>CM033641.1:284668972-285111369 GCA_019512145.1 Engystomops pustulosus | reverse complement strand
TATGTACAAGAATATAACTACTATATTACTGTCCCCTATGTACAAGACTATAACTACTATAATACTGCCCCATATGTACAAGAATATAACTGCTATAATACTGCTCCCTATGTACAAGAATATAACTACTATAATACTGTCCCCTATGTACAAGAATATAACTACTATAATACTGTCCCCTATGTACAGGAATATAACTACTATAATACTGCTCCCTATGAACAAGAATATAACTGCTATAATACTGCCCCATATGTACAAGAATATAACTGCTATAATACTGCCCCCTATGTACAAGAATATAACTACTATAATACTGCGCCCTATGTACAAGAATATAACTACTATAATACTACCCCTTATGTCCAAGAATGTAACTACTATAATACTTCCCCCTATGTACAGGAATATAACTACTATAATACTGCCCCCTATGTACAAGAATATAACTACTATAATACTACATATATACACAGAAGCGAACATGAAAAAATCAGTATTTATCATATACAGCTACAGAAAACACATGGGAGATCCTCACCTATTGTATCCAGTGACATCAGGTGACGTCTCCTCGGATTGTACTCATTCCTCATCTTCTCCATTAGTTCCACCATCACCTTATCTCTTCCTCCAGGTACACAGCATTCCTGCAAAGTTTACCATACAGACGTCTTATGTTCTGCACTTTCCCATTGTCCCTTCTTCTGCTACCACCAATACTTTGCCCCAAATACTGTAATAGAGCCCCCTGAAATATTAGCACCACACAAATAGTGCCCCATAATGTAACATACTTCGGAAGGAATAAACCCGTCCCAATGCATAGGCTGATGTATTTGGTGACAGCCTGGCAGCTTCCACACAATGAAGGAGGCAGGCAACATGTAGAGTGGTATAAATCAAGTAAACCAGTTACATGACATCTATCCATGTGCCTGTGAGAACTAGGGTTAATAGCTATTCTGCACACATGTGGCCATGAAGTTTGGGGGAGGGGGTCAGCAAGAGGTCAGAGAAAGACGAGAAAGTGTTATATAGAATTATCTAGAGTGGAATGGAAAGACTGATAGAGAACAGGGAGAGATCTTTAGTCCCTCATACTTCTGTCTGAGCGAGGACAACTGGCATTTTCTATCACTCCAGCCCTGCTTCTCCATGCAGAAACTCTGTGACATGTCCTCCTTTCTGTGACAGGTGATCCAGCTCTCTCCCCCCTCTTTGAAACCATCAGCAGTTTATTTCTCTGATGGCCTATTAACGGACTCCAGGTTTATCAGCCCATGAAGGTGGAGGCAGCTATTGCAGCATGAGGTTATCTGTGGGGCCTATCAAAGACTACTGAATATAGTTTTTAAATAATGGCAAAGTTTGTTTATATATCCCAAAGATATTGATTACGTGAAAAAAAAAAAACCCTTTTACAGTTACTCTTTAAGACATCATGGGCTGAGATCAATTAGTTTTTAATATTTGTTATTTATTGATTGTTTTGTTAGTATACACCCTTATTAAAACGGCACCAAGGCCATTTTATTTCATGCATGTTGGCATTTTGTTTTCGTACAGTTGTATACAAACTTCTGCTTTGCGATTGTTTCATTTGCACCAAATTAACATAGAACAATACCAAGTGCAAAATCACTTAGACGCTGATATGCAGCCACATGCATTATTGCAAACTAGTTTCAAACACTCTTCACACGGCCAATCCAATTCTGATTTAGAGACCTGCCATTTACGATGCAAGTTTTGCTGAAATTGATGCAGTCCCCTACCCCTGGGTCTGATAGTATTTTTACTATGTCTTATGTGACGTCCTCAAACAATCCACAACATCATAACACTTGCCAGCAGATTTATCAAGCCACTGTATGAATGACGATCACGTTAACGCCCTGTCACGGCCCACTCCAGGCCGGCCACCCCCCTCCACATCCACATGCAACTCAACCCCCCCTTCATGCCCCCTAGGCGTGAAGGTGGCAGAGGGCTAATAATCACAAGTGTTAGCTATAAGCTGGCATTTGCGGATTATTTCAGGGCTTCTACAACCACTGATGCGGTGCAGAAGTCCTGATAATATGCCCCATAGAGTTTTTTGCAGAGATGCTGGTCTAATGATAAATACCTCTCATTGTTTTTGTGTCCATAGTATCAATTTTGTAGCTAGACGTATAGACTACGTTAGCTTATATCCATGTGCTTTTTATTTGGAAAGCAGAAGTCAGGAAAGAAATATAGGAGACCTGATCAAACCCATTTGTTTGTTGTCAAGGGAACTATGAGAACCTACTGTGCAATATTTACCTCCGCACCAGAAACCACAACCAGCGTTATGTTGACTGTCACCAGTATATGCCAAGCCAAACGCTCATCGTGCATAAACATCCGCAACAGCGCAAATCCTCTCATTCTTAGTACTTATAATACAATTAGTGATTGTGTAGATGATTGGTTGATGATTGAACCTGGATAGAACAATGAATCACACTGGCAGCTACTTCTGTCCACACGTGGAAATGACTCCGAACTGGCCGGTGAAACAGAAAGTTTGTTGAAAGCTTTATATTTCATTGTGTAAATTCAGCTCAAGTGAACGGCTGTACTATGTCATTTTTGTTCTTGCAGGAAAAAAAAAAAAGAATAGAATATGTCACGGATAAGGGTTCTACATTATTTGACTTCAACAGAAATAGCAATTGATGTTATATTTCCACACAAACTTGTACAGGTCTCATACGAAGTTGTAACGCTGAAGCTGAGCGGAGGAGTTGTGGAAAAACTGCATTGTTCCACCATATCCAGATTAAGACAAGGGTGGACCATGGTGGTTAGCGTGTCGTAAATAGGCTGCCCGTTACTCTAGGGGATGGGGGGGGCGTGTTTTACATGTATTTACGGGTTCTTTAATGCTGAAATAATACTTCAATAACTGATGACGTCCGAGCCCTCTCAGCTTCCACCACTTTAATTTTTCATGCCCCCCTGCTGCAGCCTTCTCCTGCCTCAGGGGCGCTAGGATCCGCCGTTGACTTCAGAGCCGAGGGCGTGGAAAGAGCGTGTGTGTGACTTCTTCTGTATTTGTACAACATGTGTATTTTATATCTGTGTGATTAAAATTTTATGGGTAATAAATACGTAAAGTAAGACCAAAAGTTTGGAACACACCTTTTCATCTGTAAAGAGTTTCTGTATTTTCTCTTGACTATGAAAATTGTAGATTGAATATTTAGAATATATGTCTCCTTAATGACTGCTGATGGCTTCTTGTTTATACCGACTGCTTTTAACTAGGAATTGCTCTAGCAACGCCCACACCTGCTTACCTAATCTTCCTTTTACTTCCTTCTGTTTCATGTATTTCTTACTTGTACTTGAAGTCACTGAATGATCTTCTTTTTAGGGTCAGTGAACTGCAGCCAAAGAGGAATATGTCTATTGTTATTTTTCTGGATATTTATTTTGTTTGACTATGAATATTTGGTGGGTACTAAACTATATGTTCATACATATATCGATCTCCTGACTAAACTGCAGGTTGGTACTTATGAAGAAATAAAAGGGTTTTGCTGATTTACCAGCCTGATATTTGTTCAGATCCTGCCCCTAACTCCCAGCCCATACTGTATTTCATCTATATGTATACAGGCAGTCCCCTGGGTTACGTACAAGATAGGCTCTGTAGGTTTGTTCTTAAGTTGAGTTGATTGTATGTTAAGGTCCAGAACTGTATACTTTGATTTGTAACCCGCATCCAATTTTTTTTTTGGTCTTTGTGACAATTGGATTTTAAAACTTTTGGGTTGTCATAAAGAATCAGGATTAACAATAAATCTTAGTTGCAAACCCCTTTGATAACTGTTACCAGCTGATCATTGTAGCCCAAGGCTGACGTACAGTATTACCAATATCCAAGGCCCTGTCTGTAACTAGGGGTCGTCTGTAAACGGGTGGTTTCTTAAGCCGGGACCGCCTGTATTACTAAATATAGAGATTAGGGAGTATCAAATAGGCAAATGTTAGTAATCACTGACAGATACAATACATTGCAGTACAGAAGTACTGCAATCTACTGTATAAGGTCATGGGTGTCCCCAGTGTAAATCCCCTAGTGGGACAGTAAAAAAAAAATTTAAAATAATAATAAATTTAATTAAAAAACACCACTTTCCCTTGACACTTATTTAAATAAATAATAAAAAAAAACAAACAAACACAAAACTAGGTATTGTCGTGTCCTTTTCGCGACCTTAGCCAAGCATCTATTAGATTGTTATACCCATATTTTCAGGGGTCTAAAATAAAATAAAAAATCCTATTTTGGCAATTTTAGTGCTTCCTACCCCGTCCCCAAAATATGTAATAGAAGCGATCAAAAAGTCAGATGTACCCTAATTGTATACCAATCTAACCGCTACATTTTCCCACAAAATAACAAGCTCTAATTAACCCTCTTTTGATTGAGGAATAAAAAAGTTAATAGCTTCCTCAGAATATGGTGACACTGAGGAAATGCCTAAGTCCTTAAAAAGGAGTTTTTTTTATTGATAAACAGTAAATATAAAGAAACCCCTGTACATGTTTGGTATCCTCCTTACCGTACTTCCATAGAATAATTACCTAATATCTCGTGTATAAGCCGAGTTTTTGTCAGCACAAAAAATATTTAAAAATACTTAAAAAATTTTTAAAAATATAACTTATATACTCACCCTCGGTGGCCCCCGACGTGCACGCTGCTCACCCCATGTCTGCGCGGGTCCTCTCTGGCTTCCGTTGCCATCTTCTTCTTCTTCTTAACTTCGTGCTGGCATACTATGCGCCTGCCGTCCGGGGGAGAACAATGGCCGCGCCCAGCACGAAGTTAGAGAAAAAGAAGACAGGCGCGGAAAGCCAGAAGAGGACTCGTGCGACATCGGGGAGCAGCGCTGCACGTCGGGGCCAACGAGGTGAGTATATAATTTTTTTTTTTTTTTTTTTGCTGGGCAGGCTGCTATACTCCTGTGTCAGGCTTTGTGACTACTGTGGCAAGTTATTTCGTGTGCAAGCTTATACTACATGGGCGCCGGCTGTATACTACTGGGAGCAGGCTGTAAACTACTCGGGGGGCAAGCTATACTACTGGGGCGCAGCTGTATCACTACTGGGAGCAGGCTGTTATACTATCTCTAGGGGCAAGCTGATAACTACTGGGGGCAAGCTGTATACTACTGGGGCAAGCTCTTATACTACTGGGCGCAGGCTGTATTCACCAGGGCAAGCTGTAAACTACTGGGGGCAAGCTGTATATCCTGGGGCAGCGTATACTACTGGGACATGCTGTATCCTACTAGGGGCAAGCTGTATAACTACTGGGTGTGCCACGAGCCTGTATACTACTGGGGGCAGCTGTAAACTACTGGGCGCAAAGCTGTAGCCTTGGGACAGGCATGTATTACTACTTGGGGCAAGCTTTATACTACTGGGTGGCAAGCTGTAATCACTACTGGGTGACGCTGTTATACTACTGGGGGCAAGCGATATGGACTGTATACTGGACTGTGATACTAGGGGCCGGATATATGGGGGCTGGCTAGCTATATACTGGGGGGGGTCTGTGACCAATGCTTTCCCACCCTCGGCTATACCGAGTGCATGGTTTTTCCGCTTTTTGATATGGTAAAATTAGGGGTCTCGGCTTATACTCGGGTTTGGCTTATAACTCGAGTATATACGGTTTATCATATTTACTATAGTGGTACCTGAACTTGCATAAATGTTTTAATTAAAAATAAGCTCCATAACAAAAAATAAAATAAAAAAAATAAAAAAGTTTTATAAGCTTTTGGAATTTGAGCAGGAAAAAAATGCAAAAGGTCTGTGTGCTGAATGTCCTGAAGGCCTTTAGGCTGTTGTCCTTAAGGGGTTAAGCCGAATACATGTATTGTTTCTCTATATAATTGTTTCTTCCTCGATTACAACGCTCGTATTGAAGATTATCCTACTATTAATGTACCTAACAGTTTATCCTTCTTCCCCTCTCTCTCTCTCTCCATCTCTAATTGTGTAGTTACATACTTTCTGATTATATTCTAAGAAAATTGTCTCCTCGACCATGGACCTTATAAATATAAATGAGCTCACACGTACATTACAATCCATTTCTTCTCAGACATATCTTTCACCATATGACTTTGAAAAAACAGCTGCAGAAATTAATGAGAAACACAAGAAATACGTGAACAGCACCAAAAGGACCCATCTGCACAATGAGAGTGAAGCAAAGAGGTTAAGGAGCCCTCTTGCCCCTATCCAAAATCAACCTGGCACCAAGAGCTGGCTTCTTGCTGGATTCTTCAATACAGGTGTAAGGACAGCTGTCAGTGCTTCTGCTGCGACTGGTATTTTGTACCCAATCATTAGCGTTACAACCAATAGAAAAACACACAAAAATTCAATCCTTTGCGCATTATTCAAGGAATTGATGTTGGGAATATATCAAAGTATGATATCCGACCACCATCCATGCGCTCAGTCCCAGTGATCACCGGATGCAGGATGTACAGGCCGACTACAGACATTCTCCTGTTGGCCTGCGTACACATTCATGGAGCCGGACATCCTGCACAGGCAGGATTATTTTTCACAGTATTTTGTTTTGTCTCTGCTCATATATTTACATGACTTTTGTATATTTCGTTTTATATTGTGACACATATTTATTATATAAGACAATTGTAGTTAATAGCTTTGCAGCTTTTTGTTGCCTCACACTTTTATTATGTTTATGCAATCTTTAGACCATGGTAAACATCTATAGCCTTTCGTAATTTGGGGATGTAATTTCTGACATTTGTTTTTTATTAAAAGCGGTTTGAAAAAATTATGGCCGTATGACCACAATATAAAATGAAACTAACAAGTACACTAAAGTTGGGCACCAGAAAAAAAAGAACTAGCACACAAATTAATACATTCCTCCCCATTGTACTTTATGTAGCTGATAATTTGGTGATATGCCTTGCATATTGTCAGGATCGGTAGAGTGGATCCTCTGTACCACCCCGGATGATGACAAAAGCCAACCACCTGGGACGGGAGTCTAGTGGTACCCCGGTTTTCACCAAAGCCCACCGCAGAGGTTGGACTTGTTTGTTGGTTGTGTCCCAGGTTATTCACAGGCGCGACCTGTCCACGGTGGCAGCCAAGGGGAATGCAAAATCGTAAGGCAAACCCTGGTCGGGGACGCGAGGCAAGACTGGGTCACACAGAGTCGGGGATGTAGCAGTAGGTCAGACAGCACACGGATCAGTAACGGAACCGGGGTCACAACGGGAATTCGGAATACAAGCAAAGGCATAGACAACTTTCTCTAGGCTGTGAGGCACAAAGATCTGGCCGGGGACACAGGAAGGGGGGAGTTTAAGCAGAAAAGGGCGGCTGACAGCACCAATTATCGGCGCACTGGCCCTTTGAATCTCGGAAGCCGGTGCGTGCGTGTCCAAGGAGCACAGCTGTCTGCTCCTTACTCTGTGGGAGCGGCAGGGGTCTGACTGAGGTAAATGGGGACCCCATCAGACCCCTCGTTTTTGTGATCTGTGGGGGTCTAATCACTGAGACCCCCACTGTTCAGCAAGTTAGGGCCTGTGCTGTGAAGGGCCTAACTTTGATTTTTGGGAAAAACCCCTTTAAGAAGGAGGCTTATAAAACCTATGTGTTGAGGGAGCAATCAGCTTTGAAGTTACCGATAGTCCTACATAATAGAAAAATTTATAGAATGGGAAAAGACTGTAGTTAGTGGTAGGTGTCTGCTGTAAATACAGCTGGCTTTTCTTACTAGTTTAATGTAAGTTTACATTGACCATTTATAAAGGGTTTTTTTCACAAATCAATAGTCTTAGTTTGTAGAACAACTTTGCTATTAGACCTGATTGCCTATGTGCACAGTTTCTTTTGCTATCTCCTCAGTTTAGCCTGGCTCTTCAGTAATGTATCTCCTGGCTGTGCTGATTTCTCCTGTGATACTGTAGAGTGTTTAGTGATACAGTTTCTGGAAAGGAGGACTGCTGCTCCCTCTTCACTGTACAGGGAGGAAGGGAAGGTCAATGACAGCGATCTCTGTGTAACTGAGTAGTATATTCAGTTGTAGATGCAAATGTCTCCTACACAGAATAGTGAGGTAGAGATTTCTGTATCAGTCCCCCCCATTACCGTCTGTGATTCTGCAAAGCTTTCTATTCTCTCTCTCTCGGCACCCTCAGTGTGTTCTACACTCCTTCTCAGACCCTCCTCCACCTTTTGCTCTTTCAGCACTTTCTCTGCAGATCAGCATGGTACTAACACTTAGTGCTCACAGCGCAGACTCCAGTGCAGGCATAAGGGGCAAAAACTTGCCCAGACCCCCTGTCCTAAGGGGGCCCCTGCATGTTGACTTTTGTGGCAGGGATGTATTTCTCCTTTATAACCCCTTGGTTTAATGCTAAGATTGAAGTTGCTTATCATCTATCTCCTGCAGGGGCGGACTGGCCATTGTACCCACCGGGAATTTTTCCCGGGGCACGGTCGGTCCTGGGCTGGTCTGGGGCCAGTCCGGAGCTGTGCGGGTGGACCGTCCACACTTCCTATAACTTTTAACATAACTATAGTACCTGCATCGTACGTGCAGGTACTATTGATTAATGCACAGACGCAGCGCAGCACCACTGCTTCTGCGTCTGTGTATACCCGCAGCCTACACAGATCGCGCACTGACGTCATTGCGCGACCTTGTAGCTTGGAGGAGGCTGACACTTCCAGCTGTCAGGTCTCCTCCGTCCTGTAGTTCCGCGGCTTGGTGTAAGGCGCGGGGTGGTGACGTCACTATCCCGCGCCTCTACACCAAGCCACCGAAGACCAGGGACATGAAGAAACCTGCGCCAAAGAGGTGATTTATGTTTTTTTTTTAATTACATAACGGAGGGCATTAATTATATGCCGGGGGGGGGGCATTATTATATGATTATATGTCTGGGGTGGGATTATTGTATATCTGGGAATGGCAGGGGCAATAATTTATATGTCTGGGGGTGGGGTGGATTATTGTATATCTGGGAATGGCAGCGGCAAAAATTATATGGGTGGGGTGGGGATTATTGTATATAGGGACTGGCAGTGGGCATAATTATATGTCTGGGGCGGGGCCATTATTCTATATCTAGGGCTGGCAGGGGGCATTAATTATATGTCTGGGGGGGGCATTATTCTATATCTAGGGCTGGCAGGGGGCTTAATTATATGTCTGGGGGGGGGCATTATTCTATATCTAGGGCTGGCAGGGGGCAATAATATATGTCTGGGGGGGCATTATCTATATCTAGGGCTGGCAGGGGCATTATAATTATATGTCTGGGGCAGGCAGGGGGCATTAGTTATATGTTCTGGGGCAACAGGGGCATTATTAATGTCTGGGGCAGGCAGGGGGCATTAATTATATGTCTGGGGAAGGCAGGGGGCATTAATTATATGTCTGGGGCAGGCAGGGGGCATTAATTATATGTCTGGGGCAGGCTGGGCACATTATTCTATGTCTAGGGCAGGCAGGGGCATTAATATATGTTCGGGGGGGGCAGATCTATTCATAGGGCTGCAGGGGCAATAAGTTATATGTCTGGGGGCAGGCAGGGGGCATTAGTTATATGTCTGGGGCAGGCAGGGGCATTAGTTATATGTCTGGGGCAGGCAGGGGGCATTAATTATATGTCTGGGGCAGGCAGGGGGCATTAATTATAGGTCTGGGGAAGGCAGGGGGCATTAATTATATGTCTGGGGCGCGCTGGGCACATTATTCTATGTCTAGGGCAGGCAGGGGGCATTTATTATATGACTGGGCCATTATTTTTATGCCTGGGTCATAGTAGGAGCTCTATCAATACTGGGGTGGGTCGGGGGGGGGGGGGGCGTTAAGGGGTTAAAGGAGAGAAAAATAAAACTAATTATCCTTAGCATTACAGTATTTTTTACGGATGCAATCAAGCTTCCTCCATACATTACATCATTCCATCAATTTATACACATATGCAGTGCCCTTGATATATAAATCAGCAGCCTCCCATGATATATAATAGCAGCACTGCCAAATTATATATGCCCCAATGAAAATCAGCTGCCCCCAACCAGATTGAGATAATAATGCAGCACATGCCAAACATTTTGAATATAGTAATGCAGCCCCCCCAATGATATATAAATGCTAGCACTGCCAAATTTATATTGCCCCAAGATATACTACAAAATTAAAGCAAGTGCACGCCCCCATAATGATATTATAAATGCAGCACTGCCAATTGATAAATGTTTTACACGCCCCCCCCCCAAATGAATATAATCTGTCAAGAATCATGCGCCCACACATGTGATGTATATAAATTCAGTCCCCCCAAAATCAGGTATATAAATGCAGCACCGCCTAATTTTATTAATAGCCAGCGCACCCCACAATGATAATAATGCAGATCGCTCCCAAATAAATATTATAAATGCAGCCCCCCCAAATGATATAAATGCAGCGCTCCCAAATGAATATATACACAGCATCAACCACCAGTGATGTAATAATGCAAGTCCCACTATAATAAATCACGCACTGGCCAAATTTATATAGCCAGTGCCCAAATCTATTATAGAATGTCAATGGACTATCCATAGTAAAATACCAAGTGTGGTTTTTCCAGAAAGCCAATTGATTTAATTGAAGTGTCTTAATTCTTATGTCCACAATGATTGACCTTTGTAAAGATTGTATTAACCTGACTCGTTGAAACGGCTTCTTCAATATTGTTTGTAAGTTATCAGGTTATGTTAAGTTACTTCATCTGTAAGTAAGAATTCTTTGTGGAATTACATGAGGAGCTTTTATACTACCTATACACAGGCTGACACAGTATAGTCGACATATAGCTTATGCACTCCCCATTTCATTCACGTATCACTAGAGTGAGGCGAGCACTAAAATGCGCGGGTACTCGTTATCGAGACGAACTTTTCCCGATGCTCGAGTGCTCGTTCGAATACGAATCCCCTGAAGTCAATGGTAGACGCCGCAGCATTTCAGTTCGGACCAAGGCTTGCACAGGGGGAAGCTGTGGCCACAAACTCCCTGTGTAACCTCAGAAAAGGATGGAACAACCACGAGAAATGGACAGGAGGACAGCAGGGGAACAGTGCTATGGTATTGACTCTGATGCTGCAATCGCACCATTTAGCCAAAATTATGGGGCAAAGTAGCAGGCCATGCACAGAGTGACAGAATGAAGCTATGATAGCATCTAAAAAGTCATAATTGAAGCCTGACAACCTATAGGGAATGAGACAGAACGCTCGTTATGCAGCGGGCACAGGCTAGAGAGTGGCATGGCGACATACCCTGAAATGGACTCAGCTTCATAACCACTGGTGGCAGAGAGAACCAAAGGAGAGGAGCGCAAGAAGCGCTCAAATAATATCGGTACATGATAAAGTTTGCTCAAGTATTTTGTGGATACACGCGGGTGCGACAAAGTGTAACATGAAGGCCATGAAAACACCCAAAATTCTGCCGACAACAGCTCGTTTGATAGGGGACCATGTATGGAGGCGAGGAGGACTAGTAGTAGATAAAGGTGCGCAGTTAAAACTTGTTAGTGGATCTCCCCTTCTAGGTCATGGAGCGGGCGCTCCGCTGCCAGGCGCAGCTTCGCCAATCCAAGCCCCTGTCTCTCGGCACTCCCCAACAGCACTTCTAAGAACCTTTGATTGTATAAGATCAAGTGTAAGTTAGCGTCTATAATGTTAGAGTCTATAAGTTTAGATATGCCGGGTGAGGGGAATGTAAACAGATGCGAAGAAGCCTGAAATATTATCGTAAATTATAAAAGTTTGCAAGTCATATTTTGTTGATTACACAGCAGTGGTGGACGACAAAGGTTAACAAGTTTGATGTGGAATCTCCTGTATAGTCTCTTGGGGGCGGTGGCCTTTTATCGCCTATGCTCACGCAAGTTTTGAGCACCGCCTGCTTGTCGCTTAGCGACGCACTGCTGCTGTGCCTTCAGAGCTACCGACTGATGGCGACATGCCACGTATGGTATTCGAGAGGATGAGGTAGGCTGAGAGAGGGTTTGAGGAGTGTATAAGGAAATGCCTTTGAGACGACCGAGGAGGCCCCGCACACTCTGGTTGCGCAGATAACCAGCCCCAGGTCCATCTGTCCCAGCCTGCACCAAGTTAAGTGTAAGTAGCGTGCCTTATAATTTTGGGATATGGCGGGTGAGGGGAATGTAAAACAGATCGCAAAGTAAGCGCTGATGCTCATGGAGGCGGCGCTCCGCTGCCAGCGAGCTTTCCTCAACCAAGAGCCCCTGTCTCTAGGCTACTCCCAAACAAGCACTTCTAAAACCTTTTGTAATAAGATCAGGTGTAGCGTTCTTATAAGTTTAGGATATGCCGGGGTGAGGGAATGTAAACAGATGCGCAAACGACGTCTGAAATAAGTGGTCAAATGATCAAAGTTTTGCAAGTATATTTTTGTGGAGACAACAGCAGTTGGTGGCGACAAAAGTTAACAACTTGATGTGGTGGATGTCCATGAAAACCAACCCAAAATTCTGCCCTACACAACCGTTTTTGATAAAGGGAGATGTATGGAGGCAGCTCTATAGGACGACTTTTGGATTTGTTAACAGAATGGACGACGACAACGTGTGAGGGCTGCTATGAGACAATTTAATTTGGGATATTGCTGTATTGCAAGTCCCAAAAATTTTATTACCAGAGGAGCAGGTAGGGGCCCTCCAGTTTTTTAAACAAAAAATGGAAAGTAGATGGAGTGCCTGTATGTGCGCAAGTCCAAAAAAATCTTTCAAACCAGAGGGAATGAAGTGGCCCTCCAGAAAAATTGAATAGATTGGTGCCTGTATGTGGCAACTCCCAAAAAATTGTTTAAAACAGAGGACCGGGTAGGGTGGCCCTCAGCCGAAAATTGTAATAGATTGAGTGCGTAGGTGGCAACTCCCAACAAATTGTTTTAAAACAGAGGGACCCGGGTAGTGCCCTCCAGAAAAATTAATGCATTAATTACTATAGCTAGTAGCCAGTGGGGCCCGTTTCAAAAAATAGCCAGTTTCCTCGCTTTACTGTACAAAGAGAGGAGAAGGAGGGAAAATGAGGAGGAGGAGGCTAGAGTGGATCAATTATTCAGGTTGAGCTTCCTTCACCTGTGGAGATTGGAAAATTGAAATCCAGTGCGTTTAATTCATCTTAAATACGCGTCAGCCTGCATCGGCGCAGGTCGACAGGCGTGTACGCTTATCGTATGATGACCGACAGCTGCATGCACGAAACCCGCTTGCGACAAGAAGCTAGCGGCAGGGCAGGCAAGAACCTCCAAGGTTACAGCGCCGATTTCGTGCCAACATGTCCAGCTTTGATAAACCCAGTAGTTGTAGGGAGCTGTTGTGATCATTTAGACGAGGGTTCATGGTCAGCTACGTACTCCTCACCATACTTTCTGTAAAGATCAGCCCTACTCTGCCGCGACGGGGACAGGTGCAGGTCTTGCGGTGGTGACTAAAGCTGGAAAAATGCCTTGTAAAGCGTTACCCTTGCAGGCTGGACAAGCTGTCCTCTCCGCCTACCTCTCCTCTCTCCTACTTGTCCCCAGACTACGCCACCTGCCGCTAGCCTGTCAAAGGGATATACTTTTCAAGCTTGTCACCGGGCATGCTGGGTAATTCATGCATTCTCACACTGCAACTCCTTTCTGCAGGGATGAGAGTGGAAAGATTTTGTTTGTACCGTGGGTCCAGAGTACTTGAACACCAGTATCTGGTGGCTGATAAATTCCTTGAACTCGAGGTGCACGGGATAGGCAGCCTTAGGCATGAAATCTTCTGCCATATCGCCAGAGAGACAACGCGTAAGAATTCCACTCCCCATCACTGGGCCTGACTGTCCATTTCCTCCTCATCCTCCCAACTCCTCCAACTCCTCTTCTTCTGCCCATATCCATCGCTGATAACGTGAGGATCAACAATGGTCCCCTTTTGTGCTCCGCCAACATTTCTCCTCCCTCCTCCTCATCCTCCTCACCTCCACTCCTCCGATAGGCGCTGAGAAAAAAGACCTGAGGCGGTCTTTGGCTATCAACAAGGGAATCTTCTTCCCCCGTATCTTGTGACGAGCGCAAAGCCTTCCTGACTTCATTGCTGATCAGAGAGTTTTTCACATGCCAAGCAGCGGGATGGTTGAGGGCTGATGATGCGGCCCATCGCCAACTGACCATTCCTGTGGTGACTCCTCAAAGTTACTCAGCTACACTGACAGTATCAGACATTCCAGTCCACTCCTCCATTGTAGAAATGAGGAAGCTGACTGACTGACTACCAGTTCTGTGGAAGTTGACATCGTGGCAGTCTACATCGCTCGGCGCTGTCTGTAAACCCTCTGGATAACATGGTCAGTTGTTGATTCCACCTCGTGGGCACGTCGGCACAAGCAACAGTCGGTGATCAGCGGGCGTATTGGAGGCGGCGCTGCCGCTGGCCCGAGAGTGGCGGCATCTGTGCTGGACTTCCTGAAATGCGCACAGATGCGGCGCCCTTCGTGAGCAAATCTGACACGTTGGGGTATGTCTTGAGGAAACGCTGAACATCAGATTTAACCATGGCCCAGGCATGGCACATTGTCCAGTCTGCCGAGTTGCGGAGCCGCCACCAGGTTACGGCCGTTGTCACACAACAACCCTGCTGGCTTCAGGTCGGTTGGTGCAGCCACAGATCAAGTCTGCGCCCGTTTGATGCCCTGATAATAGCTCTTGGGGCGGTGGTGCCTTTTATCGCCTAGCCCTCAGCCAGTTGAGCACCGCCTGCTGTCGCTTAGCGAGGCACTGCTGCTGTGCCTAGAGCTAATCCGACTGAGGCGCCGTGCCACACGGATGGTAGGTTCGGAGGAGGAAGGAGGGGTGGAGGAGGGATTGGAGAGGAGGAGGCTAGTAGGCCTGAAACACTCATGGAACGAGGCAGCCACTAATCCTGCGGAAGTACGTATGCAATTAGTAGTGAGTTGAACCACACGCAGGTTCTGACTGCGCTCCCAGCCCTCCACCATAGTTAACCCAATGTTGCTCGTCAGCGATATATAGTGGCAGCCTGCCCGCAGCACATCGTCCACATGTCCAGTGGTAAAGGTGGACTTGTAGAAAACAGGCGTTGTCAGGGCACGGGATTGATGTTCTGACACGTGTGTCAGGGGATTGGACAAATCGGAACCATCGGGACAGAAAGTTAGTGGCGGGGCTGCGGAGACCAATTACGAGGGGGCGTGCCGTCGACCCATGAGGTTTGCGAAGGCCTCGTCCTCTACTAACTCTATGGGCAGCATACAAAGGATAAGCAGTTCTGGAGATTGTGACACAATAAGGGCTTGGGGGTGACGGGTGGTGTGGGGTTGGGGGCAGCTATATTTGCACGTTTTCCGATGCAGCAGCTGGGCTAGGTGTATAGGAGAGTACGAAGTCTGGTGGATGCTGGATGGAGGATCGTGGAGGCGACGGAACTGGGTGTTTTTGTGTGGTCCATGGCAGGGGGCGTCACATCGACCAGGGGAAAGGGCCAGTATGGACTGGATGAACACGGCGGAAGGTACACTAGTTTGGGACAAGGATGGCTGTGACAGGGCTGTGACCACTGAGTGGGGTGTTTGCAATTCATTGCCTGGCGATAGGTGGTAGTACGCCGAGTGGTGGAACCCCTGCGAGCCTGGTTTGGCAAATTGTTGCACACCACAGTCCGTCGTCATCCGGTGTTTCTTAAGAACCTCCGGACTTCTGTAAGATCAGCCTCGCCGCAGACCCTCGTCCCACGGGAGCTTCTACTATGTTGCCATCATTTTGGCGCTGATGCACCAGCTCTGGCCTGCCTCTCCTTCTGGCCCCAAACCACTGGCCTCGTCTAACCTGTTCTGGTCGGGTGACTCTCCTCCGTCTCAGAAGCACTGCTGTTTCACCCGGCCGGTCTCACCCAGCTTGGTTCTGTCCCTCAGTCATCCTCCGATCCCTCAGTCCCTGGCTCCCCCCTCGGAACTTCCGGCCCGACACAACTTCCCACTGTCTGACACCGTGGTCTCCCCTCATCGTCCCGATACCTCTTTACTCACTTCCACTACGTCGAGGCATCATCACCCACAGACCTGTGACTGGTGAAACCTGGGCATCGGAAAAATTGCTCAGGCAGCAAAAAAAACCGGACAAGTTTTTTTGGACTGTGGGAAGGGTCCAGAAACGTTCCTCGAGAGTATGCCGGTTCAAATGCCAATTTCCTGTGAGTGGGCAGACGTGGTGGGGAGGAGGCTGAGGTGCAGGAGCTGTATGGATTGGCGATTTCGGTGACATGGGTGGACTGCGTGTATACGGACTGTTGGACAAATTGCCTCGAAGCATTGTCAGCAATCCACGACCTCACCTTTCGCACTGTTCTGGGCTCACAGTGCTCTACCACGAGTCCCATTAACTTCAAGACTAACCTAGGAGTGTAGCTCTGCGGCGTTCCCCTCCCTGCTCCCTCATAAGCAGGTTTGTGTCTCACCCCGGCCAGGACCACGTCCTCTGACCCCTGCGTTAGTTGGACGCCCGCTCCCCAGCCCTCACGTCCTCTACCCAGCCCTCGGTTAAACATTTTTAAAATGAAGGTATAGCTTAATTTTTTTTAACTTTTTTTTTGTGTTTGTTTTTTTTTTTTTGTTTTTTTGAGTTTTTTGAGTTTTTAAAACCAAACGATGCTATCTATTGCTTATGGCCTATTTTCTAGCCAAGTATTAAGCACACTACTATGCCAGATGAGATGACACTGAGTTATTAAACAGAATAAACGTAAAGAAAAAGGAAAAATGGCAGACTTTGCCCTATTGAAATCCAACCCCTACTAAATTTTCCCACTTCGGTGTCTTTGCAATGGATATGTTCGTCACTAAGCGCAAAACACCGCGTCGCCAGTCTCACTACAATTGCTCACATTGGCTAGTAGATGCACTGCAGCAAGTACAGCCACCAGCAGATCAACCAGAAATCACATATATAAATCTACTGTAGCGTAAGCCGTTTGGATTCTCCGATGGCTATTTTCTAGCCAGTATTAAAGCACACACTACTATGCCCATATGAAGACACGAGTTATTAAAACAAAATAAACGTAAATAAAACTGGAAAAAATGGCGGACCTTGTCTAATTGAAATCCAAACCCCTACTAAATTTTCCATTCTGTCTTTGCAATGGATATTTGCGTCCTAAGCGCAAAAAAACACAGCTGTCGCAGTCTCACTACAAATTGCTCACAATTGGCTAGTAGCATGCACTGCA
Source organism: Engystomops pustulosus (assembly GCA_019512145.1). NCBI lineage: Eukaryota > Metazoa > Chordata > Amphibia > Anura > Leptodactylidae > Engystomops > Engystomops pustulosus. The sequence continues at coordinate 285,094,021 of CM033641.1, read as the reverse complement.
GGCAATACAGCCACCAAGATCAACCAGAAAATCACATATATACGCTAACTGTAGGCCGTAAGCCTTTTGGATCTCCTATGGCTAATTTTCTTCTTCTAGCCAGTATGAAAGCACACTCCTATGCCAGATGAGATGACACTGAGTTAATTAAACCAAATAAACGTAAATAAAAAGGCAAAATGGCAGACTGTGCCCTAATGAATCCAACCCCTACTAATTTTCCCACTTCGATCTTTGCAATGGTATGCCGTCACTAAGCTCAAACACAGCGGTCGCAATCTCAACTACCATTGCTCACACAATTGGCTAGTAGATGCCCGCAGCAAGTACACAGCCACCAGCAGATCAACCAGAAATCAATATTACCGCTACTGTAGGGCGGACGCCGTTTGGATTCTCCTATGGCTTTTCTAGCCGAATGAAAGCACACTACTATGCCAGATGAGATGACCTGATTTTAAACAACATAAACGTAAATAAAAAGAAAAATGGCAGACGGGCCTAATTGAAATCCAACCCCTACTAAATTTTCCCCACTTCGGCCTTTGCAATGGATATGTGCGTCACTAAATCTAAGCGCAAAACACGCGGTCGCAAGTCTCACTACAAATTGCTCACGATTGGCTATTAATATGCACTGCAGCAAGTACCAGCCAACCACAGATCAACAGAATCCAATATATACTCTACTGTAGGCGTAGGTAGCCGTTTGGATTCTCCTATGGCGATTTTCTAGCCAAGTCTGAAGCACACACTATGCCAGATGAGATTGACGCTGAGTTATTAACAAATAAACGTTAAATAAAAGGACAAATGCAAGACTGTGCCTAATTGAAATCCAACCCACAAATATTTTCCGCCACTTTCGGTCTTTGCAATGGATATGTGCGTCACTAAGCGCATAACACAAGCGGTCCAAGTCCTCACTACAAATTGCTCCAATTGCTAGTAGATGACTGCAGCAATTCAGCCACCAGCAGTCAACCAGAAATCAAATATATAACGCTACTGTAGGCGTAAGCCGTTTGGATTCGCCGATGGCTTTTTCTAGCCAGTATGAAGCACACTACTACGATCCAGATGAGATGACACTGAGTTATTAAACAAAATAACGTAGAATACAAAAGGAAAATGTGGCAGGACCTGGGCCTAATTGAAATCCACCCTACTAATTTCCCACTTCGTCTTTGCAAATGGATATGTTCTCACTAGACCGCTAAACAACACGGTCGCAAGTCTCCCTAAAATTGCTCACAATTGTGGCTAGTCATGCACTTCAGCAGTAACAGGCCGCCACAGCAGAATCAACCAGAAATCAATATATAACGCTAACTGTAGGCGTAAGCCGTTTTGGTTCTCCTAGGCTATTTCTAGCCGTTGAGCAACACTACTATTCCAGATGAGATGACCCTAACTGAGTTATAACAAATAAACGGACAATAACAAAGGACAAATGCAGGACTGTGGCCTCATTGAAATCCACCCCTACTACATTTTCCCACTTCGGTCCCTTTGGCAATGGATATGACGTCACTAAGCCGCAAAACACAGCGGTCGCAAGTCGCACTACAAATTGCTCACAATTGCTAGTTAGAATGGCACTGCAAGCAAGTACAGCCACCAGCAGATCAATCCAGAAATCAACTATATAACGCTACTGTAGGCGTAGTAAGCGTTTGGATTCTCCTATGGCTATTTTCTATCCAAGTATGAAAGCCCACTACTATTCCAATGAGATGACGCTGATATTAAACAAATAACGTAAATAAAAAAGGACAAATGGCGCTGTGCCTATTGAAATCCAACCTACAAAATTTTTCCCACTTCGTCCTTTTTCGAATGGATATTGCGTCACTAAGCGCAAAACCAAGCGTCGCAAGTCTCCTACAAATTGCTCCACAATTGGCTAGTAGATGCACTGGCAGCAAGTACAGCCGCCATCAGCTCAACCAGAATCAAATATATTCACGCAACTGTAGGCGTAGCCGTTGATTTCTCCCTATGGCTATTTTCTAGCCCAGTATGAAAGCACACTACTATGCCAGATGAGATGACACTGAGGTTATTAACCAATAAACGTAAATAAAAAGGAAAAATGCAGACTGTCTAATTGAAATCCAAACCCCTACTAAATTTTTCCCACTTTGGTGTTTGAGGTGGATGATGTGTGGCCACTAGTAGCTGAACTCCACAAACGGTAACAAGTCCCCTCCCCCTGCTAATCCTCCAAATGGTACTAGATTGCAAATAAAAAAAAAAAAGTGAAACGGTTAGTGTTAGCCCTAGAGGTGTTGGGTTCTTGGAGAATCACTCCTGCCTAACAGTAAGCTAATAGAACCCTAAGCTTTCCCTGTACCAGCAGCAAGCTCTCTCCCTACGGCATCCAGACACAGAATGATCCTAGCAGCGCTGTGCCGGCTATTCTATCCCGGGTCACCTGATCTGGCCAGCCAACCACTGCTAATCTACGTGTAAGGGTACCCACGTCCATGCTGGGTGGAGTGCAGATTCTCCGTGGCTTGTGAGTTGGCGTCTGTTTCTGCCGCCAAAAGCAAAACGGCGGGAGCTGCCATTTTCTTCAGCGGGGCGAAGTATTCGTCCGAGCACGAGCAAGTTTCGATATACTCTTCATGCTCGAACGAGCATCAAGCTCGGACGAGCATGTTCGCTCATCTCGAGTAATCCCCATATTATCTGTTTCTCTTAATGGTGTCAATTTCTTCAGGGGAAAAATCTAAAGATGAAATACAGCAACACAGACAATATGAGACTCAATGAATAACGGTAAATTTTAACATCTTGGTCATCATACTTAGATTTGGTTGAACACAATGTAATAGAAAAGTACAACATATATTTGACAACAATGGGGTTATTTTTTCAATGAAACTGAGAATGATAAAATAATTATTTTTGTGGTTCTATGTTATCTGAAATCCCCATTCTTCTCCATCTAGTTTCAGTATCCCCTTGTGGGTATTAATAACGACCGCACATCATAAATTCACAACACAGTGACAATTGTTTTTTAACTACGACTGTGGTTTTTTTTTATCATTTCTTTATATCAACACTTGAACACAAAGTAAAAGTAATTAGTAGGAAATCAAAAGCAACTGTTCCACAAAGCATGTTATAAGGGAATTCTGTCATCCAAATGTGGACTACTAAACCACTAGGCCCGTTCCACACTGCAACCGCGTGCTGCCGTCGATCCTCCAGGCCCAAACGTTGCAAAAACGAACCAACCAGAATGTCGTTCCAGTCCCGGTTTGCAGCGTTCGTTCTGGAGATCCCGGCAGCATGCGTTGGCGATGGGATGCTAGTTCAAGCATACACTCGCAAGTGGGTAACAGGCCTAACCATGGGGAACTGGCCTGTCAAGGCAAGTTTTCTTCTTTCATGGTCCAGGGTGGTGGCATTAATCCAGAAAATCTACTTGAAGTGAGATGTAAAATTTAACACTAATTCAAGTGGGACTTTAACGCCTCATCTCTGTGATTGAGATCAAGGTGCATCGGACTTCAGAGATTCTGCCTTATGAGGTTCCTGGATGTAGGGACCATCCATTCCAGTTAAGGGGCTTTCTGGGAAGAGAGAGCTGACTTCAGTGTTGAATCTACGCCTCTGATACACCACCAGTTTAACATCTCACTTCAAAGTCGATATTTTTGATGTTGCCAGCACATTGGACCAATGAAGAAACTGATTTATGAAGTTTTTATAGGCTGCCTTACTACATACTGGTAGTGTTGATTAGGTTCAATTCAATTTCGCTTAAAAATTCCCTTAAAGTAGCTCAAATAACCATAAATATGAAGAAGAATGGCTAATAAAACTAATTTAAGGATTGGGTGGCAAGATGGAGAGAGGATAATCAGAGTGGAAACAAAAGGGAGGTGAAAGCAAGGTATCGCTAAATCTCCAAAAGGGCGACAAATCAATGGAGCAGTCACTAATACTCACTGGCCTGTACTAGAATTTACCCCAACTTGCAAAATACCCTGTCCACAATAACAACGCGAGACGCCGGTTGGAAGAAAAGGTGGGGGTTGGCCACAAGCTTATTGCGAACCAAATATACAATATACTAGACCTGTGGAACCCAGACCCTTTACCTAGATTTCACCTTGCATGCCAAGACCCGCCTCCGCGGGGGCATGTCCTATTTGGTCCAACAGGTGATTTGGACTAAAACCGAGAGGTCACGATGCTATTCCTACCACAGGCCCAGCTGTGACTACCACAGCAATCCCATATAACTTAACAACAATTAAACACATACAGTACAAAACATCAAACCGGATCGTTTAGCAAAAAGTAAGTGAATACACAAACAAAGGTAGTGTGGGGGCGGCTACTCTTGAGCGCAGAGCATCCCTAAGAGGAAGGGATGCTCGCGCGCTCAAGATTAAATATCCCCGGCCAATGCTCCCATGGCCCACCTAAAACAACTGGCCAGTGACGCCGGTTAAAGGGCGAGCAGACGGCTGGTGCGCTCCTAATATTAGATCACAGCCAGTCCTGCAGCCCCAGTCTTATTCGCCTGCGGCCGTGCAGGAGGTGAACGAGGAATTTCATCAGTGACTCCCTATGTGCTTGCACCACTGGGTGGTTGAGTTTGCAGTTGTTACTACTTTAGTTAGGATTTCAGCCAAACCAATTTAAGACTAATTTTGCAGGGCTAACAACATTTCACCATCTGTTTGAAAGAGCGTTGTAGCCTCTGCCTGCTCTCCTCTCCCTATTTTCCGGCCCTGAAAAATACTACAGGACCTGGAGTGAGTCAAACATGATCACATGCTTCCTCCTCCGGCATCCACTGCAAGGTCCTGTCCCCTTTCATGCTGGCAGGGATGCAGCTAGAGAGACAAAAAGAGGACAGGGACTGTATAAAATGGGGTTGATTGTGCTGTATGGCTGTGAGTGGATGAAGTGCTAAGTCTGGGGTGTTGGGTATGGATGTAGCAAGTGTGTTGGGTGTGAGTGTTCTGGATGTAGCAGGATGTCGACCGAAAGGTTTTTTTAAAAAAATGGGGTTAAATATATTTTTACTTTTTTGATGACCTAATAGTGTTGTTCATTTAGTACGGTGCATCTCATAGTTTTTTGAAAAGTGTATGTAATTCATTTTATTATTATGTTGGGCCCATTATTTAGCAGCCCTATATTACGTACATTTTTTGTCAGGAAGCACTTAAATTGATTCTGCGGGTGGGGGTAATTAATTATTATTTTTTTATGAAATGGGGCAAGAATTTATGGTGGACAATTTAGAACTATTATTTCATGATGGGGGGGAGGGGGGGTCCCATTTTATTGGAAGTAAATATGAATGCTCAGTTTTTTCATGTGCATATTATAAATTAAGTCTCTGATGCCCAGATGTAATAATAATTTATATTTACAACCAATTTTTTTTTTCTTGTTGGTAGAGGACTTAATATTCATTTAAAAATTGATAGTTTCAATGATAAAAAAAACGGCAGCACATTTTTACTAGACTATCTCAATGGTGCAGATGTTATTTACCTCTGTCCAGTCGGCAACCAGCGGCGGTTTATCCGACGCGATTTGGGGTTCCGGGCCGGGATCCTCTCAGGTCCATGCGCCACTGTCCACCTCGGTGTCGCTTCTTCTTCTCTGCGCCAAGGTCCGCTTATTCACCGGAGTTCACCTTCTTTTCTTGGTGCAGGTAAGTGCGTGTCAAGCGACCCTTTTTGGTTTTTAAATACGCGATTTTTCATTCTCTCACAACTCCATGGGTTTTTTCCGACACCAGCCGTCCCCCAATTTCCGATTTCCGTCGCATGCAATGCCGCGCTGATGTTTCCACATCCACTCTGTGCTCCAATAGGAAAAACCCAGGGGCAAATCGGCGCCAAAGCGGAAAAATTCGGGAAACCTGACAAATAAAAACGATTGTAAATGAGCCCGTTGTGTCACTGAAAAAGTCACAGTTTTAAAGTGCTTGCTGGTCTTATGTTTAAAGACTTCACATGGGGAAGAGTTAAGGGGATGGAATGTAAATTATATCAGAAGAGAAATACAAGTACTAAGCAGAAGAGCCTCAGTTTCATACGGGGGGCCTAGAGGTGCCACTCACTGCTACTTATCAGATGCAAGCATTTTCATCTAAAAAATCCGTGATTGAGGAATTATTTCATATGCACTTGAAATGTGTTTAAAAATGCAATTCAACGTGTACATAGAAAACACGCCTTTGGTCCAGTATTAGGCATGACTTGTTTTAAAGCATTCCGTGCCTCCCCTAGCTTCCCCCTCACATTGTTGCCTCCTCATATTGTGGCAGCCATCACATTAGGCTTGCCTATTTCATATCAATATACCCCCCCCCCTACAGAATGTAGAACCCCTCATGTACCTATAGCAGTATATAGTGTAACATTTTGTGTGAAATTTAAAATATACAATACGTTTTTACAGGAAGGGATAAGGAAAATATTTTGCGTAGTCCAGAAACAATGGGTGAGATTTATTATGCCAGTTTTTCACTTTTTGGGTGAAGTTATGGGAGGAGAACTGGGAACCGGTGGTGGAGGGGAACCCCCTAAATTTGCTTTTTATTATTAATCCTGGTTTCTTATGACATCCAACAAACTTTTTAAAATTCAATGTCACAGAGACCTAAAGTATTTTTATAGTGGGGTACAATATCAAAATTATACAGTTCCGACTTACATATCCAACTTCAACTTAAGAACAAATCTACTGAACTATCTTGTATGTAACCCGGGACTGGCTGTATCTCGACCAGAAAACCACAGAGACTGTAGTTGAAACCTGCATCAGGACGACAGGAGCTGCCGCCTGAGATTGAATCCGCATTTTACTAATACCGATCCTCTTTATGCCGGAGGTAATTTTAGATTGCGTTTAAACACCAGTCTGAAACCCCTTCCTTTCCCCAATTTTTCCTATTTGTTTTATGTCTAAACACTGTGGTCATCCACTTGCTGTTCTACTATCATAACCCAAATAATCTGAAATCTAACCTTTATCACCTTTGCACTCCTTACTGTTCCACTGGTACTTTTTTATTTGTCGAGTTCATTTATATTGCAGAAATATTCAGAACAATGAGCTTGGATTATCAACAGTACTTTTTGGAGTATTTAAGTAATTTTAGCCTATATCTTTCAGGAACTATTTAATTGTTACGTAAATTATAAATGAACCTGTACCTTGTTTTTGCATTAAGTAGTTCTGAATACTGGATCCTTCTTTAGTAACTAGAACAATAGGTATTGACAAATAATATACATTAATACATTGAGCCGTCTGGCGCTCCAAGATAAATACATGTCCAATATTACAAGAGCGAAGACTCCGTACCAATTGAGGATAAGATGCACTTAGCAATTTGCCCAAGAGAACTGTTATTTTGGCAGAATCTAGACACTTATATACAGTTAAAGCGAAACCAACCCTTATGAATCCATATATTTATATTTCACACATAAGCATTGGGGTTGCTTTGGAATACTCTTTTTCTTATTTATTATGTACACATGCTGGTTTAACAATATTAAAACCTTTTAAAGGAAACCTACCACTTGATTTGATGCCTTATAAAGCAACATACCTTGAGACCTTGGACTACTGTAGCTAAACTGATGCAGGATCAATATCTTGGTTATCCCTGAGCGAGTGGTTTTTGCTGTAAAACATTATAAAATTATGAGAATGAGCTCTGTACTTCTATGCTGGTTTCACTCCTAGCACATTAGTTATTCACTTGCAGGAGAGATGATGTGAATCCCTCCGTTTGTGCCGAGGTAGAATAATCAATTGCTGCACCATCCCCCCAGTTGCTTGTGTATGAGAGATCCATCTCAGGTTGATTATTCATAACTTGACACCTCCATGTCTAATGCCAAGCTCAGTGTTAATGTTGTTTTATGTAAGGCAGCCACCTGACCCAGCTTCCCAAGGTCCTGAATTTTTAATAATTGTTTTTGCAGCAAAACCACTCCAACTCAGGGAATAACCAGTTTTCTTCATAATCCTCAAATCAAATGGTAGGTTTCCTTAAGTGTTTATCTATCTAAATACTTTTACATGATTTTTCTGCCAATACATTTTTCTATTACTTTAGTATAGTATTTTCAGTGAGGATGAAGTGCGGAAAATAACCGAGAGGAATAGTAGCAAATAATAATTTCCTCTGAAAACTTGTATTAAATTCTGTTATAGACAAGCTCCAATCATGACAAAACCGGAGAAATGTAACTTTTCATTAAAAGAAGGGCAAACTCAGTGTCATGCTGTCATTTTAATGACAATAAACCCTCAATATGAGCTCAAACACCACGTCATCGGAACACAAATTGCTCCCTCAATTTCATGTATGTTTACGTATAAGGCACGACACAACATATGTTGCTCAGTGTTCAGAGACTAGAGCGCATCGGAGGACTCGGGATATTCCTAGGAAAATGAAAGGTAAACTTCAGCTACAACAATGATACCATCTAATCTTCATCTTGATTCTTCATATTAAAACGCTACAATCATTGCAAACAGGCAAATAACAGAAGACAAGTGCGAAAGACTATCTATAGCCTACGCATTTTTATAAAGTACATCTTAATCATGACAAGATATCCAAAGAATAGACCCAGTCACATCCAAGCCTATGGGTTCACTATGAGGCTAGAATAAATAGCTCCCAACTACCCTTAAAGGAAACCTAAGATTTGGAAGGACATCTGATTCTGGCCCACACCTACCTGCACTACAGTGAGTGTAGCTGAGATGTGCGGAACATCTCTTGATTAAACGCACATAAAACCGCCGTTAAAGATAAAAGCGAGTCTTAATATTAGGCTAATTACTTATCTTATGGTAACTACTCTCTGCACTTCTTTGTCCACACAGGCCGAAACCTTGCTTTTGGCATCAGCATTATTATGCAAGCAGTCGCATGACTTCCCCGCCATCCCCCCAACCTCCTTCCCCTCGCTCCTGAGAAGCTAGACGTCACCAGTCCTGGGAGCACGACTCATGCGCATTCACAGGCTGCATCGCTAGCCAGATGACACCAATGTTTATATATTTATCTATATATACATTTATATAACACAAACACACATACCCCTGACACCGATGTTATATAGATATATATATATATATATCTATATCTATATGATATATTATATATATACAACAGTGGTATGTGTATATATATAACAATAGTGAAATTGAGGGCGGCAAAGTGAAGTAAGATTAAGATCACACATTGTGCAGCATCATTGGGATCCGCTCTGACCCCCAGGAATCCAATAAAATTAACATCGAGCAGCATCAAGCAGTCTTGCAAGCTGGCCAACTGCACGATGCGAGCCTACATGTGCGGCGCGCTAGTTCTGTCCGATGGCTGGTTATGGTCACTAGCTTTCGGGCGAGGAAGGGAGGGTGGCGGGAGCTGTGCGACTTACTTACCTACATATAATCTAAATGAATGCCGCAATCATGTCTCATATTTTCATATCTTTCTCTGATTCAAATCTCCCCATCAATGCCGTTTCCCCGCACAGTAGTTGGACTCATCCGGGAAGTGTTTTCAACAGTTCATCAAGAGAGAGTAGTACAATTATTAAAAGCTTTAGACGTGGTTCTCAACCTGTGGGCCGCCTAGCCCGTCGGGGTTTGAATGATCAAACACAGGGGTCGCCTAAGCCATCGGAGCCATGATTTTATATATTGCATTTTTTTTGCACAAATACAATATTCTTGGTACAATGGTTTGGGGCACCGCAACATTGAACTGTATTGCGGGGGTCACATTAGAAAGTTGGAACCACGGCTTAAGACACTATTTCCTATTGGTAGACATATTTATTTAAGCACAGATTTGAGACAATCCATGAAGATATAATCAATTGAGACTAACACTAATAAATTGATGGCTCCCATCCTCTTATTTTTTTCTTTTAACTTGCATGAAAAGTTTTGTAAGTTTGTTTCAACAACCTCTAGAATGATTTATTTTATGATTTCCTCTTATTTTTTTTATTTTCAGAGCATGCAATGTGTCTGTAATTCTTCTTTGAAAGACATCTCATAGAAATTCCATTCGCAGCTTTCTCCTCTCCAGCCTGTTTCTCCTTTTGGGGAATACATTTCTTATTCTCTGGTAAGATCTGGACCTCTCATTTGCATATATCTGTGTAATTTTGAAGTCAGAAAAAATCAAGCATTGCGGCAGCTGATTATTCACCGGATATCTTGTCTGAGCTGAATGACTCACCATTTAAGAAGGTGATGCAAATAGTGGGAAGACCGCTCTTCTCAGAAAGGATTGCCATTCTGTGGCCTCGGGATCCTGTCCTATACCAGCAGGTTCAGTCTTGTGTTTTATATCTCTCTTGGCTTCTACCAGAGCCAGCAAACTCTCAGGACTCATCTGCCAACAACTATCTGACCCTCACCATCTCCTGACAGAAGAAGTCTGGGGGAAATCACAGGGGAAACTAAAGGATAAAGTCTCTTCCTCCTCGATTGACTTGGTGTTCAGGACTCAACTCCAAAACCAGTAAAAGCTAATCCTGAAGAATCCTTGGAGTTAGAACTGAATCTTGGAATCACCGTGAGCCCTGGATAAGTGTAGGAAGTATACGACAATACTCAAGACGCAAGACCATAATTAGCAATCCCGAAATTCCCTTTATATAAGTCAATGTACATAGTCAAAATCTTTTTTGCACGTGACAGTAACAGTGCTGCCTTTCATAAATTCCTCTACAGAATATAAACCCTACTGACAACTCCTCTGAATGATCTGGCTCAGTGTTCCCTGTTGGATTTCATATCCGATGACATAACAACTGGTGGCAATACATGTGTTTAAGGATATGGTAAATATTCATATCAAGTTCTAATGAGACCCCAGCAGTGAATTTATCACAATACTCTTCTTGTGGAAACTGCCCTCAAGGATTGTTTGAAGTCACAATTTAAATTGTTTCTAATAATGACCTAAGAGCAGCCGGTGTGGATTGGGGACAAAGCCGTCAGATATGGACTTCTGAGTAAAGTTTTACAAGCACTAGAGACTCCATCCAATATACAATTTTCTATAATCCTTTATTCCAGGAGTTTCTTGCTGGAAAAAGACTCAGTGATTATTAGAGGGCCTGAAAAACCTGAAGACTGGACAGAGGTTTTCCATTACCTTCACCAGGTATACTTTTCTCAAAATTAATTGGACCTTACTGCTTTTCCCTGAAATTGCAAACCAGATTTACTTACAAAGCAACTCTCAGATCGTCTCATATTTGTTTAGCTTTAGGACAAACCCCTGAAGCGCTATGGATGTCATCTAGAAAGGGCAGGGGGCAGTTGCTTGAGCACACAGAACTACACTGAAGAACCGAGGCCTACGCTAAACAGGATCATTTAACCCACTGACAGTACAGGATTTTTATGAATGTGGTTGACAAAGCCTTGCCCTTGGATCAGCCATTGAAAGTCAATGTCTACCAAACTGTGCTCCATTATAATGCAGTTTCTACAAGGGCAATCATTTGAGTTTGTTACGTCTGAGTACCACCAACAATTCTGCTAGAAAACATCTCGCTTTTATAAACAATATCCAGAATGCCTCAGTTTATTGACAGCATCAAGTTTAATATAAATGAGAAATAGATAAAATCCAACAGATTATTTAGATACCGACTAATAATTACATGTGTTCCCTATAGTAGAAAGGGATTATGGCCATTGTTATGATTACCCCAGGACGCTATAGAACAAAATCATGGAAACAATACAAATTCCTACTTGCTATTAAGTCAACCTCTTTGTTCTCCACCATATTGTATTATTGGAACTCAATTATTGACCCATTTAGGTCAATAGGGCACATAAAGCACCCGTTTTTCAAAAGTCAGTACATGAACTAAATTGTGATGATTTCTCGCACGTATTTGTGAAAGCTTCAATATTCTTTTTCTCAATATCCAATAGAATTGAGCGGGAATTGATGACTGTACGGCATTTGGAATCACCCTTGCCCAGCTATTTCGAGGAGCACGTACTTCTTTAGAGTATATATTTCTGATTCCTCCCATTTGACAGCAGAGAACAAGACTTGATTCCCGATGTCTTCTCTATAATCCCTTGAGATTCCGATGTAACTATGGTATAACATCCTAAAACCCAATTGGTATTTACAAATTCTTTTGCATTACTTGTTTGGGATTCATTTACCCCCAGCATCGTGTCTTCCCTTTTTATTGGAGCACATAAACATTGGTTTTTAGGATAGTATGGAGTTTCGACCCTTTAAATTTTCACTCTGTTTCATTGCAGGCCAATTGAAAGATAAAAAAATATTTTTTTTTTTTTGCTCAGTGAGGTACAAAACCCCCCCCCAGAATGTAGATATTTTCCTAATTTATTAACTGAACTATAAAATGGTAGATAATATTCATTACCCCTTTGCTCATGTTGAGTAGAAGCAGCTTTTGAGCTGTGCCGCCTGAGTCTTCCTGGATTTGGGATCTTGCCTCTTCCTTACGTCCTCGCCATTCCCCCCTCAGTTGCATGGGAAATGTTGGTGAAAGACATTTTCTGTCCCCAGAGCTCTAAATTGGGTTTAGGTCTGGGCTTGGTTGGACGCAGTCAGGAATGGTCACAGGAGGTTCTGATCCGCTGCTTTGTTATTTAATTGTGGGCTTAGAGTCACTCCTGGGCAGATTTACTTACCCGGCCCGTTCGCGATCCAGCGGCGCGTCTCTGCGGTGGAATTTGTGTCTTCCGGCTATCACTAAGGCAGTTCCTCCGATTCCACCAGGTGTCCCTGCTGCGCTGAAGTCCGCCGAATTCGACGGAATTCACGATCTATATCTTGGTGAGGTAAGTGCGAGTCCTGCGACACTTTCTGTTTAAAATGCGGCGGTTTCTCAAATCCGTACGGGTTTTCGACCGGCCAGCCCCCCGATTTCCCATCGCTTGCATGCCGTCGCCGGGAGCGCCCAATCGATTGGCGTGCGCCAAAAACCCCAGGCAATACAGGGAAAATCGTTGCAAATCGGAAATATTCCGGTAAACGACGAGTCGGGAAAAACTGAATCGGGCCCTTAGTATTACCCCCATTGTCTTGTTGGAAGTAACTTCAGCCCAGTCTGAGTCCAGAGCACTCTGGAAGAGGTTTTCATCTCAGTAGATCTCTGTACTTGCCGCATTTATCTTCCCTTTCAATGCAACCCGTGGTCCTGTCCCACCCCATAGCAATGATGCCATATATCACCATTGGGAATTGTATTTGGCAGTGATGAGGCAGTGCTGGTTTCCACCCCAACATCCGCGCTTAGAATTAACAAACCAAAAGTTCAGTCGCTGTCTCATCATACCAGAGAATCTTATCCTCATAGTCTGGGAGTCCTTCATGTCTTTTTTGCAAACTGTATGCGGCTTTCATATGTCTTGCCGAGGAGGTCTGAGGAGAACACAGTTCTGGGTCATATGAAAGCGTAAATCTCCCTGTGACACTGGAATGTGCTTCCTAGTTCGCACTGAACCTGAGTTTGTAGCCTGTTTCTCTGTTTTATCAGCTCGTAGCACACCTTACCCATTACAATATTAAATGGACTTTTTCAGTCCATGTTCAGAAATTATAGCCGTTTGCAGTATGCCAGTGTCATGTACCAGTGTAAAACACATGATTTTCTGCATGCTGCAATGTTTCAATTTAGGAGGTATTAGCAGTTGCTGTTAAGGTCCGTCTTCAGTGAGTTCGCTACAATTATACTAGCAGCAACAAAGCCAGCATTCAAGATTTTTCAGGAGATTATTTATGCGTAGTTTGGTATTTGACAGGATAGTAAGAGATATGATATAAATACGTTTCTCTACTATCCTCAAAGTTTGGACGTAATTTAATTAATACACCAGGTCATACCAGAGCAATTGTGTTTCTTATATTGTATGTGATCATTTAATCATACCCGTCGAATTAGAATCTATTAACCTTAAGCCCTAAAATTCTATTGTAAAAAACAACATTCATACTAAAGTGACCTGTCAATCACTATTTAACATTTTCACATACAACAGGTTTCCATATCCTATTATTTAATGCTAATTCACAATCTGCTGCTATATAAATATACAAGTTCCACTCACTTTTAAAGGTTGGCAAACTTACCTTCCAGCAACCTGCATCACATTTCTTCCCACTGCTCTCCTCCTCTCCTTCCTCCGCCTCTTCATGTAACACCTGATTCAATAACAGAGAGGCTCTTGCAGCATGGGTCAACTCATTGTTTGCAGGGAGGGGGAAGAATGAGGAAGCGAGTTGTGAGAGGCATGTGCGAAATGATGATGACTCCATACCCATCATGTTTTGTTGGCAGGAGCCTGTTACAGTGACGAACCAGTATGTTAATTCTACAAGCAGATTAGGAATTCGAAGTAAACAGACGATGGGAGCCTGTTCATTAGATGAAACGTAAATCCTGTCACAAGGTTTCTTTTATACATAACATACTCATTTTGTTGCCAAATATTTGGTTATTCCTGTGCCTTTATAATGGTCCCCTTTATTAATGTTAGTTAATTACGTCAATATCAAAATAAATCACTTCATGAAAAACAACCAGGATCTGCATTTACTCTTAATACTTCAACCATTGTTAACATCACCCCGTGTCCAGCTTTGGATGAGTTTCTAAGGACTAGTGTTTAATGTTTTTGTTTTAGAACATCTGATTCGTGGCATACAACACACCTTCCTAACCTTAACGAGGGTGAAAATAGATCTGCAGAAAAACCCTGAGTGCGCAATCACCTGCCTGAATGATTTGAAGACTGAACCATGAAAACAATTGTCTTTGGTTTTATGGTTTTGGCATCAGTTCAATCAAACTCTGTAGTATGTACAGCGAAATGTACTGTAATCCTTTATTTTAACTAAAACCTTATATTAAAGATGAATTTTTCTTCCTGTAAGAACATTGAATATGGATTAAATAACACCAAAATCTACAACACCGAATCTGCAACTACATACAGTAAAGCTTTATTTTATTCCTAAGGATTTGTGATATACATGGCTCCACATTTAGAGTACACAGAAGAAAAAGTCAGGAACACAGACTTACACAGGATAGGGTTCACAATATGGCTTGGGGGTGGATTCCCATGGAGGGGCAAGTGGGTGGTCAATAATTTGGTTGGCCTCCATGAGTCCATTTATTGTACAAACTGAGGCTCTCGTTTATAAAAGGAGTTCTGCATCTCATTGTTCGGCAGCTGATTGCCTGTACAGTCCCTTCTGTGCTCTGCTGTTTGTTGAAGTTGTACTTGTGCAATGGGTGGTAAGGCGTTTACTATTTGCATGCAAACGTTAAGATTAGCTGCACTTATGTTATTGGGGAAACTCCACGCAAAATCAGTGCACCCCTCCTTGCACATAAACACAGGCAAGTTTTGATGCTCTTAAGATGCTATTGCTGTTAAAATGCCAAATAAAATAACCTTCTTGAGATTGTGACAGGACAACCCTTCACAGCTACTGTACCTGATAGACAATATTACAACAAGCCAATCTTTTGGAACTGCTCAGTCCTTTAATCAGACTGAATCAAGAGGCTTTCTGAGTAACACGATTTATCCTCAAAGTTCAGAGAATTGATGCGAAAAACTTAAATACAATAACAAAGTGAGAACAAAGACCGTATAAGATTCTTTATGCATGTGACCGTTGTTTTTTTGGTTTTAATTAAACTCCAATCAGTAGTCCCCGTTTTTCAGATGACCCCCCCTATCCGCCGGATTTAATATTTTAATAATGACCCACACTGGTTCTTAACCTTCCTAATCCACAACCCTTTATACATTTCCTCATGTTGTGGTGACACCAAAACATAAAATTAGTTTAGCTGATACTACTACTGTAATTGCTACTGTTATTACCATAACTAGCCCACGTGATCCTTCCCAATAGCCAGTAGTCCAGTTATCCCCCAGTATTCAAACGCCTCCCCCAGTGCCCATCGTCGAAGGCTCCAACCGTATCCACAGTGGCTGTCTTCAGGACCTATTAGTAACAGGAAAATGCCCAGTAGCCTGTCGTCATAATGATCCCCTGTATCACAGGTGATACCACCAGTATCCAGTGTCACAAGGATCCCTGATTATCAACAGTCAATAACAGTAGCCAGCAGTAAAAGTACTATGTGCCCGGCCCCCGTAGCCTCTTTGATCTTCTGCAGCCTCCACTCTCCTATGGCTGGCTGCGTGCCGTCATATTCTACGGCATCCATATGAGATGACCTGCACCACCACTTTCCTGATCAATATGCCTGTACATTGTTTTCAATAGATGAGTCATGTTCGGTCCCATATACCCCAGGATGGCTTAGACTCCAACGGGTTCATGATGTAGCCGTCTGATTCCTTGGATAAGCTGAGTCCTGTGTAAAGGAAGTCAAAGAGGGCAATAAACTTGTATTCCAAATCTGACCCTCATTTGTTGCTCCAATCTTAATATTAACACTTTCATTTCATGACAGCAAAAATATTGGCACCAGGTAAATGTTTCTGAGATTTTTTTATGGTGGGGGGTGGTGGGGGGCGATGAGACCTCTCCGAGCTTTGAGTTTTTTGTCCTTTCTCCTACCAACATCAGACCCCCACCCCCACTTTTTTGTCCATTATGTCACCCAATAGGTAGACCACAGTAGTAGTGGAACTTAAAAGTGTCCGGGATGTCATAATCCTCCTGTGTGGTTTGGGGATCGCAGATTCCCATCTATTGTCAAAATTTATGAAAGGTTTTGCCGCTCCTGACTCATTAACAACGAAGGTCCCTTTATGATATCTTTATTGTAGAGAACTCCTTTCATAGTATTTTCCAGTTTGGGGTTATTGTAGCACTGTAAGGGAGGGTCAGGTAAAAAAGTGAGGGGAAATTTAATATATAATACAACCCGATTCATGGAATAAACACATACAATTTGGACCTTCTGCCTCGTTATTATCAGCATGGGTGGGCCATACATAATAATTTTATCTTTTTATGTTATGCCATTTCCATGAAAGCACTTCCAAATGCATAGCAACAGATTAAAGGTGCTCTAATAAATAATATTTATAATAATAAAATTAGAGTAAAAACAAAAGAGGTAGAAAAATGTCCGGTATCCTGGTTTCCGACTCAGTTGGTATTTTTGAGAAAATTATTTTTATGCAAGCAAATCTAAGCTTTATATGTGGTGCACCATCCAATTTACCCACCCATGCCTTTTTTCTATGGATCTAATATATAAAGCTGGTTGTAGTTTCAGTGTGTGTATGTGGAGCTAAAGAGCATTAGGAACCGTTGCAATTTAACAATTACCAAATTTTTGCATCAGTGGCTCACTGTGACTCAGGGGACGTCAGACTAATGAAACAGGGAGACAGGCAGAGAGACATTAAAGAGCGACAGAGAGAGCAACGAGAGACAGAGCGACAGAAGAGAGCAACAGAGACATGCGAAATAGAGCACCAGAGACAGAGGAAGGAAGAGCAACAGACGAATCGACAGAGAGAGACGAGACAGGGAGAGACACATATAGATAGCTAAAGAGAATAGATATTGCATATAGATATAGCAATATGATGAAGAAATTCAGCGGCCCACTATTGACAAAAAGTTAGGTGGCTTTACCCCTATTCAATACAAAATGTCAGTATCCAGAGATCCTGTTTTCTCCAAAGGGGCGTCTCCAAAAGTGTCGGCACATGGCAAAGGGCACCCTACTACATCATCAAAGACCCAAATGCACCATATTTTTTTTAATTATTTTTAATTTATATAGAGAGATTATATAAAATATTTTTTGGTTAACCTATTCTCTTTGTTATAGGCTAAAACAGTTATTTACTATCCCGGCATGTTACAGCTAGTCATTCCATAGGTGGTAGTGTGGGGGAGCTGGTGCCATGTCTTTCTGGTGTATGATCTTAACCACTAGGTATTTTTTTTGTTATCCACAGTTCCCTCATTAAAATCTTTGCTGCTTGGAGGTCCTGCATTAATATCATTACACCATTATGAAGATTTTTCCATGGGCGGATCCTTCACTCTCTCTATGTAAGAAGGCTGAAAACTGAGCTTCTTGGATCCTCCTCTTCAGGAGGATAAAATGACTGCTCTTGGTAAACAATGACAATTTCTATTGGTTTCACGAGTTCTCTGCTTACCTGTCATCCCATAGCAACACCCCTGAGAATTGGATCTTTTGTTACAATGTTCAGCCCTTCCATGGCTGCTGACTTTGGCTATGCTGACACCCCGTCCAAATGGAATCACTTCTCCTTAAACATATCTCTTTAAAGGGGGCGTTGCAACTCCCAGTTTCACCTGACCTTTTTCTTCCCCATCTACACTAACAGTAGAGTGTCTGCACTCACCTTCCCTGCGTCAAGGCCCAATGTCAATCCCTCAGATCCCTTGGGTACTCATGTTCCTGTCTCTTGATATTGTCAGTGTAATAGGCGGACTGGGAATTAAAATGGCCCTGAAAAAGCCTGTACAAGTGGCCCCCATTTTATGGGCGGAGTCAGACAAATGGGGTGTGGCCGGACAATGTGGTGGAGTTATAATCGCAAATTGTTGGTACTATAGAATAAATCATTTATCCCTGCCTTCTATATACACAATAAAACTACGACAATACTTTCTCCCTAATACTAGCCAATTAACTATAATCCTGCTCCCGACATCAATATAGATACGCTATACTGCCTCCTATGTAAAGACTATAACTACTATAATACTGCCCCCTATGTACAAGAATTAATAACTAACTATAATACTGCCCCGATGTAAACGAATATAACTACTATAATCTGGCCCCCTATGTACAGGAATATAATACGATAATACTGCTCCTATGTACAAGGAAGATACTATATACATACTGCCCCTATGTACAGGCATATAACGGCTATAATACTGCCCCTAGTACAAGATATAACTACTATAATACTCTAATACTGCCCCCTATGTCAAATATAACTACTAAGAATACTGCCCGCTATGTACAAGAATATAACTTCTATAATACTGTACGGCCCCCTATGTACAGGAATATACTACTATAATCTGCTCCCTATGTACAAAGAAGATAACTACTATAATACTGCCCCCTATGTACAGGCATATAACTCTATAATCTGCCCCCTATGTTAGCAAGAATATAACTACTATAATACTGCCCCCTATGTACAAGAAATATAACTACTATAATACTTGCCCCTATGTACAGAATATAACTACTATAATCTGCCGCCTATGTACAGGACTATAACTAACTATAATACTGCCCCCTATGTAAAACAAGAATATAACTACTATATACTGCCTCTAATTTCCAGGGTATAAACTGGACTATAGTACTGCTGCCGCCGCCCCTATTCAGGGATATAACTACTATAATACTGCCCCCTATGTCAATAGAGATAACACTATAATACTGCCTCCTATGTACAGAATATAACTACTATAATCCTGCCCCCTATGTACAGGAATATTAACTACTTAATACTGCCCCCCCTATGTACAAGAATATGACGAATAATACTTGCCCCCTATGACAAGAATATAACTAACTGTATCTACCTATATACACAGAGCGAAAAGAAAAAATCAGTATTTATCATATACAGCTACAGAAAACACATGAGATCTCTACCTATTGCATCCAGTGACCATCAGGTGACGTCTCCTCGGATTGTTCTTGTTCCTCATCTTCTCTTCTTCTCATTAGTTCCCCATTACCTTGTCTCTTTCCTCCAGGTACACAGCATTCCTGCTTTTTAACCACCAGACATCTTATGGTTCATGACGTTCCTATTGTCCCTTACTGTCCCTTCTTCTGCTACACCACCAGTACTGTGCCCCAAATACCGTAATAGAGCCCCCTACAATTTAGTAACACAACACAATAGTGGCCCCATAATGTAGATACGGTCTGGTAATGGCCCCCGCCCACCTCGGACATGCAATTATAGCCCCAGCCTGCCTCGACATGCAATTAATAGCCCCCAGCCCGCCCCAGAACAATGCAGATTAGATAGCCCCATTCCTCCCCGGACATGCAATTAATAGCCAAGCCCCCCTGGACATGCATTTCATAGCCCCCGACCGCCCCGTACCTAGCATTAATAGCCCCATCCCGCCCGGACATAGAATTAAATAGCCCCATCCCGCTCGGCATACAATTTAAAAAAATCCCCACCCGCCCTAAAGATATACAATTAAATATCCCCAGCCTGCCCAGATATACAATTAATAGCCCAGCCTTCCCTGATATACAGTTAAAGCCCCAGCCCACCTCAGACATGCCCCCCCTTAATGCCCCACCTC
Organism: Engystomops pustulosus; assembly: GCA_019512145.1. Lineage (NCBI taxonomy): Eukaryota > Metazoa > Chordata > Amphibia > Anura > Leptodactylidae > Engystomops > Engystomops pustulosus. The sequence continues at coordinate 285,073,638 of CM033641.1, read as the reverse complement.
CCCGCCCCAGACCTGCAATTAATAGCCCCATTCTCCCATCTACCCCGGACAATGCATTAATAGCCAGCCCCCCCCCCAAGCCGCGCCGCCCTGGATGCAATTACTCGCCCCATACCGCCCGGACATTAGATTAAATAGCCCCAGCCCCGCCCGGACATAGAATTAATAAGCCCCACAGCCCCCCGGAACTAGAATTAATTAGCCCCAGCCCGCTCGGAATACAATTAAAAGCCCCAGCCCGCCCTAGATATACATTAATAGCCCCAGCCTGCCACTCAGATAAATACAATTAATGCCCAGCCTGCCCTAGATATACAGATTAATAGCCCCCGCCTCGCCCCAGACATACAATTGCAGCTCCAGCCCACCCCAGATATACAATTAATAGCTACAGCCCGCCCAGCAATAAAATTAATGCAAGCCCACGCCAGAAGTGATGCCCCTAGCTCCCAGATATAGAAATCATGTCCCCCACTTTGGTCTGTTTATATAATCACTTCCCCATTTTACAAGGACTGCCTCCAGCCTATTATTAAAAAAAAAAAATCATAATACTACTCACCTCTTTGTTCTTCGGAGGAGGTTTCTTCCTGTCCCGGTCCTTCGGTGTGAGGCCGCAATGATAGTGACGTCACTATCATGCGCCTCTTATAACCTGCAATCCGCGAGCTGCAGTGGCCGGGAGAGCTGACGTGACAACGGTACTTGTCAGCGCTCCTCCACTCTACAAAACACCGGGTCCGCGCAATGCTCAGTTGCGCGACCTGTTTAGCTACATACCGTAACACACATACGCGAGCGCGTGCGGCGCTGCGTTTGTGTAATAATCATATACCTGCATCGGATACGATCGTACGAGCAGGTACAATAATTATGTTCAAATCTTTAGGGATGAGTGCGGACCGGCCCCGGAACAGCTCCGACGTCCCAGACCGGCCCAGGACCGACCGTCCCACCGGAAACTTCCCGTGGGTACAATGGCCAGGTCCGGCGCCCTGTATGAGTGATCAAAATGATTTGGAGTGGCCAAAACTCAATAGCCCAACCCCCTTTCCCTAATATACGTTATAATAAATAAATGAATCACATACATCATTAAGATAAAGTGCCATTAGGAAGCAATTCTTCCCTCTTCCACAAAAAAACAACCTCACTAGCTTAGTAAAAATTAAAATAGTTTTATGGCATTTGGGAAGTGTCAGCAATTGAAAAAATAAACACCAGAAATGGGAAAAGGCAGGGTCTTCAATGGTTAAATGGCCTATTAAGGTTTTTTTTTACATAACATATACATTAAACTCATTAGACAAGGCTCCAAGTGGTTAGAAACAAAGCAAAACATGTACATTGTTAGTGGTTTTTGGTCAGCACATTCTTCAGCCTCCCTTTTACTTGGAGGGACAACATCACGCCTATAAAGCAAAGCCCAGGCATTACGGGTAGTGCCTACATGCAAAAACAGAAAATTGGTGGAGAGCCAGTTTCCAGGACCCCTGCAATAGATAAAATAATTACATGGCCATCCTCATAGCTGTTACTCCGACATTAGTGGAAAGGATCCCATTATTGCGGGGTTATCATTTCTGATGGTCCCAGCAGTTTGATCCACACTGATCAACCGCTAATTATCCCTACCCTTAGGACGCAGCCATTTTGTGCTTCAGGCTCAGCCCGAGTTTTTTGTATTCTGCACCTTTGCGTCTCTTTATACGGTTATAACTTTTGAACACTGTTACTTTATCACAGGATTCTGAGATTGTTTTTTTTTCCCCACATGTTGTAACTTCAATTAGTGGTAAATTCTGGCAGATAAGTTTTTAGCATTTATTTACATAAAAAAAAAAAATATGATAAATTTTTGGAAAAATTTGCCATTTTTCGAAATTCAAAATCATTGCGTTTTCAAGGCAGATCGATTTAACCACCTAATAAGTTGCTGAATAACCATGTCCCATTTGTCTACCTTGACAGTTTCATATGTCTGAATGTTTGATATTTACTTTTGATGTCACGGTCACTCGCTTCAAATAGAATATGGCTTTCCGGTATTTTCAGCATGACTATTTTGGGATAAATACCGTTGGAATGCGATTTTGACTATTTAAGCATCAAAACCCCTATATAACCAACCCATTTTCAAATCTGCACACTGCCACCCCTCAAAACGATCAGAAACGCTTTTACGAAGATTGTTAACCCGCTTGAATCTTCATAGTACTTATTGAATCAAAATGGAGGTGAAATGTAGAATGGTTATATTGTTCCCTTACGTTTCTTTACCAGCCCTAATTTACCACTTTCAAAAATAAAAAGTAACACCCCACCATACAATTTGTTCTGCATTTCTCTGAGTACAAAGACCTCCCCACATGTGGCCTTTACTTGGTTATGGGGCACAGCGAGGTGCAGAAGGGAAGGATGGCGCTTGCCTGCCAGGATTTTAGTTTCCATCATTGGCCCCTTTGTAGCTATAAAATTCTCGCTTTTTCGTAATTGGGCCATGTGATCGCCATTTTTTTTTTGCGGTATGAATGCTTTTTTCCAATGTTACCATTTTGGGGTTTGTATCACCTATTGTTGAAAATTTAGGAACGTTTTTTGAGGACAGGATAGAAAGCATCAAATGCTGTACCCGGATTTTTTACTTCTCTTTTTGTTTGGTGTTCACCGTATAGACTATAATCATTTATCTTTATTCTAGTGGTCTATACGATTTACGGGGATACCAGACATGAATATATTTTCTTACGTTTTTACTAAATTTGTCAACCAACACCCTAATGTGTGGAAAAATCTCTCATTAAATTGTATTGCCCGTCTCCAATTGGCAAGAACATTTGTTACTTTTTTTGGCTACGGAGCTGGTTGAGGCCTTGTTTTTTTTCGGGACTGTTGTACTTACTTTGCACCAGTATCATGTCGCAGTACATAGGTTTTTTTGATCACATTTTATAGCTTTTTTGTGATTGAAAAGGTAAATCAGAATTTTTTTGGGGGTTTATAATACAGTTTTTTTTTTTTACGGCGTGTATCGTGCGGGTTCATAATGATTTACTTTTCTTTAAAAAAAAACTTTTATTCTACGGGGTTGTTACGACGCGGTGATACTATATATGTGGGGTTTGTGTGTATGATTTACGACTTTTTTTTTTGAGTTATATGTTTCTTATATGTTTTGGGGGTTTTGGGCATTTTTAGTGGATTTATACTTTTATTTTTTATTGAATAATTTTTTTTTTACTTTTTCACTTTTATACCATGGGAACATTAAGAAGCAATCCATCTGATTGCGTTCTTCATGAGAATATTCTGCAATACTGATGTATTGCAGAGTATTATCATGTCAGCCTATACACTTGCATAGGCTGGCACTGTGCCAGTAAGATGAGTCATACGCCATCTTACTGGCAAGTCTTGCAGGTACCTCGGGTCCGATCGGACCCCAGAGTTACTAAGCGACTCTTCCGGCGCCCCCCGAAAACGGTTCTGGGGGCCGATCTGGGGAAAGATCCCCAGATACATTTAGATCCGCGGGCGCGCTGACCGCGGCATTTAACGGGTTAAGCACCCGCGATCGAGACAACTCCCCGATCGCGGGTGTTTTACACTGGTGCCGGCTATTGTTCCACCGGCACTTCCGTGTTTCCCGATGCCGGTTCGGCTCAAATCTTGACTGAACGGCCCTCAGCTCAGCGTCCTATATTTCTGACGCGAGCGCTACGGTGCATTTCATTTGGGGGCACTAAACATATATATGATTTGGAGGTGCTTTTTGAAGTTCCCTTGAGCACCATCCACCCTCTACTAGGTTACATCCCCACATCTTGCACTCCTTGCAATCCTCTGTGATTAACTCTACACACACTAGGAACCAAAGCTAAAATTCTAACAAGGATCCAAGCATAAGAAATTATAGGCTTTGTGCAGTATTTCTTTAAAGATATCTTCTCTTGACAAGCAGAACGCGTGATTTCGGTTAGTTTCCAATTGGACCTAGTATATGAAAGTCGATTAAAAAATAAATTGGCACTCAGCTTTGTACTGCATCCTTTTAAAACCTGTAGTTAAGAGACTATGTACTGTCTTTATTGACTCCAAGCATTCTATATTACATTTATAATGTGTTGTCTTATGACAGGTTTGACAACACCTTATTACCTTCATAATATGTGTTTGTTTTTCTACTATATATTTTGTAGTACAATTTAATATAAATGTTTTATAAAACTTACTCAGGAAACCATTGTGCATGTTCTTTCCATGGATCATCATTTTCTTCCCAATTCCCCAAACATCCACCACAGGAGAAGCACTGGACATGGTCTCTTGTCCCTGTGGGCATTTATAGAACATTGTTTTCAATAAAGGATGAAATAGTGGCTGTTTGGGAAGTAGCCCAGAGCACAAGCTTTCTAGGGGACCCTAAGCCACTGAAACAACCAACCAAATTTTATACTCAGAAGGACTATCACCCATGAAATCCTTGGTTATCTGTTCCTGCTCTCAAAACACATATACACAAGAGCCATTTCAGGACTTTTGAAGGTCCTCTTAATGTATTGAAACTGCAGATTGAAAGCAGGAAGAAGAGACATGTTGGCCCATATTTACCAAAAACAGTGTAAACTGAACTAGGTGTAGTTTGCCTGTGAAGTGTGCAGGGGGCGCCAGATTTAGAAATTGTGTTGCACGTTCTTCATGAATCTGGTGCCTCCTGCACTACTCTGGAAGTGTACACCATTATATTTTGGTCACTTTGTTCACACTGTAGAATTGCGTTCCAACTAAGCAGTAACTGCCCCTTTAGGTGCACATTTTTTCTGTCTTGTGTGACACAGTGCAGCCGCGACACAAAACTGGCGCAGACACTTTATAAATACGAGTACAAGCAGTTTGCACATTCTTTCTAGTGCAAAGTCAGACAGAAAACTGGTGCAAACACTTTATATATTATATATATTATATACTATAATATTCATACAGCCCAGGCCCACAGCAGTCTTAATCCACCCCTGATGTGCGTTTAGCACCTGTTGCTTTGTCAGAAGAGGAATGGGGCTTCAGGGTGTTTAGATTGGCCCCCCTGGACTGTCCATTATCCTTTTCCATTATTTTTTCGGGTGAGTGTCAAATCTGATGGTGATGTGTATTGAAGGCAGAAGGTACCTCCAGTTTTTGTGTATTTAATAGATAATGAAGCACACTAAAGCATTTTTCACAACATAATGTATTGATATCCATGTAAGGAATTATATATTGAGTTAAAATTGATTTTGGATACCCTAGGGGATTATGTATCCTGTGTTTGCATCTTTTCCTTGAGTGAGGAATTGTACTAACTATTATGATATATGATATAAGCTACTTTTTTATGAATTATTTTGTATAGAATAAAATTGGATATTTTTAGACAAACTCCAGAATTCTTTCTTTTTGTTTTTTTTATGTTGTTGTTGTTTGGAGTTCATGGCTGATATTGAAGATCACTGGGAGGGGCATGTTTTTGGTTTCGACCCTCTGTTAAAGCCTATGCAGAATAAGAATAATAACTTTATTATCCCCATAAGGGAAAATATTTTGTCACTGAGAAAGATCACTGTTTTGTTTACATACAAAATACAACCACATATTCATATAAATACACACACAAACAAGTAAACATTTATAAAATCCAATATACAAGGGTTAAAAAAGAACATATGCTATAAATGAAAAACTATCCCACAGCACCTCCTGTCGTGTTGGCTAAGCCAATCACAGTTGGGATAATGGAGAGCCTAAATCTGGTTGTTTTACATCTGAGCTGAAGAAACTTGTCACTAAAAGTACTGGAACGTCCATTAAGAATAGTGTACAAAGGATTAAATTCATTACTTAAAATCGAATCCAATTTGGTCAGCATTCGCGAACATACGACTGTCTCCCATTTTTCCAAAGGGGCACCCACAGATGCACTGGCTTTTTTAAAACCAATTTTTGACAGTCTGTAACAGCTCGGACGTTATTACCAACCGCCAACAATACAAAGCGGAGTAAGCAGTACCTCGCCACTACAGACTGATAAAAATCAATCAGCATCTTCCTCTGTACATCAAACGATCTCAGCGATCTTAAAAAGAAAAGTCTACCTGATACTTTCTTATATTCCTTCTCCGAGTTAACATGCCATGACAGTTTATCATCGATGTGCACTCCCAGGTATTTGTAAACTGAGACCCGCTCCACCTCAACATCACTAATATGGAGGGGTTTATGTTCCCCCTTTACAGTACGTCCAAATTTAATTTCCATTTCTTTTATACTATTCACCTTAAACCATGACACAAACGAATCCACAATTGACTCATATTCCTCCAAGTTACCCCGATTTATACACCCAACAATTGCAGTGTCGTCCGAATACTTTTGAATAAAACACTCCCTTCCATTTATTTGTAAAAAAAAGAGAGAGAGGAGCCAGACAGTCTGTCTTCAGAGGTACACAAATAAGTTTTCCATGACGGGATAAGGAAAACCACGCCTCTTTTAGCTACCATGTAAGTCATCTCCCTTGATATGAAGCATGACCAACAAGAGGTCTTATTCCATGATGTGGGATTAAAACCAAACAAGTATATCTATTCAAGAAGGAACAGATTCCACAGTTGGAAATCTGTTCCTTCTGGAATAGATATACTGGTTTGGCTTTAATCCCACATCATGTCATAAGGCCTCTTGTAGGTCATGCTTGATGTCAAGGGAGCTGACTTACAAGGTAGCTAAAAGAGGCGTGGTTTTTACATTATCCCATTATCCCATCCTGGAATATGCATATTTTCCCAGAATCTCATAGTGGAGCATCAATGGCTATAAGACTCCACACGCCTACACAGCAAACTTAACTGGCAGTCTTCGTAAGGAGAACTCTTACTTTCCAACCCTGCCTTCGGAGACCACAGCTGAAGGGAAACTCCAGATTTACAGTGACATTTTATTCACTGACACAGTCACAGTATTGGAAGTAGCACTTTATTTTTAGCCAGAACACCACAGCTCTGCTGTCTGTAGTTAGGGTGTTAAGGTATATAGAGTTCCATCTCTGAACACTGATCTATTTCTGATCTATGTAATACTGATGACCTATAACTGGCTGTAAATAAAAATTACTAGCTGTGATGGTAACATAATACAAAACAAAATACCTGTGAAAAAAAATCCTGCCTGTGCAAGGACGTCCGGATCCACGAATGTATACGGAGGCCAACAGGAGAATGTCTGTAGTCTGGCCTGTACATCCTGCATCCGGTGATCACTGGGACTGAGCGCTATGGATTGTGGACGGATATCATACTTTGATATATTCCCTACATCAATTCCTTGAATAAAGGCACAATCAGGATTGAATTGCTTATGTATTTCTATTGGTCTGGTCCTTACAGACTGGCTACATAATACTAGTCTACAGCAGAAGCACTGACAGCTGTCCTCCACACCAGTACTGAAGAATCCAGCGGAAGCCAGCTCGTTTGGTGGCCAAGTATTTTGTGAAACCAGATTGAATAGACTCCTTAACCTCTTTGCTTCACTTCTCATAGAAAAGTTGGGTCCTTTAGGCAGCTGTTCGCGTATTTTCCTATGCTTCTCATTTAGATCATCAAGTAGGTGGTTTACGTTGAGATGTAAAAACTGTGTTGGGAATACTAGTCTTCTAGGTCCATCAAACTCATTTATATTTATAAGATCCATTATTCTCTAAGGCAATTGGCATAACCTTTCTGTAAAATAAAAATAATACTTTATAAGTAATAAGTAATACTTTATCATTAATACATACATATAATTGTATTACTTGGAGTTTGCATCAGCTTTGCCCCATTTAAAAAACCTCATTTTTGATAATATATACTGTACCTCTGAATAATTCAGTTATGCAATGAACTAGTCAACAATAGCTAATGTCTAACACTCTCTCTTCACATGATGACTACACAAATGCCACCAATAATATCTCCAAACACTAAATATGCAAAACTTATGGATAAATTAGACTATTATGGTAGGATCATAATTTCCAGTTTTTACATGTGTAGTGTGTGAAGAAAAAACCCAAAGAGAATAGTTCTGTCTTGTTACTCCATTATATATATGTTAATCTTAATTTATAGATGTTGCTTAAGGTAATATAAACTTTGATTAAAACAAAAAAAGCCTCATGTTTTCATCTAGAAAATGGAAACTTTTTCACCAAGACCAAATAGAGTTTATATTATTAGCACTAGAATATATGTTAACAGAATGTTTCCACCAGTGCACCAGACTCCCACCAAGTTACGGTATGCCAATTTGTTTATGGCCTATTGGTATTTTGTCAAGACCAACCCGAACCTTGAAGCAAATCTGGTGTTCTAACATAGCTATGTGGATCATATTTTCCTGATATGGAAGGGACCATTTAAAAGATTAATTATAGGTTTTGTCCAAAGGTTTTAAGTTAGATCCACATCCACAGAAGACCAAGTTTCTCAGTGAGGGTCCAAGTGCCGGGACCCTCACCAATTACAAGCACAGGACCCCGCAATCCAGAATAACTGGGATCATATGATGACTAATTAGTGGAATGGCTAGTCAAGCATTCCCTTCCATTTTATGGGAGTGCCGTTGCTAGCTGAGCTTGTCTCTGATACTCACATATTAAGGGGTGGCAGAATTTATAAATTAAAACGCCAGCTTGTACCGCAAAAAAATGACACCATACACAGGTCCGTACACCAAAGTGTGAAAAGTTATTGGGCTCAGAATTTGGCAAAATGGAAAATATTTTTTATGTTCAAAAGATTAAAATTTTTTTTTAAATATATTAAAACCGAATAAAACCTATTTACATTTGATATCCCTGTGATCGCACCATCCCAAAGAATAAGGTGGAAGTGTCATTTTGAGCGCAGAATAAAACCTGTAAAAACAGAGCCCACAAGAAAACGCCACAAATGTGTTTTGTTTGTCAATTTTTTGCGGCCCATTCTCACCCAGACTCTACCTCCAGCGGCCCCCGGGGAACTTGAGTTTGAGACTCCTGATATATATCCTTTCAATTTATTGTAACTGGTTTTCATCTAACCAACAGCTCAAATATATACAGTACAACATATAACTGTAATAGCAGTTCTCAACCGACATATTCCCTATTCCCTATTAGAAAGTAAAAGTGAATTCCTTCACACATGTACAATATTTTTGAGGAAGACATATATTTATGGTCCTTATTTGGTCAATTTTATCTTTATTTATATGACCTGAGACAAATTTGATGGAGATATTGCAATGCCTGTGGGTGTGAAAGATACTGCTCTCTACAGGACAATACATAAGAGACAAAGCTTCATTACCCCCTAAGAACCAATAGGAAAAAGATATATCTGTGGAACCACTGCTCCTAGTCCACACATTGGAGACACAGAGCCCATGCAGACCAAGAACCAGAACCCCAGAGCTCAGCTTGTATTTAAAGACTTCGGCTCAGTCCAGAAGTTTCTGGGAGAACCGACCAATTAAAGAGTCCACCTCATCTCAAGAAAGATACAAAACATTACTAAATAATTATAAGCATTAACCCTTAGCTTATCTAGAGACATAGAAAATATATTGTACATGAAGATGCCTATTGCCATCACTAAGTGCTGCTGTTGTACAATAATACCACCATGTAGCCTACTAGAAGGGTAATAATACTGTATCTGTATCTGGAGGAAGATTAGTTAGGGCCTGTAACTAGCCAAGCACCTGGTCTGTGAAGTCCAGTAGGGTGATCAGTCCTACGGGGTCCATTAAGCAAGAACTCCAGGCTTACATTCCGTAATGGCCCAACTCCAGGACGCAACAAATGGAGAGCACGCCACAGAATTCATCCCATACTGTGTATTTCTTAGATCACTGAATATATCTTAGCCTGCATAACCACAAGCACTGCAAACCTAATAATCAAGAAAACCAGTACTCACTACTCACAATGATTCAACTCAGGGGCAAAGGTGCATTTCATTTGGGGGCACTAAACATATATATGATTTGGAGGTGCTTTTTGAAGTTCCCTTGAGCACCATCCACCCTCTACTAGGTTACATCCCCACATCTTGCACTCCTTGCAATCCTCTGTGATTAACTCTACACACACTAGGAACCAAAGCTAAAATTCTAACAAGGATCCAAGCATAAGAAATTATAGGCTTTGTGCAGTATTTCTTTAAAGATATCTTCTCTTGACAAGCAGAACGCGTGATTTCGGTTAGTTTCCAATTGGACCTAGTATATGAAAGTCGATTAAAAAATAAATTGGCACTCAGCTTTGTACTGCATCCTTTTAAAACCTGTAGTTAAGAGACTATGTACTGTCTTTATTGACTCCAAGCATTCTATATTACATTTATAATGTGTTGTCTTATGACAGGTTTGACAACACCTTATTACCTTCATAATATGTGTTTGTTTTTCTACTATATATTTTGTAGTACAATTTAATATAAATGTTTTATAAAACTTACTCAGGAAACCATTGTGCATGTTCTTTCCATGGATCATCATTTTCTTCCCAATTCCCCAAACATCCACCACAGGAGAAGCACTGGACATGGTCTCTTGTCCCTGTGGGCATTTATAGAACATTGTTTTCAATAAAGGATGAAATAGTGGCTGTTTGGGAAGTAGCCCAGAGCACAAGCTTTCTAGGGGACCCTAAGCCACTGAAACAACCAACCAAATTTTATACTCAGAAGGACTATCACCCATGAAATCCTTGGTTATCTGTTCCTGCTCTCAAAACACATATACACAAGAGCCATTTCAGGACTTTTGAAGGTCCTCTTAATGTATTGAAACTGCAGATTGAAAGCAGGAAGAAGAGACATGTTGGCCCATATTTACCAAAAACAGTGTAAACTGAACTAGGTGTAGTTTGCCTGTGAAGTGTGCAGGGGGCGCCAGATTTAGAAATTGTGTTGCACGTTCTTCATGAATCTGGTGCCTCCTGCACTACTCTGGAAGTGTACACCATTATATTTTGGTCACTTTGTTCACACTGTAGAATTGCGTTCCAACTAAGCAGTAACTGCCCCTTTAGGTGCACATTTTTTCTGTCTTGTGTGACACAGTGCAGCCGCGACACAAAACTGGCGCAGACACTTTATAAATACGAGTACAAGCAGTTTGCACATTCTTTCTAGTGCAAAGTCAGACAGAAAACTGGTGCAAACACTTTATATATTATATATATTATATACTATAATATTCATACAGCCCAGGCCCACAGCAGTCTTAATCCACCCCTGATGTGCGTTTAGCACCTGTTGCTTTGTCAGAAGAGGAATGGGGCTTCAGGGTGTTTAGATTGGCCCCCCTGGACTGTCCATTATCCTTTTCCATTATTTTTTCGGGTGAGTGTCAAATCTGATGGTGATGTGTATTGAAGGCAGAAGGTACCTCCAGTTTTTGTGTATTTAATAGATAATGAAGCACACTAAAGCATTTTTCACAACATAATGTATTGATATCCATGTAAGGAATTATATATTGAGTTAAAATTGATTTTGGATACCCTAGGGGATTATGTATCCTGTGTTTGCATCTTTTCCTTGAGTGAGGAATTGTACTAACTATTATGATATATGATATAAGCTACTTTTTTATGAATTATTTTGTATAGAATAAAATTGGATATTTTTAGACAAACTCCAGAATTCTTTCTTTTTGTTTTTTTTATGTTGTTGTTGTTTGGAGTTCATGGCTGATATTGAAGATCACTGGGAGGGGCATGTTTTTGGTTTCGACCCTCTGTTAAAGCCTATGCAGAATAAGAATAATAACTTTATTATCCCCATAAGGGAAAATATTTTGTCACTGAGAAAGATCACTGTTTTGTTTACATACAAAATACAACCACATATTCATATAAATACACACACAAACAAGTAAACATTTATAAAATCCAATATACAAGGGTTAAAAAAGAACATATGCTATAAATGAAAAACTATCCCACAGCACCTCCTGTCGTGTTGGCTAAGCCAATCACAGTTGGGATAATGGAGAGCCTAAATCTGGTTGTTTTACATCTGAGCTGAAGAAACTTGTCACTAAAAGTACTGGAACGTCCATTAAGAATAGTGTACAAAGGATTAAATTCATTACTTAAAATCGAATCCAATTTGGTCAGCATTCGCGAACATACGACTGTCTCCCATTTTTCCAAAGGGGCACCCACAGATGCACTGGCTTTTTTAACCATATTACCCCAACATACCACAGCGTAGTAGAGTACACTCGCCACTACAGACTGATAAAAATCAATCAGCATCTTCCTCTGTACATCAAACGATCTCAGCGATCTTAAAAAGAAAAGTCTACCTGATACTTTCTTATATTCCTTCTCCGAGTTAACATGCCATGACAGTTTATCATCGATGTGCACTCCCAGGTATTTGTAAACTGAGACCCGCTCCACCTCAACATCACTAATATGGAGGGGTTTATGTTCCCCCTTTACAGTACGTCCAAATTTAATTTCCATTTCTTTTATACTATTCACCTTAAACCATGACACAAACGAATCCACAATTGACTCATATTCCTCCAAGTTACCCCGATTTATACACCCAACAATTGCAGTGTCGTCCGAATACTTTTGAATAAAACACTCCCTTCCATTTATTTGTAAAAAAAAGAGAGAGAGGAGCCAGACAGTCTGTCTTCAGAGGTACACAAATAAGTTTTCCATGACGGGATAAGGAAAACCACGCCTCTTTTAGCTACCATGTAAGTCATCTCCCTTGATATGAAGCATGACCAACAAGAGGTCTTATTCCATGATGTGGGATTAAAACCAAACAAGTATATCTATTCAAGAAGGAACAGATTCCACAGTTGGAAATCTGTTCCTTCTGGAATAGATATACTGGTTTGGCTTTAATCCCACATCATGTCATAAGGCCTCTTGTAGGTCATGCTTGATGTCAAGGGAGCTGACTTACAAGGTAGCTAAAAGAGGCGTGGTTTTTACATTATCCCATTATCCCATCCTGGAATATGCATATTTTCCCAGAATCTCATAGTGGAGCATCAATGGCTATAAGACTCCACACGCCTACACAGCAAACTTAACTGGCAGTCTTCGTAAGGAGAACTCTTACTTTCCAACCCTGCCTTCGGAGACCACAGCTGAAGGGAAACTCCAGATTTACAGTGACATTTTATTCACTGACACAGTCACAGTATTGGAAGTAGCACTTTATTTTTAGCCAGAACACCACAGCTCTGCTGTCTGTAGTTAGGGTGTTAAGGTATATAGAGTTCCATCTCTGAACACTGATCTATTTCTGATCTATGTAATACTGATGACCTATAACTGGCTGTAAATAAAAATTACTAGCTGTGATGGTAACATAATACAAAACAAAATACCTGTGAAAAAAAATCCTGCCTGTGCAAGGACGTCCGGATCCACGAATGTATACGGAGGCCAACAGGAGAATGTCTGTAGTCTGGCCTGTACATCCTGCATCCGGTGATCACTGGGACTGAGCGCTATGGATTGTGGACGGATATCATACTTTGATATATTCCCTACATCAATTCCTTGAATAAAGGCACAATCAGGATTGAATTGCTTATGTATTTCTATTGGTCTGGTCCTTACAGACTGGCTACATAATACTAGTCTACAGCAGAAGCACTGACAGCTGTCCTCCACACCAGTACTGAAGAATCCAGCGGAAGCCAGCTCGTTTGGTGGCCAAGTATTTTGTGAAACCAGATTGAATAGACTCCTTAACCTCTTTGCTTCACTTCTCATAGAAAAGTTGGGTCCTTTAGGCAGCTGTTCGCGTATTTTCCTATGCTTCTCATTTAGATCATCAAGTAGGTGGTTTACGTTGAGATGTAAAAACTGTGTTGGGAATACTAGTCTTCTAGGTCCATCAAACTCATTTATATTTATAAGATCCATTATTCTCTAAGGCAATTGGCATAACCTTTCTGTAAAATAAAAATAATACTTTATAAGTAATAAGTAATACTTTATCATTAATACATACATATAATTGTATTACTTGGAGTTTGCATCAGCTTTGCCCCATTTAAAAAACCTCATTTTTGATAATATATACTGTACCTCTGAATAATTCAGTTATGCAATGAACTAGTCAACAATAGCTAATGTCTAACACTCTCTCTTCACATGATGACTACACAAATGCCACCAATAATATCTCCAAACACTAAATATGCAAAACTTATGGATAAATTAGACTATTATGGTAGGATCATAATTTCCAGTTTTTACATGTGTAGTGTGTGAAGAAAAAACCCAAAGAGAATAGTTCTGTCTTGTTACTCCATTATATATATGTTAATCTTAATTTATAGATGTTGCTTAAGGTAATATAAACTTTGATTAAAACAAAAAAAGCCTCATGTTTTCATCTAGAAAATGGAAACTTTTTCACCAAGACCAAATAGAGTTTATATTATTAGCACTAGAATATATGTTAACAGAATGTTTCCACCAGTGCACCAGACTCCCACCAAGTTACGGTATGCCAATTTGTTTATGGCCTATTGGTATTTTGTCAAGACCAACCCGAACCTTGAAGCAAATCTGGTGTTCTAACATAGCTATGTGGATCATATTTTCCTGATATGGAAGGGACCATTTAAAAGATTAATTATAGGTTTTGTCCAAAGGTTTTAAGTTAGATCCACATCCACAGAAGACCAAGTTTCTCAGTGAGGGTCCAAGTGCCGGGACCCTCACCAATTACAAGCACAGGACCCCGCAATCCAGAATAACTGGGATCATATGATGACTAATTAGTGGAATGGCTAGTCAAGCATTCCCTTCCATTTTATGGGAGTGCCGTTGCTAGCTGAGCTTGTCTCTGATACTCACATATTAAGGGGTGGCAGAATTTATAAATTAAAACGCCAGCTTGTACCGCAAAAAAATGACACCATACACAGGTCCGTACACCAAAGTGTGAAAAGTTATTGGGCTCAGAATTTGGCAAAATGGAAAATATTTTTTATGTTCAAAAGATTAAAATTTTTTTTTAAATATATTAAAACCGAATAAAACCTATTTACATTTGATATCCCTGTGATCGCACCATCCCAAAGAATAAGGTGGAAGTGTCATTTTGAGCGCAGAATAAAACCTGTAAAAACAGAGCCCACAAGAAAACGCCACAAATGTGTTTTGTTTGTCAATTTTTTGCGGCCCATTCTCACCCAGACTCTACCTCCAGCGGCCCCCGGGGAACTTGAGTTTGAGACTCCTGATATATATCCTTTCAATTTATTGTAACTGGTTTTCATCTAACCAACAGCTCAAATATATACAGTACAACATATAACTGTAATAGCAGTTCTCAACCGACATATTCCCTATTCCCTATTAGAAAGTAAAAGTGAATTCCTTCACACATGTACAATATTTTTGAGGAAGACATATATTTATGGTCCTTATTTGGTCAATTTTATCTTTATTTATATGACCTGAGACAAATTTGATGGAGATATTGCAATGCCTGTGGGTGTGAAAGATACTGCTCTCTACAGGACAATACATAAGAGACAAAGCTTCATTACCCCCTAAGAACCAATAGGAAAAAGATATATCTGTGGAACCACTGCTCCTAGTCCACACATTGGAGACACAGAGCCCATGCAGACCAAGAACCAGAACCCCAGAGCTCAGCTTGTATTTAAAGACTTCGGCTCAGTCCAGAAGTTTCTGGGAGAACCGACCAATTAAAGAGTCCACCTCATCTCAAGAAAGATACAAAACATTACTAAATAATTATAAGCATTAACCCTTAGCTTATCTAGAGACATAGAAAATATATTGTACATGAAGATGCCTATTGCCATCACTAAGTGCTGCTGTTGTACAATAATACCACCATGTAGCCTACTAGAAGGGTAATAATACTGTATCTGTATCTGGAGGAAGATTAGTTAGGGCCTGTAACTAGCCAAGCACCTGGTCTGTGAAGTCCAGTAGGGTGATCAGTCCTACGGGGTCCATTAAGCAAGAACTCCAGGCTTACATTCCGTAATGGCCCAACTCCAGGACGCAACAAATGGAGAGCACGCCACAGAATTCATCCCATACTGTGTATTTCTTAGATCACTGAATATATCTTAGCCTGCATAACCACAAGCACTGCAAACCTAATAATCAAGAAAACCAGTACTCACTACTCACAATGATTCAACTCAGGGGCAAAGGTGATCAACAGCAGGTCTTAATTCACATGCTGAAAGCAGCTTTCTTCTCTTTTGTAAAGGGCTTCTAACATTCTGGAATGTTAGAGAAACTCCTACCAAGCAGGAAGAGGAAAGAAGGAAAGAGAAAGAATATTTTAAATATACAATACTGTTAAACGTTGTATTTCTTGAAAAACTGTTTCACTCTTTTATTTCTGGTACATTTTCTGTTTTGCTCTTGACAAGATATTTGGGGGAAAAAATCAAGAATTCCTCGTGAGACTATTCATATTTGTATAGTTCCAGGGTTGGTAGAGATGGGTGAATTTGTTGAAATTCCGTTCGACCCGATTTGCCGAATTTTTCGAAAAAATTTGATTGGCCCTAATCGAATCATGGCGAATCACATAAAAAAATTGGCATTTCCTGGCTGCAGAGAGCCTGTATGGTGTTGTAGAATGTTGTGCCATGCTCAAATATGCATAGTGAGCATGGTTTGGTCTTCAAACAATGCTGTGTTTTAGTATGACACGCACATGACAGCTGAATCTCTGATCTGATCTGGAATCCGAACTGATCTGAGGGCCAAGATTCCACTATAACATCAAAGAGTGCACTCTTTTTACACTGACAGATGATTCCATAGATTTCGACAGAATCTGTTCTGCTAAATCTGTTCTGCGGATACGTGTAGAAATCCCCCAAAGAAGTGGAGAGGGTGTCGGCAGTAATTTTGCATTGACGTCACCCGACGAGACGCGGCGAAGCGGGGAAGGTGAGCGGGGAAGGTGAGGGGGAGGTGGAGGAGGGCAGCGGACCATACTTACATAGGTCCCCGCTACCGGAGACAGCAGATCTCCAGCGGGAACTGCAGACCACGCGGCACGAACAACTTCTGCCGCGTCGGTCTGCAGTTCCCGCTGGAGATCTGCTGTCTCCGGTAGCGGGGACCTATGTCCGCTGTCCTCATATAGGGCGCACCGGACTATAAGGCGCACTTTGGATTTCCAAGGAAATCCAAGGCTTTTATGTGCGCCTTATAGTCCGGAAAATACGGTACTTGCATGTCCTCTGTGTTCTGTATCCACTCCTGGACAGATGAAATGAAGGGGAAAACCAAACATAGAGGCAACGTCATAGAGTGGTGAAGGGTGAAAACAGCATTATGTAAATCACAGGGTGTTCCTGGGAGACAGCGGTCAGTTGGCAGCAGCATGAGTAGGCCGCAGATTGGCACAATGACAAATTATGGAGGTGGCAGAAACATGGTAGGCCACAGAGTAGCACAATGACAGGGTGTGGAGGTGGCAGCAACATGGTCAGCCACAGAGTGGCACAATGACAGAGTGTGGAGTTAGCGGCAGCAGCAGGAGACCACAGAGTGGCACAATGACAGAGTGTGGAGGTGGCAGCAACCCTGGTAGGTGACAAAGTGGCACAATGACAGTATGGAGGTGGCAGCGACATGGTAGGCCGCAGTGTGGCACAATGATAGAGCATGGAGGTGCCAGCAGCAGCAGGAGGTCAGAGAGTGACAGAATGACAGAGTGTGGAGGTGGCAGCAGCAGCAGGAGGTCAGAAAGTGGCACAATGACAGATTGGAGGTGGCGGCAACATGGTAGGCCACAGAGTGTCTCAATGACAGAGTGTGGTGGTGGCAGCAACCTGGTGGGCCACAGAGTGGCACAATGATAGAGCGTGAAGGTGCCAGCAGCAGCAGGAGGTCAGAGAGTGGCACAATGACAAATTCTGGAGGTGGCAGCAACATTGTTAGGCCACAGTGTGGCTCAATGATAGAGTGTGGAGGTGGTGTCAGCAGCAGGAGGTCAGAGCTTGGCACAATGACAAATTCTGGAGGTGGCAGCAACATGGTAGGCCACAGTGTGAAACAATGACAGAGTTTGAAGTTTGAAATTAATATGAAGTTTGAAATTAATTTGACGTTTGAAATGAATTCGAAGTTAGAAATTTTTTATTTAAATTTGAATTTGAAGATTAGAGACGCCACATGCATCATTCGTTATAATTTCCCTGAAAATATTATGTATTTGCCAAAAAGGAGCTGGAATTTGGGGTATACAGCTCCTCCAAAATGGACACCCTGGACTTGGAGCACGAATCACTCCAGCAACTATGTGGATTTTAAACCGATTTCTTGCTATTAACTTCAGCAACAAAAAAGAGCTGCAATTTGGGGAATACAGATCCCCCAAAATGGAGCAAAAATCACTCCAGAAATGAGGATTTGACACATATTTTTGCTATTCACTTCAGCAACAAAAAAAACCCTGCTATTTGGGGTATACAGACCCCCCAAAACGGACACCCTGATATTGGAGCAGAAATCACTACAGAAACTATGGTGATTTTGCACACAATTCTTCCTATTCACTTCAGCACCAAAAAAAACCTGCTATTTGGGGTATACAGATCCCCCAAAACGGACACACTGGGATTGGAGCAGAAATCACTACTGAAACTATGTGGATTTTACACAGATTTCTTCCTATGCACTTCAGCAACAAAAAAAAATGCTATTTGGGGTATTCAGATCCCCCAAAACGGACACCCTGATATTGGAGCAGAAATCACTAGAGAAACTAAGTGGATCATCTGTCAGTGTCCGCTTTCAAGAGGCTTTTCATTCCTTCTGACAGATGAAATGAAGGGGAAAACCAAACATAGTGGCAACATCATAGAGTGGTGGAGGGTGAAAACAGCATTATGGAAATCACAGGGTGTTCCACGGAGACAGCGGTCAGTTGGCAGCAGCATGAGTAGGCCGCTATTTGGGGCATCCAGATCCCCCAAAACGGACACCCTGATATTGGAGCAGAAATCACTACAGAAACTAAGTGGATTTTACAGATTTCTTCCTATTCACTTCAGCAACACAAAAACCTGCTATTTGGGGTATACAGATCCACCAAACGGACACCCTGGGATTGGAGCAGAAATCACTACTGAAACTATGTGGATCACACACACCATGACGTCATGATGGAGCCGGAGCATCGAAAGAAAGAAGGGGACCTGCAACGGGCATCAGAAATGAGAGAACAGGGTTTGCTTTTTTCACAGACTCAAGAATAGGCCGAGGTGTTTTATTTTTGATAATTTTTTGTGTATATAAGTAAGATGTCAGTAATCTAGAAATGCAGAAAAAGTGTCAGGGAGAAAAAGATGTGGCCTAATTGAGAGACTAATTTATTAAAAGTCGGCTAGAGGAAGCGCAGGACTGCACGAAACGGCCCGTCGCCGTGAGTGATGCCTTGTCATACCTCCCTGCCCATGGTTGTTTAATAAAAGAAGATTGACCTGGTGAGTGCCGCTTTCTTTCCTCTTCTACACTACGTTGATGCATTATTCTTGCAACCGGCTGAGCACCACCGCGATATCCTTGATCACACCCAGCACTAGGTTAAACGTGCCCTTGCCTTCCTACTTGTATATACGGGACTGGTAGTGCTGGCGTCTCCTTGGGAGGGTGTTTACACCTCCCCTGCCTTCTTGTTGAGACTTCCTGCAATAGAAAATAATGGCAGCCCATTATTATGACAGCATAATGAATGGATGTTTTTACATTGGCTTGTATTTTCACATGGGTCTATGGGTCAACCAAAAAAACAGAAGGAGGTTTAAAAACCAGGTGGGATGTTTTCAAAGCAATGCTAAACCTTCAGTTTTTTGTGGACAGGGATACCAAACAGAAGCATAACAGAAAAAACGGAAGAAAAATGGAGACAAAACGGAGACAAAATGGACCGGATGCGCAACTGAAGCTGTGGTTAACGCCAATGTGAAACCACCCTTAGCAGCCGAAACAGAAGGCATCACTTGTAATTACACCCAGCAGTAACCTGAGATCATATCAATCTAATCTTACCCTCTTCTATGCGCTTGTCAAATATGGATGAGGTACCCAAAGGGTTTCCTGGCATGCTGGTTCCTAAATTGATCCACAATGCGCCCTCTGTGGGGCGCCAATTGTCACTACAGCAGCCCTGCATCTGATTCTGACCCCAGAACTCCCAGCAGCAAAAGTCTACTAGACTCCCTAAATAAAAATCTTACCAAAAGCCTTCATTCCACATTAAAATTCATTCTAATAAAAAAAAAGTCAAAAGCTGTTGCAAAAATACCAAATATATTTAGTATTGCTGATTCTGTACATACCCTTAAAAAAACCTCAATAATAATAAAAATCTTTATTTATAAAGTGTCATCAAATTTGGTAGCACTTTATCATAGGGGAAATATACAAATATAATATTACATTACAGAGTACGAACATTCATATGGAACAATAGGAGTGAGGGCCCTGCTCACAAGAGCTGACAGTGTATTAGGATAAGGAGGTGACACAAGAGCTTACAGTCTATGAGGATGAGGGGGGGGGGACACAAGAGCTTACAGTCTATGAGGATGAGGAGGTGACACAAGAGCTTACAGTCTATGAGGATGAGGGGGTGACACAAGAGGTTACAGTCTATGAGGATGAGGGGGTGACACAAGAGCTTACAGTCTATGAGGATGAGGGGGTGACACAAGAGCTTACAGTCTATGAGGATGAAGGGGGTGACACAAGAGCTTACAGTCTATGAGGATGAGGGGGTGACACAAGAGCTTACAGTCTATGAGGATGAGGGGGTGACACAAGGAACTTACAGTCTATGACAGGGGTCGGGAACCTATGGCTCGCGAGCCAGATGTGGCTCTTTTGATGGCCACTTCTGGCTCGCAGCCAGGGCTCCTATCCAGGGGCGTAACTACAGCCGTAGCAGCTGCTACGGTGTCTTCCAAGAACAGGGGCCCGTATTCAGACGTTACCCGGCTGTAGTTATGGATCTGATCGGCAGAGCAGCGCAGGGGTACGCAGGGTTAATTCAGGAGCGGACACCTCCCTCTCTGTCCTTGAAGTAGCCTCCTCCATGGTGTGAGAGATGGGGAGGGGAGGAGACTGTCTGCCTGCAGCCAATCCCGGCGCTGGATGTCAGCAGCGTGGGAGATTCATACAGAGGAGAAGGGACTCAGAGAAGGTCCAGCACCTGAGGATAAGGAGTCAGCAGCCAGGAATCAGCCAGAGATAAGTCCTCCCACCCCCAGTGTCTTCCTGTCACACTCTTCCTTAACTCCTTAGTGTCCTGTGTGCAGGATCAGCTATGAAGCTCTCCTGAGACCCCTCTTCATCATTCCCACATTTCTTCCCCCACCACTGCATTTCTACATTAATGTGAGGTTCTGCAGCAGCTGAGACACGTAGCTAGGACCAAAACAAAATTGTGGTGTCAGTAATAAATATGGCCACGGTATGACTAAGCAGTAAAAGCCCCTTTCGGTGCAGATTTTTCTGTCTTGTGGGACAGAGCAGCCGCCACACAAAACTGGCACTGATACTTTATAAATACATGTACAAGCACCAAAGATGTTCTATCCAGTGCAAAGTCACCAGAAAACTGGTGCAGATACTTTAATAAATGTATATTGGGAGGTTCTGCAGCAGTTGACACGTTTATTGGGATGTTCTGCGAGGTCGGGCGCGTGTATTGGGATGTTCTGCAGCGGTTGGCATGTGTATTGGGATGTTCTGCTGAGGCAGGCGTGTGTATTAAGAGGGTCTGCATTGGCTGTCGTATGTATTGGGAGGTTCTGCAGCGGCTGGTGCGTGTATTGGGAGGTTCTGCGGTGGCTGCCAAGTGTATTGGGAGGTTCTGCGGTGGCTGGTGTGTGTATTGGGAGGTTCTGCGGTGGCTGTCGCGTGTATTGGGAGGTTCTGAAGCGGCTGGTGTGTGTATTGGGAGGTTCTGAAGCGGCTGGTGTGTGTATTGGGAGGTTCTAAAGCGGCTGGAGCGTGTATTGGAAGGTGCTGCGGCGGATGCTGCATGTATTGGGGGGTTCTGCAGCAGTTGGCGTGTGTATTCTGCAGGTTCTGCAGCTCCTGTTCCTGCTTATCATTGACTTTATTAAATTGAAGTTCCCTATGTGACTGTGCACCCTCTTTTTTGTTTTCTTTATTTAAGAACAACACTTTAAAAGGGACACTGATAGAACAATGGCTCCAGCAGTCATTAGTACAGCAAGGAGTGTTCCTCCCTGCTGTACTAGGCCACCACTGGACCAAAACAATGGTAATTCCCTGTAAAATAAAAAATAGATAATTTACATTGGAGCTTGCGATGCAGGACATCTCGTCCTGCACTCTGGCCTCTTCCTACTTCTGTGCATGCCTGAAAGCTGGCACTCTCTCATCATCAGGTGGGAAGAAGCCAGATCCAGGCAGCACATTAAACGGCGCGCATCGGGAAGGGGTTAAAAAGACCCGTTTCAGTGGAATGCATAGTACGAAAACCAGATTGTAGGCAGAAAAGGAGATAGTTAGCTAAGAGATAGTGGGTTATAAAGAATAGACTAGGCATTCCAGGAGTTTGGAGATGAAAGGGAGATGGGCAACTGGTTGGTAGTTAGAAGCACTGGATGTGCCCATGGAAGATATCTTTAGTAATGTGGTAACAGTCGCATGCTTGAAAGAAGAGAGAACAACACTAGAAGAGAGAAAGATTTTAGTGAGGTGAGAAGTGACTGCTGGGGAGAGATACTGTACGAGATGCGAGGGGATGGGGTCACTGATACAGGTAGTGGGTCGAGTAGAAGAATGGAGCCTGGTGAATATCAGTGGCATATGGGTTCCGGTACGAGGGATGGGTGGAAGGATTCTGAGAAGATGAAAAATTCTTGAAAGTAAAAAAAAGAAGATTATGGTCTGTAAGTGAAAATGAAGAATTGGTAAAATTAGATATAGAAGAAAGTCAGTAGAAAAGTCTAGTGGGGGAATCGAAGAGTTGTGAAAGACCTAGAGAAGAAGTTAGTGCTAAGAGCTGAGAAGCAGGAGGGAAAATAGTTCATTGCACCAGTTTTTCGTCTAAACACCAAACTAGCCAAGTATCATCATTAGAGACTTTTTCATTTAGGTGCAATTTAAGCACAAAACACTCCAGCCTGAAGGTGGCATAGACTGAGAAGCAAAACCCTGAGCTCTTCTGCAGAACAGTGAAGCAACTGTATATTACAGCAGAGCTCAGCCAGACACTACATGCACCCACTGTTTATAATTCATGAGTTTCTATTTACAAATAATCTGCAAAAGCACAGATTAGAAGAAAAGTGTGTGGTTGGCTGCAGACAGTACAGATAAGTGATGGAAGTAGTAAAGCTGCTCTTCAGAAGGGATTAAAATTGAACAAATGCAGAGAACCTCCTAGGAGGCATTGTGAGGAAATATGTGCAGTATGTGGTGTGACATCTGACTTTTTTCTATTCTTGAAAAACTGGATTGCTTTGTGGCTGCTACTACATTTTTGTGGAGAATGACTGTCATGGAAACAAAAAAAAATATAAAGAATTTTTTGGGACATAGTTGTGTATCTGTTCTAACCTAGGAGCTTCATTTCCCCTGTACTAGGTGTTTAGTGTTTTTTTATACCCACTTATTATCAGAAGCACATTCTTAAAGACTGCAGAGATTCAAAAATAATCACACTCATAGCTCAGGAACATTAGAAAATGTCCAAATGTTTTAGAACTCCTGGAGCACCAATTAACCTGAACCCAGAATCACATGTACGTGGGGAAATACAGTAACTTAAGCCATTCTTATGTGCATATTTGTGATGGTATCATAGTAGCTTAGCTCCTCAAGGACACAGCCAGTTTATAGCTTAAGGCTCAGCCCCATGAGTCGACATGCGTCGCTTTATATGGTTATAACTTTTGAACACTGTTACTTATCAAAGAGATTCTACGATTGTTTTTTCCCCACATGTTGTACTCCATTTTAGTGGTAAATGATGACTGATAACTTTTGCGTTTTTTTACAAAAAAAAAAAAGAAAAAATTATGAATTTTTAAAAAAATTTGCCATTTTCGAAACTTGAAATCATTGCGTTTTCAGGCAGATAGATTTACCACCTAAATAAGTTGCTGAATAACATTTCATAATTTTCATAATTTTTAAATGTCTGGATAATTTATTTTGACATCACGCGTCTTACAAATCAAATATCGGTTTTACGTATTTTCAGAATTTACTATTTTGTGGATAAATACTGTTTTGAATGAAATTTTACATATATAGCATCGACATCCCTGTAATAATCAACCCATGTTCAAATCTGCCCCCCTCAAACTATCAGAAATAGTGTTTAGGAAGATTGTTAACCCCTTGAGCTCTTCATAGTAATTACATCAAAATGGAGGTGAAATTTAGAATGGCCGAATTGTGTCGATTATACGTACATTTAGCCCTAAAATTTACACATTTCCAAAAGATAAAAATAGAAAACCCACCTTACAATTTGTTATGCAATTTCTCAAGAGTACAGAGACCACCCACATGTGGCCGTTACTTGCTTTATGGGCGCACAGCGAGGCGCAGAAGAGAAGGAGCGCCCTGCAACTTCCAGGATCTTAGTTTTCTCATTGGCCACTTTTATAGGCTATAAAGTTCATTGCATTACACTCGTAAGTGTGGAACGGGCCTTAGAGCACATCAATATTGCAGTGAAAGTGAAAGGCAGGATGGGGCCACTGGAGAATGAGAAGATTTATGGTGTGTTGCAAAAAGTATTGAACTTTTCCTCAGTATTAAAGGGGTATTCCCAAAAAGACAATATTCTTAAATATAATCAGGATAACAAAATAACACATTCTCTAATTCCCTGTAATTAACAAAAATACAGCATTTCACAGATATAATTCCAACTTGTCTCTGGTGTACACAATTTTGGTTATCAGTGCAGAATCTTCTCATGAAAATCTTCTCTGCTCGCTGCTCTGCTTTCTGCTCCCTGCAGTCTCTCTGCCCCCTGTCCCTGTCGGCAAGCAGCAGAGTGATGACTCTAAATCTACAAGTTATAGACAAGATACGATCTTTATAGAAGGGAACTGTGTGTTTTATAGCTCCGATGTAGCAGAGATCTAGCAGAGCTGCGAGTGTCATTGGGGCACATGTATCATTTGTTTTCTTTTGCAACTTTTTAAACATGTCTGAAGTCGGCATACTGTCACGGTTTAAAAGGAAGCAGTAAACCGTGTAGAGAGAGCAGCAAGAACTAGCGAAACCGGGAAGGGAAAAATTATGGCTAAGCTAGTCCCTGCTTGAGGGGAATGGTAATCTTACCCGGGCTAGTTTCGGATCCGACAACTTTTCTCTCTGAACATGAACACCTATCCAGATAGTAGGGGAAAGAACTAAATGTTACTAGTGTCTCTAGTACTGAATTTGGGCTCCCCTAACAAAAATATTGCTGCAAGAAAACTTGGCGAACTAGCAATCCCAGCAAGCACACAAACACACAACCAAGGCAGAATGCATGGAGGAGGGTAATAGGAAGGCACAGAAAAAACTGGTAACAACCAGAGCACGTCCACAAAACACTCACTATTAAGTAAACACAGACAAAGGGTTACAGACAGGAAAGTGGTGAGTGCATACAAGAGAACAGACAGACTTCACAGATTCTCTCGCCACAGTCAAAGTAACAAGCTACAGGAAGTATAGATCTTCCAACAGAACAAAGCCAGGGATAAGCTGCAGATACAATGATTCATAGCAAATACTGAATGACATAACTAGCCTTAAATGGAGCCCGGTCACTCCTTATAGCAGTGATGGCAAACATTTTAGAGGCCCAAACTGCAAACCAAAACCAATTAATTACCGTTAAGCGCCAACATGGCATTTTAAGCGGCAAATTATTGCTACCAGTTCTTCCACATCATTCAATCGTATCGGCCCCCTGAGGCCACCAATAAAGTTGAAGGAAGGAGGACAAGACTTTCATTGTAGCTTCTCTCCAGGGTCTCTCTGTGCAGGAAGAATGGTGGGTCCAGCAGGATGACTTCCAATAATTTCCAGATAATGCACTTCTCTCAACACCTGGGGCGATGGCCTGAGTGCCCACAGAAAGGCATCTGAGTGCCACCTCTGGCACCCGTGCCATAGGTTCGCCACCACTGCCTTATAGGATAATACAATTGAACACGACTGAAACCTAAAATCACCAGCAGGTATGCAGAAACACCAATAGCAAAAATAACAGGTATAAACTATTCAGGCTACATTGCATAGTAAGAGAGAAACAAACAGAAAGGCCAAAGTCAGGTGGTTCAAATCCTGACATGCTATGTATCTTTCTAAATTTGCTGTTGTGATACATGTCTGTTTTTTGACCTTTATCTCTGATTTACAGGGTTTTTATTTTTGCGATTTTTAAGCTGCATGTATGGAATTAGGCATGGGTTAGTTGTACTTCATTTTGCACATAAAAAGTCTCTAAATTTCTGTCTTGGAAAGATACATTTAAGAACACTGCAACAGACAAAACCACCCGATAACTTCTAAAGACCCTGGCACGGTTGCAAAAATGCACCTAAAAAGTCCTAAAAACATTTTAAAAACCTTAAAAAAGAAGAAAAAATGATCAAAATAAAGATACGTGTCCCCATTGTGTGTAATGTCCATCTCATGGATCTCATCCTCTCTCATCTCTGCTCTGTCTCATCTCTCTTTTTCTCTGTTTTAGATACTAGCAGAATGTTCAGAAGCTGAATGAAAGTGTAGATAAACCCTGTACCCAGATAATCTAAGCACATTGTCATCACACAGCATCTCACTGCACAGAGGCATCATGAAGCGTCTGCTTAGAGTCCCCGCCCACACTCTGGAATTTTACACTGACTGAGTGATAGGAGTTAAAACAGCAATAAAACCAAGTAAAATTGTAAAGTAAGGGGTTAAAAATGATCTTTATTGTGTTAACATCACTCGGGGATTCAAATTTGAGAACTTTCTTTCATGAGAAAACCCCTTTAAACATTACAGCCCCAAACCTAAAAACATTTTATTGATATATTATGTGATACAGCAACTCAAGTATTTGTTAAGTGTAAGGCTCCTTTCACACTTGCGTGTTTCACACACACGTTCTGCGCATGTTTTTGACGTGCAGAAGACCCAATGGGGCACATTTACTAAGGGCTTAGCACCAGTTTTCTCTCTGACATTGCACATTCTGTTATGTGCAAACTACTTGCACATGTATTTAAGAAGTGTCCGCGCCACACATGTGTCATGTGGGATCCTTTTGTGTCGTGCCTGCACCATTCTCCATATGACACAAATTTCGTCATTGAATTGGGTGTTCTGGTGCTCAGTCGGACCGTGCGCCACATTTAACATGCAAATTCCAACAGAAGTGTGTTCCACGCCCCATGTTAAACGTGCACCAAAAAAAGTGGTGCACTCTGCCGGCGTTAGATTCATGAAAAACATACACCAGAAATCCTGAATCTGCTACACTACACAGGCAACTGCACATAGTACAGACTGCACTGTTTTTAATAAATGGGGACCTGCAGGTTTTGGGATATCCAAGACAAATTTTTCACCAAAATGTCCTTTAATCCGAGCAGCATCTGCATGGATTCCACCTGGGATATAGGAAATGTTACTTTTTTCCCCAAGAAATGCAGTTACTGGGATCTCCAAATTTTCCACTGTGTGAATGAGTCCAAAGAGCACTGCCCCTGCTTTCTTTATCAGTTGCCCATTGGCACACACTTTGTAAAATAATTGACACACTATATAAAGAAGAAAACAAGCGGATCACAGACCCAGCTTCATATAAAATATGGGTGTCTAAATGTAAAATTGTGTCAATTTTTGTAAAATTTATCAACATCAGTGTTGATAAAGTACATGACACAATAGCCTAAATGCCTTGTATCTAACCTCAGACAGTCGTATGCTCCATACTTTCAATAACTGGTACATTTATTGCTCAATGTTTGGAGAAAAAGGCAAAAACCACTGGCGATAAATATTCAGGCTCTTGGATTGAGGGTGATTCTGTTTCATTGCATTGAACATGTTCAGATCATCTTCATCGAGGAGCCATCCAAACATTTTTACAGATACAAGACTGGGAAGTCTGGACACCAGTCTGACAAAGGATTTCACAGTGGTAGCGTGAGACTTGATCTGCTGAGTGTACATTCGGCTGATATCCAGAAGGTATAGCTCAGGCATCTGTTCTGCTTCCTCAAAGAAGGTTGTCCACCCAGATTCAGTGATGTTGAAATTAACTAGTAGCTCAAGTTCTCGAAGTTTCTTGAGAGTTCCATTTTTTGCTTCTTCCGCTGTAAAAAACAAAAAGACAGTATATTATTTCAAACCACCTAATCTTTTACCCTAACCTGACATGAGATTTTATATCATGTTTTTTAAAGTGTGGATGTCTGGGTGTCACTGTAGAAGCCATTTGCAAGATAAGCTATTTGCTGGTTCACAAAGAGGACTTTACTTAAAGGAAACCTACCATTTGATTTGATGCATTATGAAGCAAACATACCTTGACAATCCTGTAGCTACACTGATGCAAGATCATATCTTGGTTATTGAAAAAACAATTATAACATTCAGGACCTTGGGAAAGCTGAGTCAGGATGGCTGCCTACATAAACACATTACACATGGAGCTTTTCATTAGACAAGTAGGCCGTCACAGGCATGGGTGCTCCTGCGACCCATATCCCGGGTCGCGGGTGCACCTGTGTGCAGCCTCCAGGGGCTAAGTCACCTGTCCCAGCTCCAGCGGCGGTTCCAGCGAACTGTCGATAATTGGTGCCTGGCCAGCTGCCTTCTCTGTTAAATCCCAGACCCTTCCTGTGTCCCTTGCCGGATCTTTGTGCTTATGCCATTGAGAAAGCTTCCTTGCGACATTCCTGAGTTCCTCCGTGATACTGTGTTCCTGCGTTGCTGTGTTCCTGTCCCGTGTGCCTGTATTCCCGTTCCCATCTGCCTGAATCTCCCGTTGCAGATCCAGGATTGGACTTGATGTTGCATCTCTGCTGCCTGCCCTGACCCTGTGCCTGAACCCGACCACGAGACTGTCTTCTGCTAAGGAACCTCAGCTGCCACCGCGGGCTAGTCACATCTGTGGAACGACCTGGTGGTACCCTGCCACAGCAAGACCATCCATGAAAACCAGGTGCCACTTAGATTCCGCTCCCAGGTGTCGGCTAGTACAATCTCCCGCGGTGGTCGAGAGGATCCACTCATCTCGAATACTGACAGAGGCTAGTCAAGACATGACTAATCAACCTGAGCTGGATCACTCATATACAGCAGCTGGGGGGTGGTGCAGTAATTGATTATTTTGCCTTCAGGCACAAGCCAGATTACATCATCCTCTCCTGCAGAGAAGAACTAATGTGCTAGGAGAAGCGCTGAACCAGCCATAGAAGCCAGACAGATTAATTATCATAATTTTATAATTGTTATTATCAGCAAAACCACTCACCTCAGGGATTAACCAAAATATGATCCTGCATCAGTGTAGCTACAGCAGTCTCAAGGTGTGTGTGCTTCATAATGCATCAAATCAAATGGTAGATTTCCATTAAAAAAGAAAACCTAGTTACACATCCATAACACAAAGATACATTCCCTGCAGCACATTTGGCTCATTGTACTGGGGTCATACATTTTCATTACACTTCCAACACTTAAAATGATTTCAATACTCCAGACACTACCACTTGAATCCACCTATAACACTGGTAGCAAACCTATGGCATTGGTGAAAGTAGTGGCACTCAGCTCCCTCGCTTTGGGCAGCAAAAGTTCTAAAGACAGGACTCAAGGCCTCCTTCTGAAGTCCCAGGCAGCCCAGGACATGCCATCTTCAGCACTATGTTAAAGTGACTGGAACTGCATGATTTGTGGATATTGGATGGATCCTCACTTTATTTTAACCCCTAAATGACACGTTACGTAATGGTATGTCACGCGTCGGCTGCGGGTGAATGGAGAGGGCTCACGGGCTGAGCCCCCTCTATAGCCCGTAAGTCTTTGCTGCATATTGCAGTAGAGATTTACCGGTAACACCTGCGATAGTTGCTAGCACCGATCACATGGGCGCCGTCATCTTGGTGAAGATTGCCGCTCCACGGAACCTCATCCGGGGGACGGCGATCGGTTGCCATGACAGCCTCGGGTCTTCCTTGTCTGCACCTTCCACCTGACTCCACCGCAAAATAAAAGCTGCATCAGATGATAAAATGCCATATTTTATCACCTAAATTTGACTCCCATTCTTTTTCCTTCATATTTTTTTCTTTCTTTTTTTTATCTATGTTTTTCTATTTACATATTTAATTATATATTTCCTTTTTTAACCAAAGCCATGAACATATCATTGAGAAATTTTAATGTCCTGGCAGAAACTGTAAATATGGGCAACCTCCGACACACAGAGTCATCCCACAGAGTTTAGGAGAGGAAAAAACTCCTGTGGAGGAAACCTCTAGGAAACCATGGCTGAAGAATTGCCCTTCCCCTGGGATTAGGAAGAAAGCACAACTTCCTTTTATCAAAGTACAAGATTAACAGTGTCAAAGTTCAACAAATACCAGTTACAATAATTTTCATAGCATTATACATGTGTTCTGTTAGTTAACTCTCCTGTATTGGCTTCACACACAGTGGTTGGTCTCAGGCTCTTTATTCAACAAGCTGCCATTACACATGTCACATACTCATGTCTGTCTACCAACAAGTTGCTACCTACTTTACTGTACACACACACAAGTAGTGAGACCCCTAGAGGCCAGGATAGCATATAACATATTGCTACATCCTTTCTCTTTTAAATGGAACAATTAAATATAAGAAAACTGTTAAACATGAAACAATAATAAAAAAACATAATAAGTCTATTTAGGTATTATCCTTGAGGTGGCCTGGCCTTTTTATCATCCTGCCGGCTCGTGTAACATAAGATGTTTCGCCACAAACATCTGAGTGTTCTTCTGGTTCTGTCACACTGTCTTCTCTCTGGTTACTGTCCTCACTCCTCGCAGCTTCATTCTCAGCGGTCCCTGTTGTCTCCTGGCTTGTGCTTGCCGTCTCATTGTCTTGGATATCTGGAAAATGTTCAAATGGCCAAGCATCATAGTGTTCCTGCGTTTTTCTCAGATGTCTGCGATTTCTCCTTAGTCTCCTTCCTTCCTCTGTTTCAACTTCATAAGTGCGAGGCCCCAGTTTCTGGACGACCTTTGCCTTTAGCCAGTGCTTGTCATATTTGCTGCTGGGCTGGATCCACACATTATCATTTCTCTGAAGTTCAGGCAGATCTTTTGCCGATTTGTTATAGTAGAAAGCTTGCCTCTCTTAATTTTTTCCTCAATTGATCATCAACTTGTTTCACAAGCTTTGGCTTAAGCAAATGACTAGCAGTTGGTAAGAGTGTCCTGGTCCGTCTACTCATGAGCCTCTGAGCTGGGCTGCTGTGGAGGCCTTGTGTGGGGGTGTTTCTGTGATCCAGTATAGACAGGTATACATCTGAACCTGCCTGCTTTGCTTTTTGCATTAGTCTTTTAGCTGTTTTTACTGCTGACTGCTCTCCCATTACTTTGGGGATATCCTGGAGATGATGTCTGATGGTCAAATTCCCACGTCCTGCTAAATCTTTTAAACTCTTCAGAGGTAAATTGAGCAGCATTGTCAGAGAACACAGTGTCAGGAATGCCATACCTGGCAAAATGGGCCTTGAGTTTTTTAATCACCGTTCTTGCCCTTGTATCCTGCAGATAGTTCACTTCCCAGAAGTTGGAGAAATAATCCACTGTAATCATATATTCTTTGTCATTCCATGTGAAGAGGTCCGTGCCTATCTTTGACCATGGCCTCTTTGGAATTGCATGTGGTTGCAATGTCTCCTTCGATTGCTTATCATTATATGACGCACATATTTCACATTGTGCTATGTAATTTTTAATGTGGTCATTCATACCTGGCCAATAGACAGATTCCCGTGCACGGCGTAGACAGCCTTCAATGCCTAGATGAGTAGAGTGCAAGTTTTTTAGTATGTCTCTTCTGAGCGATTCTGGTATCACAGCTCTACCTTGAAGATGATTCCTTGATGAACTGAAAGCTCATCTCTAGTGTGAAAGAATGGAGAGACTTCCTTTGGCGCTTGCTGCTTGTACTTTGGCCAGCCTTGCACAATGACCGTTTTGAGAATCTGGAGAGTTTTATCTTTCTCTGTGAATGTCTGAATTTGTTTCAGTTTTTCCTTTGACACTGCTAGGTAGTCAACCATATTGATGCTTTCCATTTCTTTTTCTTCATCCTTTGCGATGGGTAGGTAAGCTCTACTTAGAGAATCTGCAATCAGTAAGTCTTTCCCCGGACAGAAGCAAATGTCAAACTCATATTTTTGAAGTCGTAAGAGCATGCGCTGCAGTCTCTTTGGGGCATTTAGTAGGGGTTTCTTGGTAATACTCTCCAAAGGCTTGTGATCAGACTGCACAGTCACTCGGCGACCATAAGTGTACTGGTGGAACCTCTCCAGCCCAAATACCATGGCCAGTAATTCCTTCTCAATCTGTGCATATCCCTGTTCTGTTGGTGTTAGTGCCCTGCTTGCAAATGTAACTGGCTGTTGCGGCCTGCATCAATGTTGCTCGAAGGCCTTTTCTGAAGCATCACATTGTACCACCACCTCTTTATCTGGTCAAAATACCTTAGGATTGTTGCATCTGCAATTGCCTTCTTCACTGCTGTGAAAGACTTTCTTGGGATTCTGTCATTCCCAGAGGACATTTTGTGTGTAAGCTGTCTCAGTAGCTCACACATGTCTGCTAGATGCTTGCAAAACTTTGATAGGAATTTACCATCCCCAGAAATCGATGAACTCCACAAAAAATCTTTGTGGGTAGCATCTGTTTGTACTGCCCTTACCTTTTCCGGGTCAGTTTTACACCATTTGAGGTAGAAGATGTCCGATATATGGGACTTCTGTCATTTTCAGTTTGAATTTCTCCTTGTTTAACTTTATTTGCTTTGCTCTACATCGCTCCAGAAATTGTATCATTTTCTGGTCATGATCCTTGATGGCCGATTCCATGTCTTCCCCTTCTCCCACTATAAGTATATCATCTGCTATTGTTTGACTCCAGGGAGTCCTTCCAAGGCTTGCATCAATTTCTGCTGGAACACCTCTGGAGCAGGACTTAGCCCATGGGCATTCTTAGCCATTTAAAGCGTCCAAAAGGGGATGAAAATGTAGTCAGTGAACTTGATTTTTCATCCAGTTCTACATGCCAGAATCCATTTTTTACATCACATACTGAAAATATTTTAGCCTTTGATAAATCCGGTAGAATATCTTCTATTGTAGGCATTGGATAGTGATTTCTTTTCAGTGCTTTATTCAGTGGCTTAGGATCAATGCATATTCTTAATTTATCAGATGGTTTCTTGACTATGACCAAACTGCTGATCCAGTGTGTGCTCTTCTGTACTGGTGCTATCATTCCTCGCTTCCTGCAGCTCCTCTTTTAGTGGTTGCATTAAAGCTACAGGCACCCTTCTTGCTGGTAATCTAGTAGGTGGCACCGTGTGATCAATTTCTAGTTTGTATTTACCTTCTAGGCACCCATCACCTTCAAATAAATCAGCATATTCGGTTTTTATAGTCTGAAGATCGAGCATTTTTTGTTTTGAATTTTGTATATTCTGGGACACTTCAACAGCCATAATGTTGTGGGTTTGCACCTTTATTAAGTCCATCGCCTGAACTGCTTTTACATCCAGTAATGGTACATGATCACTACCAGGCAGCACTGTAAATTCCACTTTGTAACTCTTTTTGTTACATGGGTTCCTTAATTTAAGCTTGCAGGTCCCCATCGGTTTCAAAACACTTTTGTTGTACATCACCAGGACCTTGTCCGTGGGCTCAATGGAAACATGTTTTTTCAGCAGAGCACATGGAATTACATTGCAGCTTGCTCCACAATCCAGCTGAAATCTAATGGGCTGCTCATCCAACAAAAAGGTTGCAAATAATTGTTTCACCTCCTTTGCTACTTGCTGCTTGAGCACATGGACATTCTCTGTTGCAGGCTGCAGCTGTAGCCATGTAATGTCCTCATCACTCTCTGTGCTCTGTGTCATTGTGAGGACTTGTCTGTGCTGTTTGCTGGGTTTTAGTCTGCACAGAGCTGAGAAATGGTTCCTCTTCCCACATGTCCTGCCGGTTTCACCATATGCAGGACACTTCTCTTTGTCTCTCTCATGTCTTTTCCCACAATATCTGCACTGGATGGTGCATTCAGGGAGCCTGGGCCTTGCTTTTGCTCTCCCATTTACAGCATGTACTGCCTCATCACTAGTGGCTTCCATCATCTTCAGGCTGTCCTTTGTCAGCTCGGCCGCCCTGCAGATCTGCAGGCATCTCACTAGGGTCAGCTCTTCCTCCCTCAGTAATCTTTCTCTGAGGTGAGAGTCTCTGATGAGAGAGTCTCTTATTTCTCCAAAGCCACATGTTGCAGCCAGTCTCCTCAGTTCTGTCACATATCTGTCCACATTCTCCCCAACCTCCTGATCCCTTGAGAAGAACTTGTATCTCTCCACAGTCTCATTCTTTTTGGGGTCACAGTGTTTGTCAAATGCCTGCACAATGTCCTCTAGCACCAGACTGTCAGAGATTTCTGGGATTAGGGTCTTGGCTATTTCTCTCCCCTTTTCCCCAATAAGGTAGTAAAAGAGCTTTACTTTCCTTTTCTCATCACTTTGGGCCACTGTCAGATCCACATACAGGGTGAACTCTTCCTTCCAGTGTCTCCAGGTCTGTGACAGATTGGAAGAGGTGACATCCAGTGTCTGAGGGGGTTTCGGGCCACTCTCCATTGTGCAGTCTTATCAGGGACTCTGTACTTACAGGTGCTGTGATTCACACAGGTTCTCAGGAGATGCAGACTTGTTATACACAGGTTCTGTGTCCAGCTGCCACCATGTTCTGTTAGTTAACTCTCCTGTATTGGCTTCACACACAGTGGTTGGTCTCAGGCTCTTTATTCAACAAGCTGCCATTACACATGTCACATACTCATGTCTGTCTACCAACAAGTTGCTACCTGCTTTACTGTACACACACAAGTAGTGAGACCCCTAGAGGCCAGGATAGCATATAACATATTGTTACAACATGTAATAGTTAAATAACCAGTTGTAGACTAGTGATAGAACAGGGCGGGTGGGAGGGACATGTTTCTTTCTGATCCTCTAGGGGAGAGAGAAATAAAAGGAGATAGAGGACAGGAAGTGACATCTACTTCTTACAGTACTACACTATACTCCCCCTACTCTGTTATTTTAAAGTGGACCACCATCTTACCTCAATACTAGTACAAAAAATGCATGTGTTCCCACCAAAAGGACATCTACCACCAGATTACCAGTGGTAGAGTGTCCTAAATAGTCTGTTAGTTATGTCTAGGGGATGGGTGGACAGTATTTTACATGTAATTCAGCTTTTTTATTGCCAAAATAATAACTTTGTAGGATGCCGAAGTTGCTCAGACTGACAGCGCCCGATCGCATGCCAACTTCCCGGACTTTGATATGTTCACAACGCCCACTGCAAGCCTTCTCCTGGGAATTAGGATTTTGGGGGGCGTGAATATATTAAAGTCCGGGGCACATCAATTTCAGCAATAAAAACTCTGAATTACAGATAAATAGGTAGGAGGAGCAGCACTGTGGATGACACGATTAAATCCAATGTGGGTGCAGGCTTCAAGGAACTGACTCAGGATCCCATATGCATACAAACTCCAAGGAAGGAAGCAGCACTCCAAGATAAATAGTGAATGTTTATTCCACCAGTGGTAAGTGCTATGTTTCGGCTGACTCTATGCAGTCATTCTCAAGCATCTCTCAGCAACTCTGAATTACACGTAAAACAGTGTCCCCCCCCATCAACCTACGCATAACCAGCAGCCTATTTAGGACACTCTACCACTAGTAATCTGGTGGAAGATGTCCTTTAAAGGAAACCTACCACTGCTCATATGATGAAATCATACAAGCACACCACCCTGTAGGCTATTTAATACGGATGCCCGCAGATACTTTGGTTAGGCACAGTGATCTTTAGTTTAGCTAAAAAAACGAGTAACTCACATATGTAAATTAGCCCTCCGGTGCTACCCCTACGTCATCAGCCCTCCGCCAATGCCTTCCAATTGTTAATTATTCACGCATCCATCTTTCACGGCTCTTGGCACCTGAAGCAGGGCGGGTAGAAAGACGGAGGTGTGAATAATTGGAGCTCCTGCTCAGGCCCTATGAGTCAATTTGTTCAGGGGACTCTGGAGGGAAGCTACAATAATAATCCAAATTTCTTCTCCTTCTATCTACTGTATTAGTGTCATCAGGACAACAATACAATTGAAACTGTGACATAGCAGAGAGCAAAAAGTTTCTGCTTCAATTGCTGTATTGTAAAAATATGTGAATTTTAGGCACTTGATCTCTTAAAGATTTGCATTCACTAACCTATTCAATCAAGTCCAAGAATAGAAAATTCTATTTTTGCTTTTATTTTCCCCTTTACGCCACCTCCATGCCAGGGGAGCATGGAAGGGCATGAAGGGGGGCGCGGCTAACAGGGGCATGAAAAGTCTCCAGTTGTGTTTATTTCTACGCCAGGTAGCACCAGGTACCCTCCCCATTGAGTTATAGACAACAATAAGCTGAGATTGAATATAGTATGCTCTCTGCAGGCAGCATGTCATAGAACAGAAGGGGATGAGCAGATTGTATAAAGTATTCTACTTTCATGTGGCATGTTACAGAGCAGACGCGATTTCTATACCAAGGGGCGTGGTGGAGCTTGAAATAGGGCTCATTCCTTCCCCAAGCCTGCAACTAGCTATAGCCTGTGAACGTTCAGCCATTAAAGTTTGCATGCTATAGCTCAATTCTTTAGTAGCAGTGTAGGGTATGACGGCTGGGGCCGTCATACTCTAGCGTAGGCGTCGGGTACTCTAGCGCAGCAACCCGCCCCTGTTGTATCTGGCAGCACCATAAGCTTGCTTATGGTAAATACCCCATAGTGTTTATTCCAAACTCGATTTGCAGGACCATTAATCCTGATTGCTGTAAATTCTGTCTCAATGAGACTTAGGAAGGAAAATAAAATAGTCAAGTAAAGCAATGAGAAGCTTTAACCAATACTTCAATACTTTAAAAATGCACTCAAAAGAAAACTGTTGCTTCAGGCAGTAGAATAGATATAAGACTAATAATTCTTCAGTTTCATTAGGCCTGAGACTTACCTAATAACGCAATGCTCTCATCATCTAATATCTCCATAATTTTGAGGAACTGGAGATTTGGAAGATTACACAACTGTTTAATGATCAGTTTGGCAGCGTGAGCCATCCCATCTCCGACTGGCAGCACCAATTTCTCCAAGTGGCAGAGAGAGCCCAGCGCCATCGCTGTTATAGAATATGGGTACAAAATATCACAACAAATATGGGTTTATTTCCTTGTTTATCTATCATATAGGTGATTAGTAGTTATACTTTACAAATAGGAAAATGTCTGCGTATGGCTGGTATTATATGGGTTCTACAGCTGAAGATATTGTGCATCTCCTCTGGGGAGCTGAAATATCCCTTGTATTTACATCATGGGGGAATGTTGTCTTTTGGATTATTAGTGGGCTGCTTCCTATGCTATTTCTCTATGAGGTACTTATTATTGCTGATGTAATATCTAGTGTCTGACACTGTTCCCAATATAGCCATTCCTCATTTGACTTCATATAAGTGCTATAACCTGGGCTTGATTTACCACAACACATAACCCATACACCCAGAGGTAATATGCTGTCCTCCCAGTATAGTTCAACGCTAAGGGAGACTCCCTGCGTTACAATTTCCCCCCCATGCATAACTTTGCTGCAGGCCTCACAAAAGCCAAATCTGCCCCGATGAAGGCGCTAGGGCCTGGCCCCAGGTTCCTCTGGTGTCCTTACCATGTGATCATCATGGTTATCCTATCTTCATCATTCATGAGTGACTAAATGCCACAAGGTGTCACCCCTGCCTTGAGGACTTAGCCCCTTATCTTAGCAACTTTTTTCCATCTTAATGCCCAGGTCATTTCTCTGTTTTTATCCATCAATGTCTTCTACAATCTCTATCACTTTTACTTTTCTGTAACAATAGTTGTATGGGGTCTAGTTTTTTTCTGGACAAAATGAAGTTTTTAATAGCAGGATTTCGGCTTTCATGTATCCTGCTGGTGAACCCTTTTTGTGCAGCATATTTTAAAAATTACATCTATTTACATATTTAAATTTAAAAACATACATCTGATGTTTTTTCTGCCTTTATCATCGAACCTAAATAACATAAAAATTTCTCTGAGTCAATACCAAAGTTATAGCGTTTAAAAGAAAACTACGAGTATGTTTAGCAAAAAACAAACTTCAAATACTCACCTACTATCCACTTATTTACCAGGTAGCGCCAACATGGCATTTCAAGCAGTAACTTATTGCTACCTCTTCTTCAACATCATTCAATTGTATTGGCTCTCCTGAGGCCACCAATACAGTTGAAAGAAGGTGGGCAAATTCAGACCATCATTATCCAGGAAGAATGGTGGGTCCAGCAGGATGACCTCCAAAGACAATGCAGTTCTGATAACACCTTCTCACTTTTCCCCCAGTTTCAAACAACCAATGAAGTGTCGCTTTAAAATAGCACTGTTTTTAAGTTGCTTGGGACTGCAGGAAGATTTGGTCCTGTTTGGTGAAATTGGGGCGATGGCCTGAATTGCCCACAGAAAGAGCTCTGAGTGCCACCTCTGGCACTCGTGCCATAGGTTCGCTACCACTGCATTAAGATCTCTTAGAAAAAAGACTTATAATTAGCAGGCCAGAGCATGGGCACAAGATGTCCGGTGCTTTGGGCAGCTAATTATTCACGCCTCTTGCATGACATTACCTCCCCCTCCCAGTATGGAGCGCCTGACATCTCATCCCTGCGCTCCTACCTGCTAATTAAAAGTCTTTTTTCCAGGTGATCCCAGCATGTCAAGATTAATTAAGAACATTGTTTGGATCGGGATGAAGAGGAGAGTAGGTGACTATGTGAAGTTTTTTTTTTATGTTAAAAGTACTGGTAGTTTTCCTTTATATAATGAAAAACCTTTGGGGAAGAAAAAGACTTTTTGCATCACCACATTCCATGCACCATAACTTTTTTTGAAACTTTTTTTTAATTTGATTGTCTGAGGGCTCATTTTTTTCAAAAAGACCTGTAGATTTTATTTGCACACGTTATGGGTTCATAAAGTGTTTTGATCGCGATGAATATAATTTTTGGTGTGGTGGTTGATTTAAAAATGTGTTTTTTGTTCTTACGGATAAATACCATTTTATTTTTGTAGCAACGGTTGGTACGGGAATAGAGGCTTAAAATGGGCTTAATTGTAATTTTTTTAAAGGGATGGGTGATTTTTGTTTGATGTGTATATATTTACATTTTTCAAGATTTTATTGTTTTCCTTTTTATTAAACTTTATTTTCTATTTTACTTTGTCCCACAAAAGGACAATGACATCAGATGATTTCATCTTTCAAATACACTGCACTACTTAGGCAGGGCAGTGCATTACATGATATCTTATACGGCCTGGCCTAATAGGTAACAATCCCAGTGGCTGCTGTGAAATACCATTGGCACCTTGTGATTGCAGTTACAGGGTGCCTATTGGTGACTTAGGGAGAGCCATCCCTCTGCACCTACTTAGACACTGAGATCAATGTTCGACCACTGTACCTGGGATCAAAGCTTTTCCAATCCCGGTCTTAGTGCAGGTGCTGGGCTGTTTTAACACAGGTCCCACCAGCAGGGCACTGGGTACTGCAAAGTTCTTCTGATGCGGTGTCATAGAAAGTTGTTACCTCAGAAGAAGTGTACCCTTGATGGTCACCATAAAATGTTAATATGACATTAGGGGTTAATAGGGTCACAAAAGGGGGCAGTACTTATAATGGTCAAACTTGTTTGGGATGAGGAATATGAAACACATAATCATGGGCAAATTATTTTGAATAATAAATTGTCGAAAGAGGGTTTTTGTATGCTGTAAAAAAGTTAACACACCCTCTTACACTTTCAGAAATGAAGAAATAGCAAATAGCGTAGTACAGCTACTGCACGGAGACAATGCCGGTTCAGCTCTGCACAGGAGCCGAGCCGGCATCAGGGGTCGTGGGATGTCAGCGTGACTGCGACATTTAACATGCCTTCCGGGGGTCTTTCCTCCACGATTGGCACCCCCGCGCCGTTTTCGGGGGCGCTGTTCGTTGCTATGGCATCTCTGGGGTCCGATCGGGACCCCAGAGATGCCTGAAGGCAGTGCCTTTAAGATGGCATCTGTGAGGTCATCTTAAAGGCACAGTGTCAGCCTATGCATGTGCATAGGCTGACACTGCTAATACCCTGCAATACATAAGTATTACAGGGTATTATCATGAACAAGCAATCAGATGATTGCTTGTTCATGTCCCATGGTGGAACAAGTAAAAAAGTTAAAAAAAAAAGTTTTTCAATAAAAAATAAGTTTATAAATCACTAAAAATGCCCATAAGCCCCAAAACATATAGAGACATATAACGATCAAAAAAGTCTAAGGCTATATTCACACTGCCGTTGCCCGCCCGTACCGTACCGGGCAACGGCAGTGTACGGGGAGAGGAGGAGGAGGTGAGCGCAGGAGGAATTAATGGAGGTCCTATCTTATTCCGGGTACCGCTCCCGTAGGGCGCCGTGCGCCCATTGACGTCTATGGAGGACGTATATCGGCCGTATTCAGTGTGAATGTAGCCTAAGTCATAACACAAACCCCACATATATAGTATCACCGCATCCGTAACAATCCGTAGAATAAAATTAAATAACTATTAAACCTGTACGATGAACAACGTAAAAAAAACTTTAAAAACCCGCCAACCCGCGAATGATCAACAAAACATATGTATTCCAGAATGATACTGTTGCAAAGTACAACATGTCCCGCAAAAAAACAAGCCATCAACCAGCCCTGTAGCCAAAAAGTAAAAATATTATGCCACTTGGAAGACAGCGATGCAAAAATGATAGATTTCCCCCCACATTAGGGTTTTATTTGACAAATTTAGTAAAACATAAGAAAAAATATTCATGTCTGGTATCCCCGTAATCGTATCGACCCATAGAATAAAGATAACATGATTATTGGGCTATACGGTGAACACGAAAAAAAAGTAAAAAATCCAGTACAGAATTGATGCTTTTCTACTCGTGACCTCATAAAAAGTTCCTAAATTTTCAACAATAGGGGATATCAACCCCAAAATGGTAAAACTGGAAAAAGTATCTAGTCCCGCAAAAAAAATGCCTTCACATGGCCCAAATAACGAAAAAGCGAAAATTTTATAGCCTACAAAATGGGCCAATGAGGAAACTAAAATCCTGGCAGCTGCAGGGCGCTCCTTCCCTTCTGCGCCTCGCTATACGCCCATAAAACAAGTCACAGCCACATGTGGAGAAATTTCATAACAAATTGTATGGTGGATTTTCTTTTTTTATCTTTTGGAAATGTGTAAATTGATTATATAGGGGGTTTTAATGCTAAATATGTAAAATTTCATTTAAAACAGTATTTATCCCCAAAATAGTAAATTCTGAAAATACGGAAAATCGATAATCTATTTGTAAGCCACGTGACATCAAAATAAATTATCCAGACATTTCAAAAATTATGAAAATGTAAAGTAGACATATGGGAAATGTTATTCAGCAACTTATTTAGGTGGTACATCTATCTGCCTGAAAACGCAGTGATTTCGAATTTTGAAAATGGCAAATTTTTCAAAAAATTAATAATTTTTTCTTTTTTTTGTAAATAAACGCAAAACTCATCAGCCATAATTTGCCACTAAAATGAAGTACAACATGTGGGGAAAAAACTATCTCAGAATCGTTTAGATAA
Organism: Engystomops pustulosus; assembly: GCA_019512145.1. Lineage (NCBI taxonomy): Eukaryota > Metazoa > Chordata > Amphibia > Anura > Leptodactylidae > Engystomops > Engystomops pustulosus. Next base: position 285,031,499 of record CM033641.1, on the reverse strand, counting down.
GTAACAGTGTTCAAATTTTATAACCAAATAAAGCGACCCCAGTCAGAATCCAAAAAATGGGACTGAGCCTTAAGCTACAAAATGGCTGCGTCCTTAAGGGGTTAAACATAGTTTTTAACGAAGTCTTTATTTTGGGTGGGTTAATTTGCATGACAGGTTCTCTTTAAGCTTATAAAAGCTATGAAGCCTTTACATTTACAATCTCAGGCCGAGGCTCTGTACAATGTAATCTCCATAAAGACTCCACAATTACCCTGACTGGCTGCCAATTACTGTAACACCTTGTATGGTTAGGGCACAGGGACAGTGTTTTCACATTGGTGATATATTGTTATGAGAATATAATAAAATCCTAACTTTATGGACTGATGTTTAAATTCATGACAAGTAATAAAGAAGTTTACTGCACCCTTACCAAAGCTCTCAGAAACATCTTTTGCTGTAATTTTTTGCTCCATCAAGTTTAGAATTTTTAGACTTGTAAAATTCCTCATTGCAGACGCTGAAAGGAAATAGGGGCCATATAAATTCCAATATAAATTCACATTTATACAATTCTACATAACAACAATTGAAATGGAAGAGCTGGTTGGAAAACTACAATATCATCATATATACAGTACAAGGTTGTGCATGGTCCAATCAACAGAAACAGCCAAATCAACAGAAATAGCCAAATCGACAGAAATAGCTGAGTGCAGCACTAAACCATCTCTGTCTGTCTATGTGAGGCAAGTTATGTGCATGAAAGCCCATTCTTCCCTATTAATACGGATTTCAAGGTCCAGTTCTTGTAATTAGTGGGGTTCTTAAAGGGAACCTGTCAGCAAAAATATACCTAATAAACCACTACCAGTATGTTGTCAAGCAGTTAAGCACATTTCAGATCAGATTTCTTTCATGGTCCAGGGTGGTGGCATCATCCAGAAAATCAACTTTGAAGTGAGTGTAAATTTGTTGTATAAAGGCAAGGACACTGAATCCACGCTTTTCCTGCCTCAGAAAGCCCCTGCACTCAGAGAAATCACTAACCAGATCTACTGAAGCCTTGCGCATGATGTAAGTCACGGGAGGAGACATTGCGAGGTACGGAGAGCTTTACCTCACTGTTGAATTCTCCGCCTTCTTGACTTTATACTACAAGTTTACATCTCACTTCAAAGTTGATTTTCTGGGTGATGGGACCATGCTGGGCTATGAAAGAAACATCATCTGTAAGGTGTAAAGCTGCTAAAAATACTGTCGTCTTTTAGGACAGTTTCTTATGAAGGGTTCCCTTTAACTCCCAGAGTCTTCGTGATTATAGAGGATATTTTTCTCCTCTTTTGTAGTCAGGTCATAAATGTTGTTTTTAAAGGGTTTTCCCCCGAAAGAAAATTCTTTTTGCGTCTCTTTACAGATTTGTGCCCGATATACTATTGCGCCTATATGGGCACAAATAATTGTGCAATAACACACCCTTCCTGACTATGCTTAAGAAAAGCAATGGTATGATTTGTGCAACAAACTGCGTTTTTTTTAAATTTGCGCCTAATAAGGCGCAAAAAAACTGCATTTGACAAAGAGCCAAAACAACAAAGACAAATTAGGTGCAAAAAAGAGCACAGAAGAGGGGAAAATAAGATAAATGACCCCCATTATGTTCCATCTGGTTCTGTGGGGTGACAATGTGGTTACATTATCAGGGTACACAGTGTATATACAGTTTCATCTGGCTTATAACATTGTACTAACACACTGGCACATAGAAAGAGATGCCTAGACAGAGGCATGGTAGCTCTGCTATACATCTGTTCTCACAGATATGTGCCTGCCTCCCCCCTCCCCCAAATAACGTATCTGCCTGGATTTTGTAGCTTGCAGTGATGAGTGTCTGAGCTCCATGCAGAGGGCGTGGCTACAGGCACAGAGCAGAGAGAGAGACACACAGAAATCTCAGCTGCACGGCCTCACACAGAAATTCAAGATTGCGGTCAACCCGACCCTAAGTCAGAAGTTACAGGGTCTAGGGACAACTGAAATTGTGTACAACAGGACTGATAGAGACAGGTTGGAATTATATCTGTGAAATGCTGCATTTTTGTTAATAACAGTGAATTAGGGAATGTGTTATTTTGTTATTCTGAGTACATATAAGAAACTTGTCTTCGTGGGTTATATCATTTCAGTAACCATCAAGTCAGATGCCTCCCGTTAGCCTCTGTATCAATTATTCCAGTTGCCCCTAGTAAGATTCGAACTATCACACCAATTGTCTTCATGTGTGTTGAGTAGTGACACCACTTTACAATTCCCATAAGTGTAAACGCCTTGCATGTCTGTATTTAGGGGGGCACTAAAGAGTTGGTTTGCATTACTTGTGATCAACAAGTGCAATGTTCTACCACTGGGGCCTGACCTAATGGCTTGGGTATACACACATCCTTAAGACATCTACCACCAGGATGAAGGATTGTAAACCAAGTACACTGACATACTGGTGTGTGGCCCCTCTGGTAGCAACTGCTCATCTTGTAGATTCTCATGCTCTTGTTTTTAAAAAAATAAAGGATTTAAACATTTTGCAAATGAGCCTGAGGGGCTCCGGTCTCCATTGACATCTATTGAACCTGGAACCCCTCAGGTTCATTTGCAGAATTTTTAAATCCTGTACAGGCGGTTCTCTACTTAAGAACACCTGATTTACATACGACCCCTAGTTACAAACGGACCTCTGGTTATTGGTAATTTACTGTACTTTAGTCCTAGACTACAATCATCAGCTGTAACAGTTATCAGAGGTGTCTGTAATGAAGATTTAGTGTTAATCCTGATTCTTATGACAACCCAACATTTTTAAAATCCAATTGTCACAGAGACCAAAAAAGTTCTGGCTGGGATTACAATGATAAAATATACAGTTCCGGCTTACATACAAACTCAACTTAAGAACAAACCTACAGAACCTATCTTGAATGTAACCAGGGCACTGCCTGTATTTTCATAAGAACAAGGTCCTAAGAAGCTAAAAAAAGACCAAATCCTGCCAGAGGGGGAACACACCAGTGGGGCAGATTTACTTATCCCGGTCCATTCGCGATCCAGCGGCGCGTTCTCTGCGGTGGATTCGGGTCCGGCCGGGATTCACTCCGACGTCCACCAGGTGGTGCTGCTGCGCTGAAGTTCCCCGAGGCCCGCCGGAATGCACTGATCTTCACCAAGCCAGACTGAGTGAAGGTAAGCGCGAGTCCCGCAACACTTTTTTTTAAAAAATCCGGCAGTTTTTCCGAATCCGTCGGGTTTTTGTTCGGCCACGGCCCCACGATTTCCGTCGGGTGCATGCCAGCGCCGATGCACCACAATCCGTTCGCGTGCGCCAAAATCCCGGGGCAATACAGGGAAAATCGGTGCAAATCGGAAATATTCGGGTAACACGTCGGGAAAACGCGAATCGGGCCCTTAGTAAATGACCCCCAGTATGTCAGTATGACCGGTTTACAATCCTTCATCCTGGTGGTAGATGTCTTTTAAAGGTTAAGTTATTAGAGGCAACTTAAAGCAGTACCCACTGGGAGTGCAGGGTTAGGTTTGCCATACCTCACCTACATCTTAGGAATATTAGCAGGGTGCAAAGTTTGTAAGGAACATGTCCAGTTGGCCATTAAACAAGCATCAATAATTTCCAAAACATATTTTTTGCTTTCCTTTGCATGCATTTTTTTCTGTTGCTCATAACACTCTATGGGGGTCATTTACTAAGGGCCCGATTTGTGTTTTCCCAACGTGTTACCCGAATATTTCCGATTTTCGCCGATTGTACCTGAATTGCCCCGGGATTTTGGCGCACGCGATCGGATTGTTTCGCATCGGCGCCGGCATGCGCACGACGAAAATCGGGGGGGCGTGGCGTATTCGGAAAAACCGCCGCATTTAATAACCGAAAATGTGTCGCTTGAGAAGCGCTTAGCTTCACCTGGTCCAGCTCGGTGCATTCCGGCGCGTTCAGATGATTTTCAGCGCAGCAGCGCCACCTGGTGGACGGCGGAGGAACTACCTTCAACTACCTGTGCAGAGAACGCGCCGCTGGATCGCGAATGGGCCGGGTAAGTAAATCTGCCCCTATGTATTTTTGTATCAATGTTTAATCCCTTTGTTGTGCCATAGTGCTGAATTGATGCACATAGGGGATATTTACCAAGATGTCTACAGTATGGGGCTCATTTACTTAGGGTCCGAATCACTCACTTTCGTTGGGCTTCCCAACTCATTTGCGGCCGAATTGCCCCGGGAATTTGGCGCAATAGTATTTTGGTGCATCGGCACCGGCTTTCACACGACAGAAATCGGGGGGGCGTGGCCAACGGACAACCCGATGGATTCGGAAAAACCGTGAATTTAAAAAACATTTTGTGTCGCAAGATCAGCACTTACATACACCGAGACGAAGCAGGTGAACTCCGGCGGACCCGAATCCTCGTCGGAGAACGCGCCGCTGGAAGTAAATGAGCCCCTATAATTCCACAACCCTATACCACATCAGATTTATCATAAAGCATGATAAATCTTGTGCAGAGTAAGACAGTGTGGTCTAAGGGAAGATTCATATTGGTGTGTTGCATATCCGTTCCGTTTGGCTTCTGTTTTGTCTCTAACATTGGTTAGAAAACATAAACACCTGGTTTCTCAGCCTCAGCAGTGAAAAAAAATAAACCTGTCATCAGTTTATTTTTTGGCCAACCCATAACCTTTTTTTTGCCTTCCGTGAACCCATCAGTAAAAAACATCAGACAGGTTTCAACATTCAACGGATACTTGAAAAAAAAAAAAGCCAATGTGAAAACACTCATAGAAACCCATGGCTCAGTGAGGCATTTGTGAAAATCATTGAACCACGGATGTAAAAAACAACGCCATTGTGAAGTGCACTGGTCCTGCAACCATTTGTAAATCTCCCCCATTGCATGTAAAACCATGCAACACAATAAACATAAACGTAAACGTTTTTTAGTCCCCAAAAAAACACCTAACTTGCCATTTGTGATACCAGAGCTTGGTGCTACTACCCTGTGGCTACTCTGTGCTTCTCTGATGGTGCATTATAGATATTACCTAGCAAAGCCATGTCACTTTCCTGTAGTGGTGTTTCATGTAGGTCCAAGTCCTTCAATTTCCTAAAAGTTGTGAGTGAGTTTATTAGGTCATTACAGTCCCGAAGTTTATTTAAATGCAGGTGCAGAACTTCCAGATCTTCAAAGCTTTGGATATTGTTAACTGCAAAAAATGAACATGTCACTTAATATCTAAATAGGAGGCAAATAGAACTTTCATTCAATAGTAAAAAAGTTTATTTACACAAACATATATCATGTCCTTACGCTATCGGTGATCCATAAAAACATAGTGCAAACACTTTAATAAATGTAGGCCACTATGTTTGATAAATTTGGGCCATTGAATTCAGATTGGGTAATTGGTCCATATTCACAGACCCGAGTGATGCATTCATGTAAATGGGTTTTGTGATAAAAAAAAAACTGGAAGGCGTGCAGGCTGATTCTCTTCCATGAAAAACACATTCTGTAATCAGTATTTTCGACCAAATATATTGTGAGGTAGGCTTTACTGAAAGGTACGCTTTTGAATTGTTCTACACATATTTTTTAAAAATTCTGATTTTTACATGTGGATTTTGCTGCAGACCCTCAGGCTCTAATTATTGCATTGCAGAATAATAAAATCTGCATTTTATATATGTCAGTATTTTCACAGCAGGTCTCGGCTTCGCTGGGGTTTTTATTTTACCTCTGTTGAAACCTAAAAACATACACTTACTACAAAATTTAGGTGTGGAAACCTCAACCATAATTCTGCAACAAATACGTGATGAGTGAACTTGGCCTAATTTTTCTATTTCTATGGCCACAAAAAGGGGGTCTCTTGGCCTTTTATGCGGGCCATGTGTCAGCTATATTTTAGGAGATTCTGAGCCGTATGTGCTCATAAAACATGAGATTAGCATGTGACCCATTTTTAAGATTTTGCAGTAAATGGGAAGCTGGCAAATTATGTCACTAGTTTCTTCCAACCCATTGGAGAGTCGCATGATTGTGTTACCTAGTAACTCATCCATAAAAACTGCAGTGACTTTGCCAAATCCCAAATATGACCAGCTAGGTGTTCTTTCTTAGGGGTTCTAGATTGACACAAAGGGGGTCATTTACCAAGGGCCCGATTCGCGTTTTCCTGACTTGTTACCCGAATATTTCCGATTTGCTCCGATTTTCCCTGAATTACCCCGGGTTTTTGGCGCACGCGATTGGATTGTGGCGCATCGGCACCGGCATGCACACGACGGAAATCGGGGGGTGTGGCCGAACGAAAACCTGACAGATTCGGAGAAACCGCCGCATTTTTTAAAAAAAAGTGTCGCGGGACACGCACTTACCTTCACCAAGTATAGGAATCGCCGGAAGACCCGAATCAACCGCAGAGAACGCGCCGCTGGATCACGAATGGGCCGGGTAAGTAAATCTGCCCGATATCAGAGGAAAGCTCAGCCTTCGACAAAGACCCATAGCAATACATATGAAACAGCCACAAAATACATCCACATCACCAAAGGAAAATATGTTCATGTTCTTAAGTTTAGGTCAACAAAAAAGACATTGCAATGTAAGAATAATAAGTAATCTCTTACCAAATGTTGTTGAATCTGAACTCTGCAGTACAATTTTCCTTATTTTTTTAAGTGTGTGGAATTCATCTGACAAACTGTCTATAATCTCTATATTGTTTGGTAGAACAATGGAAACTTCTTCTAAGCTGATCAATTTGTGAATGCCACGAACCAGTAATTCTAAAATACAGAAAATATGAAAAATATTTAAAATTGAAAACTCAGGGACCAAATGCAACCACAGCACCAGTACGCAGGCATGACTGGTGCCTGAGCACTAAGTAAAGGTTTTCCCCCTATGTAGAATAGCATTTTAAAAGGCAGTTAATGCATCAGTTATGTTATGTTTATATGTTATGTTATATGTTTTTCACAGGTCCACAAAAAACTACCAACTATGAATGATCCGTAAAAAAAAAACTGACTACTGGTAGTGTAACTCTTTAATGGATCAGATACATAGGGGCTTGTTTACTAAGGGTCCGCGGCCACACTTTCGCTGGATCTTCGCACTTTCGAAGGATCTTCGCAGATGCTGGTGAGTGCCGCCTAGCTCTTTCCTCCTGCTTATGGTGTTGTGGGCTCTATGCTCCGGCTGAGCACCGCTATTTTTGCGTTCTTATGAAGAGGCTGCATCACGCCGAGTACATTCCTACCTGATACGGCTGAGAACATTTATGTGTTGTTGGATGGTGCCAAGAGCTTTATATCCATTGAGGATTGATCCATTATAAAGTACAACATTTTGTGCAGCTTTGTGCCAACTGTTCAAAAAACACAAGGCCAGTTGTTTTCAGTTTTGTATGTATCTGTCGTAACTCTCTGAAATTCACTCTTGGTTTTGGGTTCAAATCACTGACTGAGGCAACCAACTGATGAAACAGGTGTGAACTTACAGGGTTAAACAACAGATTTGATTCTAGTTTTATTTGCTTTTATGGATCCTTTTATAAAATAAAGAAGTAAATAAATAAACTTAGTTTTCCATATTTATAGATCATCTGTCACGACAAGGCTTCCTTTCCATACTTTAGGTTCACATTGTGCACTAGTCTTGACTGTCAGGACTGGGAGTCTGTGGACCCTCTGGACCACCGCGGGAGATGGTACTAGACGACCTGGAACCAGAGTCTAAGTGGCGACCGGTCTTCACCAGAGCCAGCCGCAAAGCGGGATGGGCTTGCTACGGTGGGATACCACCAGGTCGTTCCACAGGTGCGACTAGCCCGCGGTGGCTGCCAAGGTAGTAATACAGGAGACAGTCTGTACCCAGGGGGACGGCAGGAGAATAGCACAGGAAGACAGGCTAGGACTCACGTCAGGAATCGCAGGAGCTGGCACACAGATCAGGAACACAGGAACGGACTGGCATACAGGAACGCAGGACAGGAAGGGACTGGCACGCAGGAACACAGGAACTGACTGGCACACAGGAACGCCGGAACACAGGTACGGACTGGCACACAGGAATGCAGGAACACAGGAACGGACTGGCAGACAGGAACGCAGGAATCACAAAGGAGCTTTCTCTTCAGGGGAAGTTTGAAGATCCAGCAAGGGTCACAGGAAGAGGCAGGAATTTATAACAGGCCTGCGTCAATTATCGGCGCGCTAGCCCTTTAAATTTCAGCTAGCCGGCGCGTGCGCCCTAGGAGACGGGGACGTGCGTCGAGCAGCGGAGATCGCTGCTGGAGCCAGGGGAGGTAAGCGGTGCTGGGCTCCGGGGGTATACGGAGAGACACAGGTGCGCCTGCGACCCAAGACAGGGATCGTGGGAGCACCCGTGACAGTACCCCTCCCCCCCCTCTTCGGCCTCCCTCTCTTCTTCTTGATCCCAAGAAATCTCTGGAGGAGAGTCCAATCCAAAATGTAAGCCGGACATATTTGGAGGACAACCATACTTTGTCGCCAGGAGAGAAGACAGAAGGAGCTCGACGTTTCTTATCAGCCTGGATCTTGGTACGGTCTGTAGCTCGTAGAAGAGACTGCCGGGTCTGGTCCAAAATAGACTTGAGGTCCTGCTCCAAATCCTCTACCACAGGGACTTCAGAGGGAGTAGACAACGGAAGAGGCGGGCGAGGAATACGTCCATAGACCACAAAGAATGGAGCTGAGCCGGTAGATTCTGAGTCCAGGGAATTGTAGGAGAACTCAGCCCAAGGTAGCAGGTCAGCCCTGTTGTCCTGGCGGGCTGAAACGAAGTGACGGTGGTATCAGCCCAAAGTCTGGTTCACGGTCTCCACTTGACCATTAGACTGCTGGTGGTAGGCAGGAGAAAAGTAAAGGTTGACCTGCAGTGGATTTTACTGTATGTTTTTAATTGATAATTTTTTGATGGTCATATTCTATGTTAATAAAGTTTGTATAATGATTTCATTGAAGTGAGTAGTAATGAGTATGATTTATTGATCAGGAGTACTTAGGTCCTATACACCTCTATTGGTATTTGATCTTTGAAAACCAGTCCATCACCACCCAGATAACAGAACTGCCCGAGGAGACAGGCAGATCGGTGATAAGTACATTGCCACGTGGGACCACGGGCGAGTGGATATCGGTAACGGCAGTGACAGTCCAGCCAGGTTTGAGACGAGAGGCTTTGTTGCGGGAACAGGAGGAGCAGGATCCCACAAACTCCAGAACATCTTTGACCAGGTCTGGCCACCAGTAGTAGCGGGAGATGAGGGCCACAGTGCGTTGCACCGCAGGGTGCCCAGCCACACAAGAAGAATGTCCCCAAGATAAAATCCTCCTCCGGAGAGCAGGTATAACATATATCTTGCCGGGAGGTAGCTGCCGAAGATCCACTGGAGCTGCAACAACAAGCTGGTCCAGAGAAATTATGTTTGACAGCATCCAAAGCCCGGGACAGGGCATCAGCCTTGACATTCTTGTCAGCCGGACGAAAATGGATTAGCAGGTCGAAACGGGACTAGAACAATGACCACCGGGCTTGCCTGGGATTCAGGCGCTGGGCTGTCTGGAGGTATAACAAGTTTATGTGGTCAGTGTACACACTCCCGGGATGGAGAGCACCTTCCAGAAGATACCGACATTTTTCTAGCGCAAGCTTGATGGCCAACAGCTCTCTGTCTCCAATCAAATAGTTTCTTTCACCTGGGGAAAAGGTCTGGTAAAAGAAGCCGCATGTGGAAGTTCGGCCCTTGGGCCCTCTCTCGGAGAGCACCGCTCCAGCTCCTACGGAGGATGCATCCGCCTCAAGATAAAAAGGCTTGTTCGTATCAGGCCTAGAGACGACTGGAGCCGAGGCAAACGCAGACTTTAACTTGGAGAAGGCCTCTTCAGCTGTAGGAGACCAGGCACGTGGATTGGCACCCTTCTTAGTAAGTGCCACGATGGGAAACACGACAGTGGAGAAATGGGGAATGAACTGTCGATAATAATTCGCAAACCCCAGGAATCTCTGTATGGCTCAGAGGCTTTCTGGGCGTGGCCATTGAAGAACAGCAGACAGTTTCACGGGATCCATCTGAAGGCCTCTGTTGGAAATTATGTAACCGAGGAATGGAAGGCTGTGCTGGTGAAACAGGCATTTCTCCAGTTTGGCGTACAGATGATTGGCACAAAGTCGACCAAGAAGTTGCCATACGTGTCTGGTGGGATTCAGGGTCTGGAGAGTATACCAAGATGTCATCAAGGGTAGACCACAACACACATATAGAGAAGATCCTGGAAAATGTTGTTAACAAACTCCTGAAAGACAGCAGGAGCATTACACAGTCCAAAAGGCATTACTAAATATTCAAAATGGCTGTCACGAGTATTAAACGCTGTCTTCCGCTCATCACCTTTGCGGATCCGGATGAGATTGTAAGCACCCCGAAGATCCAGCTTGGAGAACACCCTGTAGGCGATCAAAGAGTTCCGTAATCAACGGCAGAGGGTAGCGGTTTTTAACCATGATCTTATTCAGCCCTCGATAGTCTATACAGGGACGTAAGGAGCCGTCCTTCCTGGTGACAAAAAAAAAAAACGGCACCAGCCGGAGGGGAGGACTTGCATATGAAACCCCTCTGCAGGTTCTCCTTGATGTATTCAGACATGGCAGCCTTCTCTAGAACCGAAAGCGGATAGACACGACCTCTGAGAAAAGTGGTGCCCGGAATGAGATCCACAGGGCAATCATACGACCGATGTGGTGGCAAAGTCTCCACTTGTTTCTTAGAAAAGACATCAGAAAAGTCCCGGTAACAAGCTGGCAGACCCTCAAGAGACTTGGAAGACACAGTAGAGGACAAGACCGGAAGTGGTGCCACCATTGGCATTCAGGACTCCAATGCAGGATCTCACCAATCTTCCAATTGAGGACCGGGGCATGGAGTTGGAGCCAAGGAAGACCCAGAAGAAGAGCTGATGTGGAGCGAGGCAGGACATAGAAGGCCAAGTTTTCTTGATGTAGAGCTCCAACCTGAAGACGGATAGGTTCCATTCAGTACCGGACCAGATCAGAAAGAAGCTGTCCGCTTACAGAGGAAATTATGAGGGGTGACTTGAGGGGGACCACCGGAATGTGATGCTGGGAGACCAGAGCGGCATCCACAAAGTTCCCTGCAGAACCAGAATCCAGAAATGCTGAGACTTGCACGGGAGCACAGGTGCCGACACTGAGGAGCATCGGAATAGTCAGACGGGGAGAAGCTGAATTCACATTTAGGGACGCCACTCCCAGAAGCCCTAAGTGCTGGCGTTTCCCGGATGTTGGGGACAGACTGGACAAATCCCAATGAGGTGCTTGGAACTGGCACAGTACAGGCAGAGGTTTTCTTGGAATCGTCTGGATTGTTCCCCAGGCGTATGTTGAGCTCTGTCAACCTGCATAGGCTTACCTGCAGACTGTACGACCGGAGACTGGAATGGCTTCTGGAAGACCGGAGTCAACCGAGGCAGACGTGGAAGCCGGACTGCTCATGCCGCAACTCTTCAGCTCGTTCCAAGAACCGCACAGATCACGGGCAGCCAAGGCATCTTTTACCCGTGAGAACAGTCCTTTCTTAAAAGTCGCACATAAAGCCGCCTCCTTCCGAACAGAGTTCAGACGCCAAGGTGCGGAACTGGATAGCATATTCACCCATAGATGAGTCTCTTTGGCATAGGTTCAGTAGTGCTGGTTCCTCAAACACGGACCAAAACTCTGCCAGGAAGTTGGTAAGGGTGGCCGTGACTGGATCATTCCTGTCACGCAGAGGAGTAGCCAAGGCCAGGGCCTTCCCGGTGAGAAGGCTGATGATTACCGCCACCTTGATGAATCCACATGGTTATAAATCCTTTGCACTGTTTGGGATCGCCATTGTATTTGTTAGGGATAGACAGACTCAGCCTCGGCTCTGGTGTTGGTGAACTAGCCGGGATGACAGGAGAAATCGCAGGGTTAGTGCCGCAGGAGTAGTGCCGCTGGTCCGGTAATCCAGAGCAAGACATGCTTGAAATGAAGATCAAAAGGAAATGGAGGGCAGGGGAACCAGCATGGAAAAACTAAGCGTTTCAGCTAAAACATAGTCAAAAATGTAATCTTCATGTTAAGAAACGGGTATGACTAAGGACCGAGATGTTAAAGTCCGAAACGCGTTACCGCTGCTGTTTTTTGTCTTGTATTTTTTGTCCTTTTTTGTGTCCATGTGTTTTTCATTTCTTGCATGTGTTTTTTAACATGAAGATTACATTTTTGACTTGGCCTAAAAGTCAACTGCGACTGCCGGGCGACAACACCGGAAAGTTCAGCCAATATCTGACATGGCTCCTTGGCAGGGTCCATGGCCAGATCTTACTGTCAGGACTGGGAGTCTGTGGACCCTCTGAACCACCACGGGAGATCGTACTACTGGGACCGGAGTCTAAGTGGTACCCGGTCTTCACCAGAGCCAGCCGCAAAGCGGGATGGGCTTGCTGCGGCGGGATACCGCCAGGTCGTTCCACAGGTGCGACTAGCCTGTGGTGGCTGCCAAGGTAGTAATACAGGAGAAAGTCTGTACCCGGGGTGATGGAAGGAGAATAGCACAGGAAGGCACACTAGGACTCACATCAGGAATCGCAGGAGCTGGCACACAGATCAGGAACACAGGAACGGACTGGCACACAGGAACGCAGGACAGGAACGGACTGGCACACAGGAACGCAGGAACACAGGAATGGACTGGCACACAGGAACACAGGAACGGACTGGCACACAGGAACGCAGGAACACAGGAACGGACTGGCACACAGGAATGCAGGAATCACAGGGGAGCTTTCTCTTCAGGGGAAATTTGAAGATCCTGCAAGGGTCACAGGAAGAGGCAGGAATTTATATCAAGCCAGCGCCAATTATCGGCGTGCTGGCCCTTTAAATCTCAGCGAGCCGGCACGCGCGCGCCCTAGGGGACGGGGACGCGTGCGCCGAGCCGCGAGAGCAGCAGAGATCGCCGCTGGAGCCAGGGGAGGTAAGCGGTGCCGGGCTCCAGGGATACACGGAGAGACACGGGTGCGCCTGCGATCCGAGACAGCGGGAGCACCAGTGACATTGACATTGCCCTTACATGACACACCAGATATAAAGGCGGTCCCCTACTTAAGAGCACGCAACTTACAGTCAAGTTACAAACAGGTGTTGATAATTTACTGTATAAATAGCTATAACACTTATCAAATGTGTCTGCAATTAAGCTTTGTTGTTAATCCTGGTTCTTATGACCACCCAACATTTTTAAATTCCAATTGTCAAAGAGACCAAAAAAAATTTTGGCTGGGGTTACAATGATGAAATATACAGTTCTGACTTACATACAAATTCAACTTAAGAACAAATCTACAGAATATTGTACGTAAACCGTACTGCCTGTACAAGAGGCCAGATATGCTTATTGTGTGTTTTATGCACTATACTTTGTCTAACAAATAATCCAGAATTTGATCCAGAGCGTCCTAATGCTCTCTACCCTCTGTAAGTATACATTGCCAGAAAATGATATTACAATAACAAAAAAATGGAATACCTGGATAATTTGTCTTCTCACTTCTAATCTCCAGAGATTCTAGAGAAGTCATCTTGAGTATGATATCTTGTTCCTCCTCTTCCAGAGATGTGTTATGTAGAACTATTTTCTTGAAAGACCTAGAGAGCTGATTGATGGCTGATCCTATACCCTTTACAAAACCTTTACAGTCTGTTAGATGCATCTCAATCCGATCAGACATCAAGAAAAGAATCTGAATTTTCTCACTGTTACTTTGTGAAAAGGTTTCATTATTGATCCCACTTGTTTCCATTATGAAAAGAGGCACTTTATGGCCTGCTGTAAATGGGCGAATGTACGAATCATCTATTTGAATTTCTTCAGGAAAAAGTGAAAAAAATTGAAATGATTCATTGTGCATCTTCTCAATTTCTTGCATTTGCTTATTAAATGACTGATATGCCGATGAGTAATCCTCATCTACTGTAGGAATACCATATGATTCGTGAGCCTTTAAGTAACCGGGAAAATCAAGTGCTTTATTTTCCATTTCCATTTTGTTTAAAGCAAATTCAAATTTAACACTACTGAACAAGGTAATGCATTTTGGGTATTTTTCAATGAAATAAAGTACGCTTAAATTAGAGCCCTTACTAAAAGGGCTTACAGAAAAAGACATAGTTTTTCCAACCATAAACTGCAAAATAATAGGTGCACAGTCCGGTAGACATTTATTCTCCACTGCTGCTTCAATGCCAGACGCCATCAGTAAATTCATACAGATGGAACTAATGTCTGTTTTTATAATTTTACGTACAATCATTATGAAAATCATTTCTTCAATCTCAAGGTCTGGGTGCCGTTGCAAATGTTCTGTACTATCTAGATGGCAATCCAATGCCTCAGGCTTATCATAAAGACTGAATAAATATGAGAAGATCTTGAGAGTCGCCTTTGTTGAAATCCTGGTAGCGTAATTTAGGAAATATCGGTAACATCCAATGATTTTAAGAAAAGTATTAATCTGATGAAGGTAATGGAGACCTTTCTCCAGATCTCCGGGATTCTCAGACTCTAATAATTCACAGAGTCTTTTTCCAGCGAGAAACTCCTGGAATGAAGTGCTATAGAACCTGTATGTAGATTGGAGTCTCTGTGCTGTGAACTTGCTCAAAAGGCCATATTTTATGGCTCTGTCCCCATCCACACTGGCTGCTCTTAGGTCATTGTCTGTAAATTGAAATTGGGACTGGAAAAGCCCGTTGAGGGAAAGTTCTCCGCATAAAGAGACCATAGAATTCCCTACTAGAGTCTCATTAGAAAACTTTGATATGTTATATTTTATATACTCTTTAAATATTTTAATATCCCCAACTGTATTATCACTAGGGTATCTTATCCAGAAGGAGCACTGCAGAAGAATGATCAGGGGTATCTCGAAAATAGCTGCTAAGTTTTCAGATGTTTCCAGCTTTGCAAAAAATGCCCTTACTCTCTCAATGTCATGTGGAAACAGTTTTTTGGCTAGGTAAATTGAACTATATAAAGGGAATTTCTGGATGCTCATTATGGTCCTTGCATATTGTCGGAGCTTCCTTCCCTTATCAGTGCTCACGGTGACTGCCAGATTCAGTCTATTCCAAGGATTCTTCAGGATTAGCTCTTCTACTGGTTTTGGAGTTGAGTCCTGCACACCATAGTCATCCAGGAGGAAGAGGACTTATCCTTTAGTTTCCCTGTGATTTCCCCCAGACTCTCTTCTGTCAGAGATGTTGAGGGTCCGATCAGTTGTGGCAGATGATGTCACTGAGAGTTTGATGGCTCTCAGAAAGAGATAATATAACTCAAGACTGAACCTGCTGAGTATAGGACAGGATCCTGAGGCCCACAGAATGGCAATCTTTCAGAGAAGAGCGGTTTTCCCACTATTTGCTTCCCCTTCTATCATGGTGATATCATTCAGCTCAGACAAGAATCTGTAATATCAGCTGCCGCACTGCTTGATTTTTTTCTGTCCTTTAACATTACACAGATATCTGCAAACTGAGAGTCCAGATCTACAGAAATGGTATCTCCAAAAGGAGAAACATGCTGGAAACTGCGATCATGGTACTTTTCTATTAGATGTTCTTTTAAAGAATCCAGACCTTTTGATATTTCTAAAAACAAAAAAGATTTGGAAATTATTAGAAAAAAAAAGAAAGAAAAATCAGTTCTAAAAGTTTCTGATTGACAGGTCTCACTGCTATAGAACAAGCTGCCATGTGAAACATTGAGAAAAAGCTCTGTTACATAATTTCACTTCATGTCAAGTGACCAGGGTCATATAAGGTCCTGTTACATTTGCAAGGTCTTCCCCATGTGTGTATCTGGGAGAAGAATCGGGAGACTGCACATGTGCAGTGCTCACAAACAGCAGGCACGTGTCTGCTGAGAGGCAGGAGCTACTTCGCTTGCGCAGGACTCTATTGATGCCGAAGACACTCAAGAAGTAATAGGACGAGCATGTAGGCGGATATGAAAAAGCTATGTGAGGCGCGGAATAGATAGTTGTTTCCCGATGGTAGATTTCCTGTTAATACAATAAAGTGTTACCTGGCGATAAAGAAGGTCCAATTTCAGTGTTCCAAATTTTTTTGAAGGATGATCCCTATAGTGGAACACAAAATACATTTGAATACACAGCATGAGATATGGATACTTGGTTATAACCTAGACAATTTCACTATAAATATTTTGAGTGATGACATAGCACCAACATAACACTATAGAGATTTATACATTTATGATTTTCAAAAAATACCCTCCCTCCTGTGTGTTATCAGTGGGATGAGTATTGATATTTGCTATGGAGACATGGGGAAGGACATCTTTTCTTATGCCCCCATGTTGAATAGTGGCCCCTCTCATATTCCCCTTTTCTAGTGGGCCTCGTTCATCTCTCCCTCTTCTTGTGGCGCCTTCATCTCCCTCTCATGTAGTGACCCCCTTTCATTTCCTCCTCATCTTGTAGGTGACTTTTATCTTCATCTCTTATTGTTTCCCTCCTTTTCTACCACATATTGTGACCTCCATCATCTCCACAACATATTGTGGGCTCCCTCTAATCTCCCGCTCATGATGTTTTCGCCTACATCACCACCTCATATTATGCCCCCCTTCAGCTCTTCCTCATCATGTGGCCCCCTTCTTCTCTCTTTCATCTCCCCCTCATTTTGTGCCCCTGCATTTCCCCCCTCATATTGTGGGCCACTTATATTTTGGACCCCCTCTTGTTTTCCCCCTCACATTGTCGCCATCTTTTCATCCCCCCCCCCTCATTTTGTGGGCCCCCTTTATCTCCCCCTCAAATGTTGGAACCCTCAACCTCCCCTTATACTGTGGCCTCACTCATCTGCAGCGCTCAAATCCTCTACCTCTCCAGATGAACGTATGTCCTGGCCTAGGCATAGCACACATTTGCATGCAAGAAGCCTTTGGCCCCTTCCACACTAGCGTTGCATTTCACGTCAGGGTGCAATGCGTGAAAAACTGACGTTTTTGGCTGCGTTTTTGTTCCATTTTTCCTTGGAGTAATTAGCGTTTTTGCGTTTTTCACGCACGTGTTGTTAGCGGTTTTTTGCGTTTTCGGCGCATTTTTCACGCGCGATTCAATGGGAGACTCGAGCATTTTTCAAAGGGACCATGGTTTGGGATTAAAATGTGTTATTTAATTGAAAAATAATGTCTTCTGATAAGTTGCAAACATCTGCGATCTATTCTTCACTGTTCCGCGCGTATATTATCTCCCGACAAGTTAGCAGATGTGAAGAACAGTGAAGAATAGAATAAAATCATTGTACACAGTGAACACAGGATCATTTAAGAGAAAAACACAGTGCAGAACACAGTGCAGAATAGATTACAGATGTTCGGCACATCTGCTTACTTGTCGGGAGATACGCGCGGAACGGCGCGAACAAAATAGCATGTGAAGAACAATATTGCTATTTTGGGCTGACACCTGGGACCGGAATCTAAGTGGCACCCAGTTTTCACCATAGCCCGCCGCAAAACGGGTTTGACTTGTTGCTGTACACATTCGTTTAATTTTTGAAAAAGTATTAAAACACAATAAAACCTTATATAAATTTGGTATCACCACGATCATACCGAACCAAAGAATAAAGTAGAGGTGTTATTTGGAGCGCACAATGAAAGTTGTAAAAACTGAGCCCAGAAGAACGTGACACGAACATGTTTTATTTCCAATTTTTCCACATGTGGAATTTTTTTCCAGCTTCCCAGTACATGGCATGGAATAATAAATAATGTGATGGAGAAATAAAATTTATTACACACAAAATAAGCCCTCACACAGCTCTGTACACGGAAAAATGAAATAGTTATGGATTATAGTCACGGTGCCTGGATCTATGAGTAAGTGCCTCTGGGTTAATATATTTTATTTTGATAGTAAATTTTCTTTAAAGGAAACCTACCATTTAGAATGGTAGGGGTAAGCTGTAAGTACCGAGCACCAGCTCAGGGTGAGCTGGTGCCGGTACTTACTTTCGTTAGTGTTATTAGCCGCTGTATCGCGGTTTTAACACTTTTTAAACTTTAGAGCAGAAGAGGCTTTGGCGCTGCGATACCGCGGCTAATAACACTAACGAAAGTAAGTGCCGGCTCACCCTGAGATGGTGCTCGGTACTTACAGCTTACCCCTACCATTCTAAATGGTAGGTTTCCTTTAAAGGTACAAAGCAACAGTGATAAATATTACGGCCAGTAGAGCAATACAGTGGAGAGACTTCTCCTAAGGGAGATGATAAACACCCCATTCCCGTTCACTATCATTTGGACTGTAAACCGATAACCACGGGGAAATTCAAAAACAACTGTTTTGTATCATTAACTTGCACTATTGATATTAGCACCTCATGTTATTGACTTGTTGTGATATATGTTGTTATTTGAATGTTTTCTACTTTTAAAAACCAAATAAATTGTTTTCAAAAAACAAAAAAACACTTATAACAGATGAACGATGCCTGCCTAATGATACATCCCCTCATCGCATCATATGTGGTGAATGGCAAATATTGACTGAACCAATGTGCTTTTTTATAATGTAAAATCACCAATATCTGAAGTCTAATCACAGTTTACAACATTCACCGTTATGCCTTTAAAACCGTTGTAGTTGTCACTGTACTGCTGTATTTCATCTGTAGATTTCTTCCCTTGAAGAAATTCACACCTAAAAAAGACACGTTATACAGTCACTACTGCTTTATGAGTCATTACTGTGCTAAGGCTTACTATGAAGATATTTCATAAAAACTGCATATGATGATGACTTGTACTCTCGTCATTAAGGGGTTAAAAATAATTTTATAGAGCAGCCAGTTGTTATACATTAAAAGAGTGTCCTTGGCATGGGGCCTAATTTTCTACCTCTTAGTAGATAATTTAGTTTAGAATGGCGTATTTGCATATTTTTTGGCCCATGCCACATGCTTTTCCCCCTTTTTGTTGCAAAATGTGTCTAAGACCCTTGATAAATTCAAAGATCCATGGTAAATGTGATGCAAGGCATTTCAGGTTGGTTAACACATATCAATAAATTTACCCCACATCAAAAGCTGTCATAAAACTGTAAGTGTATACGTAGCCAGAAACTTTTCTACGTAGTTATATATACAAACATAAGGTATAGTGTGTACTATATAAACATTGCACATTCCATTATGTACTTCATTATGTTCTTCATTAGTTTTCTTATCAGTCTAATATATAAAGCTGAGTGTATGTATGTATGTCCGCTAATGGAATCTGCACCATCGTGGACTAGGTTTTAAGCTAAAATTTCCCCCCACGCTTTTCAAAATACATTTATTAACCACCATATACAGAAGCCATTGTCTACTGCTGCTGCTGTGGCAGTTGTAAGCTGAGCCGTGATTGGTTGCTGTTTTGCCACAGGTCATTAATATGAGCTCTGAGCTTTGATTAGTTACTATAGGCAGTGAGTATAATATTCTTATGTGTGAGGTAAGATGGATAGAGACAGAAAGACAGGCAGGGAGAGTGAGTGAGTGACAGAGAGACAGGTAGGGAGAGTGAGTGACAGAGAGACAGACAGGGACAGTGAGTGACAGAGTAACAGACAGAGACAGTGAATGAGAGACAGACAGGGAGAGTGAATGAGAAACAGAGAGACAGACATGGAGAATGAGTAAGAAACAAAGAGACAGTGAGTGAGAGACAGAAAGACGGACAAGGACAGTCAATGAGAGACAGAGAGACAGAAAGTGAGAGTCATTGAGAGACAGACAGGGAATGTGAGTGAGAAAACGACAGGGAGAGTCAGTGAGAGACAGAGAGGAAGACAGGGAAGGTGAGTGAGAGACAGAGAGATGTGCAAGGAGAGTGAGTAAGAGACAGAGAGACTGGCAGAGAAAGGGAGTGAGAGACAGGCAGGGGAAGTGAGTGAGAGACAGGCAGGGGAAGTGAGTGGAAGATAGACAGGCTCAGTGAGTGACAGGCAGGGAGAGTGAGAGACAGAGACAGACAGGGAGTGTGAGTGATTGAGAGATAGATAGACAGGGAGAGTGAGTGAGAGAGACAGGCAGGGAGAGTGAGAAAGTGACAGAGAGAAAGCCAGGAACAGTGAATGACAGAGAGAGAGACAGACAGAGAGAGTGAGTGGCAGAGAGACAGACTGGAAGAGTGAGCTACAGATAGACAGGCAGGGAGAGTAAGTGAGAGACAGACAGGGAGAGACAGAAAGACAGACAGGGAATGTGAGAGAGAGACAGAGAGACAGACAGTGAGAGACATAGAGTCAAACAGGGAATGTGAATGAGAGACAGAGAGACGTGCAGTGAGAGTGAGTAAGTGACAGAGAGACTGACAAGAAGAGTGGGTAACAGAAAGAAAGGCAGGGAGAGTGAGAGATAGACAGGGAGAGTGAGTGACAGAGAGACAGACAGGGAGAGTGAGTGACAGAGAGACATGCAGGGAGAGTGAGTAAGAGACAGAGAGACTGACAAGGAGAGTGGGTAACAGAAAGCAAGGCAGGGAGAGTGAGAGATAGACAGGCAGAGGGAGTGACAGAGACACAGACAGGGAGAGTTAGTGACAGAGAGACAGGCAGGGAGAGTGAGTGACAGATAGACAGGGAGCGTGAGTGAGAGACAGGCAGGGAGAGTGAGAGACAGGCAGGCAGGGAGAGTAAGTGAGAGACAGAGAGACAAGCAGGGAGAGTAAGTGAGAGACAGAGAGACAGGCAGGGATAGTGAGTGAGTGACAGACAGGGAGAGATCAATGCATATGTAGATATATAATATTTTTTTGTAAACCAATTCTATTTTGTTATAGCTAAGAGCAGTTATTTACTATCCTGGGCAATGCTTGGATCTACAGCTAGTCTATATATAAAGCTGAGTGTATGAATGTGTGTGTAAGTGTGTGTCCGCTAAAGGAATCTGCAGAAACGTGTTTACAATCATCAAATTTTGGTACTCAGGGAATGTCAAAGACTAGATTTTAAGTTGAAATTTTTTCCCTGCGCTTTCCAAAATACAGTTATTAACCACCATATACAGGAGCCATTGTCTGCCGCTGCTGCGGCAGTTCAAAGCTGAGCTTTGATTTGTTGCTATTTTGCCACATGGTCATATGAATAGAGTCATAGGGGGACATTTACTTACCTGGTCCCTGCGCAATCCCCGATCCGGACTGTCCGAGGAAGAACTCTGCCGTGATTCATGAAGATCGTGCACCTGATTTCCTCCATGTGTCGCTTCCCTGCTCAGGTCTGCCGTAGTTCACCTTCTTCCTCGATTTTGAAGTTAAATCCTGAGGTTTGTCTGACGGACCACCCCCCCCCCCCCCCCCATTTGTGTCGCATGAAAGTCGGCGCGATTGCGACACAATCTGATCGCTTGCACCAAAAAACCTT
This sequence comes from Engystomops pustulosus, assembly GCA_019512145.1. NCBI lineage: Eukaryota > Metazoa > Chordata > Amphibia > Anura > Leptodactylidae > Engystomops > Engystomops pustulosus. The sequence continues at coordinate 285,009,946 of CM033641.1, read as the reverse complement.
TTTAAAACCCTGTCCCAGCGGAAATCGTTGGGGTGTCCGACGAAAGTGCAGTCCGCAGGGCCCTTGATAAATGAGCACCATAGTCATAGACAGTTAGAGGCAGAGAAAGTCAAAAATAGTCAAAGACAGAAAGTCAGAGACAGACAGAGAAAAAAGTGATAGATACATAGAAAATAGAAACATAGACAGTCAGAGACAGAGATAGACAGAGACAGTGACATAGACAGACAGAGACAGTGAGAGACAGCCAGAGAGAGAAACAGTCAAAAAGAGAGATAGATAGACACGTATAAAACAATTTTTTTGAACCAATTCTATTTTGTTATAGCTAAAAGCTGGTATTTACTATCTAGGATAACACTGGGAGCTACAGCTAGTGTCTTATAAAACTCACTCAGGAAACCATTTTGCATGTTCTTTCCAGGGATCATCATTTTCTTCCCAATTCCCCAAACATCCACCACAGGAGAAGCACTGGACATGGTCTCTTGTCCCTGTGAGAATTTATAGAATATTATTTGTTATTCTATAGTAAATATGTGGAGAAAAAGAGAGAGAGAAAACTATACCAGCACAGTCCAATGTAATGAGAGGGTGCTATACAGTATCCCCCACCCATAACGGCACCTCAATGACTTGTGAACCAAAACAAAAATAAATAACTGAACTTGGCTATAACAAAATAGAATTGGTTAAAAAAAATTGTTTTATACGTGTCTATCTATCTCTCTTTTTGACTGTTTCTCTCTCTGGCTGTCTCTCACTGTCTCTGTCTATCTCTGTCTCTGACTGTCTCTGACTGTCTCTGTCTCTGACTGTCTCTGTCTCTAACTGTCTCTGTCTCTAACTGTCTCTGTCTCTGACTGTCTATGTCTCTGACTGTCTCTGTCTATCTCTGTCTCTGACTGTCTCTGTCTGTCGCTGATTCTCTCTGACTGTCTCTGACAGTCTCTGATTGTTATGGACTGTCTCTGATTCTATCTCTGACTGCCTCTGAATCTGTCATTGTTTGACTGTCTCTGTCTCTACAAAAAGAATGGTAGATCCAGTACTGGTAGTATAAAAAAGGAAGGCCTTTATTTCATAACTTTAAAATTTCTTGGCACAAAAAATCTAAAATACAAGCTTGTATCCATTTAAAAGAAGTGTAATGACCAACACATTTCGGACATTAGACATTTTTGTCCTTACTCATGGTCTAACATTCACGTTACTGAAGCTCATATAAATACCTGACCCTATCCGAGAAAAAGGACCTAGGTGCACATGTGCCATGTTCACCACATAAATGTCTATTAAATGCATTGTAATATAAATGTAAAAAGTATTCATATAAATACATGGTATCTAAAAAATAATTATTGTTATTATTGAATATTATTATTATTAAGACCTTTGCCAGTTTCAAGCGGTAAAATCCAGTTAACTTCATGCACAGTTTATTGGTCCTGTCCCCTCCCCTTCTTGGGGGCGTTACCCTCTCTATAGCTATAACTTGTAAGTTAGTCAAATCCCCGTTTTGCACCTTCAGAAAATGTTTAGATAAAGATGTGGTCATTCTATCTGACTCTGAAGTAGCATTTATGTGGTCAGATATGCATTTCATAAGTGTCCTAATTGTGCTGCCAATGTACTGTAAACGGCACGATGGCCAAGTACACCACATACTGGCTGTTACAATTAACCATTCCAACAATCGAAATCTCCTGATTATTGCTGCATGAAGAAAAAGCTTTGGAGCTGCATACATATTTACAAACTGTACATCTATTCCCACCGCAGGGGTACAAACCTTTGACCGTTAACCAAGAGGATTTGCGCACGTCATTATTACATGTATAACGAAGGAGATACCACATAACCAATAGTTTGGGGTCTATGTGCAATAAAGAGACACCCATTATGTAAGATACTATTAAATGTGTCATCTCCCGTAAGGACAGGTAAGTACTTCTTTATACTGTTGACTATTTCATAGTCATCCTGACTGTACATGGTGGAAAAACTGCTCCCTTTAGGGCATTCTTTGATCTCCCTCGATCTGGTGTACTGGTGAGAAGAGAATTGCAATCTCTGGATGCTACTTTCTCCTGAGCCTTATTCAGAATATGCTTGTGTAACCTCTGAGACAATCGTCTGCTTACCACATCACATTCTTTAACAAAGGATTCATTGTGACTGCAGCTACGTCTCGCTCTAATGTATGTACCAAGTGGTCGATTCAGAATCTCATGTTTCGTGTAGTTACTATTAGCATTTAAAATAGCAATACTCGATGAGGGTTACCTATAGAGACAAGTTTTGACTTCATTGTCGTCCACCAAACCACTGAGGTGGACATCCAAAAAAGGAATGGTAACCTGTGCTATATTGTAAGTGAAATGTAAATTACAGTAGTTGTTGTTAAAGGTTAAATTTACAGTGTTGACCCCTGCCAGACGATAAGGGCATCGTCTATATACATCCCATACCATTAAATGTGGAGCTGGAAGGGGTTGTCCACACTGTTCATTGAAAACACCTACTACCATGAAACATATAAATTAGCATAGGAAATCTCTGTTTCTGACTATTTCTGTCTTTGACTGACTCTATCTCTAACTGATTCTATTTGTCTGTCTATAACTGTGTCTGCCTCAGACTGTCTGTGTACCTGACTGTCTCTGACTGTATCTCTGTACTGTCTGTAACTGTCTTTGTCTCTGACTGTATTGTGCAGTATAGTAAATAACTGTTCTTAGCGTTAACAAAACAGAATGGGTCAACAAGTCAATAAAGAATATTTTATACTGGCTGGGATAGTAAATATCTGCTCTTATTTATAATAAAATAGAATGTGTTAACAAAAAATATTTTATACATATCTAGCTCTCTCTTTCTGACTGTCTATCTCTCTCTGACAGTCTTTGTCTTTGACTGTCTCTGATTGTCTTTGACTGACTCTGTCTGACTGTCTCTGTCTGTCTATGACTGTCTCTGTCTGTCTCTGCCTCTGTCTCTGCCGGTCTCTGACTGTCCATCTGTCTCTGACTGTCTCTCTGTTTTTCCCTCTGTCTCTCTCTATCTACATTATTTCACACATAAGATGTCTTATACTTATTGCCTATAGTACCCATTTAAAGCTCGGAGCTCAAATTAACCCCTTAGTGACCAAACCCATTTGCATTTTAGTGACCAAACCCATTTTTCAAACAGATAATCTTACTACACAAATTAGTTACTAACTAACATTTACCATATCTCAGCGTTGTGTTGGTGTCATTTTATAAGTGTCCTTTAATTTTATTATGATGCTATAAAGATCACAAATCAAACAGAATCAAGTATTTTACGGACCATTTTGTTTCTATAGGGGTTTTGGAAGCTCTGTTAATAGAAACCTCCCATATATCACCCCATTCTATTAAATTCAACCCTCAAACTATTCAAAACAGCAGGTAGGAAGCTTATTAACCCTTTATGTACTTTACAGAACTTCAAAAAATGAAGGTTTGATTTGGAATTCACTAATATTTATCATTAGTACGTTTATTTAACCCTAAAATTTACTCACATAAACTGAATAGAAGTAGAAAATGCATCTATGAATATATTGTGCAGTTTCTTCCGAGTAAGAGGACACCCAACATGTGGATGTAACCTGCTGTCTGGGCACATCTCAGTGCACTGAAGGGAAGGAGCCATTGGGCTTTTGTAGGGCAGGATAGTTTTCAGGTGCCAAAGTTTTTGTAGGGCCACTGAGGTTGCGTTCTCACGTGGCATTTTGGTTGCGTTTTGAAACGCAATCCAAAGGCTCCACTTGCGATCACATGTTGTGGTAAGATTGCATGTCGTGATGACATGCGTTTAGTTACTAAAACATGTCATCACGAGTGGAGCCTTTGGACTGTGTTTCAAAATGCAAACAAAATGCCACGTGAGAAAGTGGCCTCAGATACTACAAACCCTTATCCCAGAGAATTTTCAAACTTTTTATCATGTAGTATAGGGGGCATTTTAACACCTTGCCACTGATGGACTTTTTCCATTTTACTTTTTGTTTATTGCTTCCCACTTTCAGAAATCAATAACTTTTAGTTTTCCATGGCTTGTTTTTTGCATAACAAATTGTACTTCCTAGTGACGGTATTTAATATTCCATTCCGTGTACTGGGAAGTGGAAATAAAATTCAAATGCAGTAAAATTGACAAGAAACCGCATTTGCACCATTTTCTTGTGGGCTCTGTTTTTACATCTCTCGCCATGCACTCCAAATGGCATCTCTGATATATTATTTTGGTTTGGTACAATCACAGGGATACCAAATTTATATAGGTTTTATCGGGTGTTTTTGTTTTAAATTATTCATTTTGCCATATTCTGATTCCAATAATCTTTTCATACTTAGGAGTACGGAGTTGTCTAAGGTGTCATTTTTTCCGGGATGAGCTGACGTTTTTATTGCTACCATATTGAGGATTGTGTGACTTTTTGATCACTTTTTATAAAAAATGTTATGTGTTGCAAAACGGCAAAAAATGGTGATCCAGACATGCGTATTCCTCTAATGTATTTCTGTGCATTAGAAGTGTCAGTCTATGCAGGTGCAGGGGCTGGAGCGAGCAAGCTTTGCCTTGAACAGACCCAGGGACCTTTATTAGGTCCTCGGCTGTGCGGCAAAGAAAACGGTACCCCGCGATCTCATTGGGGGTGCCAGGAGGACAATGGAGGGAGTCCTCTCCCTCACCAGGTACTTAGATCCTGCGGTCACGGCATTGACCGCGTGATCTAAGGGGTTAAACGGTCTGGATCGAAACTCATTCCGTTCCGGACTGTTAGAGCAGGGGCACTTACTGTTATTCTCTGCACGGGGACCCATGAAGAACTTGGGTTAGGCCAACGGAAGAACCTGTTGGCCTAGCCTAAACCCCTATATGACATGTTTGTCATATTTAGAAATTAACTTTTCAACTAGTTTATCCATGTGTTTAAGATACTCATCATCTGTATTACAAATTCTTATAATTCTGATTAATTGACCTTTAGGTAAGACTTTAAATATCTATGGGGCATGGTAATTATTATTGCAATCAGCCTCTTTAGCATAAAGTGTGGAAACTTTGCCTGATCTCTTACAACCTTTACATTCAGAAAGTTAATAGTATTTTGGTCCCTTTCCATAGAAACTTGTGGAACCTTTTACATGTAGAGTACGCAGCCAAATAACATTCACAAATTCTATCTTCTCTATGTTATACTAGAGATAAACATATAAGTTTCCGATAAAAAAGGGGGAAGTCTTATGACAACCTTCTGTAAAAATATAAAGAAATAGGTTGTAAAATGGGATAAATACTAAAAACTAGTATTAATACTAGAAGATTGGAAACACTAAAAAAAGAGAGAAATTAATCTATCCCTGCATGCACCAAACTGACGGAGTACTGTACATTAAAAGACAATGGATCCGGGGCGTGGTCTGGACCCTGGACAGGATGGCCGCACATTAACAGAGCTCCGCAGCCCCGGTGCCTAATTTCGCTATAAGGAGGGGAATTATCCTGGCCCCAAAAGCCAAAAAGACCCCCAGAAGGGGAGCAAAGCCCTCGAGACCCCGAAACGCAGGTCGGACAGGCGAAACGCCGCTTACCCGCTTCTTTCTCCGGTCCACAGTTGCGGTCAGCGCGGGCCCACGTGCAGCCGGGAGGCCTGAAGACCCGAGAGGTGATATACTGCAGCTTCCTGAGGCATCCGTTATGGCCCCCACACCAGTAGCGGGGAGGCGGGGATCCGCGGCGACTACTGCCGCGTCGCCTCCGCATGCAGGCTGCAAAGACTCGGCCGGCACGTCACAGGCCGCGCCGAGCCGCCATCTTAGCCCTCAGTCTAAAGGGCAGCGTGGCTCCCCTGTAGCGCAGCAGTGCCAAAATATCGCGGCGCAGCAGCGCCAAACTACAGCGGCGCCAAACTACAGTGGTGCAGCAGCGCCAAAATAAAGTGGCGCCACCGCAGGACACTGACCAGGGAGCCCTCCAGCGACAAACTGGGGGGGGGTGGAAATCCCCCCAGTCAAATGCTGCCACCTTGCCTCAGGTACAGCCCCAGCAGAACGAATCTGGCCCTGGACAGGAAGATGATGGAGGACAGGGGCGACACCCTAGGGGCCCTCCTCTGCGATCCCCTCAATGGTCACAGCCAAGGGAATTTATCCCGGGAACCCCGTTTATCCCCAGGTCAGGAGAGCAAGAAGAGGAGCTGAGTGCTACTCCCACCCTCACCCGTTATGCAGCACCTTCCCCTGAGTGGGCATCATCGCCGGAGCCATATAGTATGGACATTATGACAGACAACAGGCCATCAGCATCAGAACCGTACTGGCATGCTCATCTCCAGAACCTGCCTACTAAGGAGGACTTTAAATCGTTAATCGCTGAAGTTAAAGAGGCGTTCAAGTCTGAAATTTCAGAGGTACGACGCGATATTCAGTGTATGACGCAGAAAATCGATGAGCTGGAAACTGCCCAGGCAGACTCAAGGCGTCAGATCTCACATGCGCAACATACTTTGCATTCTCAATCTGTTACACTACAAGATATGGCCAGGCATCTGGAAGATCTTGACAACAGAGGAAGACGTAATAATATTCGTGTGAGGGGTATACAGGAGGTGGAGGGCAAGGAGGATGTTCGCGCTACACTACAAGCACTTTTTTCAACGCTATTAGGAGAGCCGGAGATACAGGTGAAGCTTGACAGAGCTCATAGAGCATTGAGGCCTAAAGCATTGGGAGGAAACCCGCGGGATGTCATCTGTTGTGTGCATGACTTTGAATTAAAGGAACGCCTCATGTTTGCGGCGAGGAAAAATAAGAACTTTAATTTCAATGGAGATGTCATACAGCTTTATCAGGATCTCTCTAGGATCACCCTTCAGAAGAGGCGGATCCTGCGACCGTTACTGGATATTCTACATGAGAACGGCATTTCCTACCGCTGGAACTTTCCTTTTGCCCTGTCGGCCACCAAAGATGGAATTACAACCACGCTTACTGTGATTGAGGAGCTGCAGGAATTCTGCGACATTTGGAACATTCCGACTCCACGACTGGACGATTGGGGGGCTCTCCCCCACCAGCTACGCCAACTGCAGTATAAGAGCCAGCCGCAACAAAAGAGACGAAGACCACGAACCAGAGCTCCATCCCAGGACTCTTATGATTAGAGAAGAACATCTGCTGGTCATATATCCTTTACAGTTCAAAGGGGGTCCTATGTTTGCTTATGTTTGCTTATGTACGGGGTCCCTTTCCCTCCTTAACAATTTTAGATAGTAAAATGCATAAAGGCATCGGGGTTATTCTCCGGATTCTCTAGATAGTTAGTGATATATCAAAGTATTTAATCTAGTATAGTATTGTACTTGCAGGAATTTTTTCCCTCTCTTTCTCTCCTTTCCAGGGTTACATTACCACGTTTTCCCCACTAGGTGGGTCTTTTCTGGATCCTGCTTCCTAATCCCAGACTGGGGTTTATATAGGAGGCGGTGAGTCCAGATCAGCCGACTATACTCCCCTACTTTAGGGGCAGACCGGCTGAGTAGGCCTGCACCAGGATCAGGAGGTCTCTCCTCTCCCTGGTTATAGACTTGGGAATTTATTCTTGTTTTCTTGTTACTTTCTTACTTAGGTTTTTTTTTTATTCCTTTTGATTGTTTGTCTTGTAGTGTGCAAGTTTTGTCCCCCCCTTGTCACATCCCTTACCCTTCCTTCCTAGTGTTTCTGACATCTTGGGTGGGCACACATCAGCACTTTTCCCCACTCCCATACTGAAGCCTTACCGTAGAAGCTACAGATAGCTCCTCTCATCCTCTCCCTCTCTAGGTCCAGGCGCATACCACATAGGAGCACACCGCAGGTTTTGCCCAGGAGTATCCGCTAATCAGGTAATCATGGTCCAGCTCTTGACGCTAAACGTAAAAGGGCTCAACTCAGCTCGTAAGCGACGACTCACACTTAATGAGCTGAAGAGAAGTAGAGCAGATGTGGTGTTTTTGCAGGAGACGCATTATGATACGACGGGGAATTTTAATTTTGCTAAGCATCTTTACCCGGTTTCTTATATGGCGTCCACGGAGAACAAGAAAGCGGGAGTGGCAATCCTGTTCTCAACCTTGTGCCCCATAGTGCCTGAGACAGTGACTTCGGACCCCATGGGCCGCTTTATCATTGTTCAGGGTAAATTGTTCGGCTCGCCCGTACTTTTATGCAACATATATGCTCCCAATACATCCCAGGTTCGCTTCATTACTAAAGTCCTGAATAAGTTAGCTAAACTCCCACCAGCACCCCTACTGATAGGAGGGGACTTCAATGTCATTTTTTCAGAAAATATGGACCGCCTGGCAATTGATCCCAACCCCACCACTAGATCGCAGAACACCATCTCAGCGGCATTTCGTAGAGTCATTAGGAGGTTTGCCCTGTATGACTTGTGGAGAGTGGGCAACCCGGGTGACCGCTCATTTACCTTTTACTCCGCCCCGCATGGCACCCATACCCGTATAGATTATTGGTTTGGAGATATACAATTCTTGCGAATGATGCACACTGCAGAGGTGGGGGACATATAGTGGTCAGATCATGCGCCAGTCCTCCTGCAGCTTAGAGAGGGCCTCACTACAACGAGGGTATGCCACTGGCGCCTCAATGAGTCCCTTCTTAAAAAACCCTTGATCAAGGAGGAGTTAAATGGGGCGTTGCGGGAGTATTTTCAGTTTAATGAGGATTCAATTCCCTCCATTCCTGTGATGTGGGAAGCTCATAAAGCGGTCTTCCGGGGTCACTGCATTGAACAGGGAGCCAGATTGAAAAAGAATAGGGTCCATTTGGAGAAAGAGCTAAGAAAAGAGATTGGTAAGCAGGAGGCAGCTTTGTTAGCCAAACCAACTAGGAGGAGACTCCAACAGCTAATTGAAGTCAGGGAACAGTTGCAAGAGGTTCAGACCCAAGAGGTAGAGAAACTGCTGGTGTTTACTAAGCAACGGTACTATGAGCAAGCGAATAAACACCATTCTCTCCTGGCGAAACAACTGAGGGAGAGGAGAGATCACCAAATCCCCCATATTATACGCGATTCCGGGGGGAACTTCTTGCATGACCCGAGGGCGATTGCCTCTCGTTTTCAAGAATTTTATGCCAAATTGTACTCTTTGCCAACCACCCTGCCCCTGGATGAGGGCCTTAGAAGAAAGTTGCTAGTAGATTTTTTGAACTCTTGCCCCCTCCCGGGTCTCCCCTCGGAGGCTATTGAGACACTTAGCTCAGAATTAACATCGGAGGAGATAGAGGAAGTGATCAAAGGAATGCCCAACGGGAAATCCCCGGGTCCAGATGGGCTTACATATCTTTATTATCAGACCTTCTCCCCTGTGTTGTTGCCGCATATGACAAAAGTGTTTAATGCGTTCCTACAAGGCGAGCCTATGCCTACAACTTTTACTCATTCTTATATCACCCTTATCCCCAAGCCTGGGAAAGATGCCACTGACTGTGCCAATTATAGGCCGATTGCACTTTTGAACGCTGATTTGAAAATATTCACAAAATTGCTGGCCAATCGCCTGATCCAGTGGATCCCTCAGATAATCCATAAGGATCAAGTAGGCTTTGTGCCAGGGCGTCAAGGTGGCGACAACACGAGGAGAACAATTGATCTTATTGATGTAGCCAACAAACAAAACGACCAGGCCTTGATCCTCAGTTTAGACGCAGAAAAGGCGTTTGATCGCCTCAGCTGGCCCTTCATGTTTCAAGTGCTAGAACACATTGGAATAAAAGGTCCCTTTCTCCAGGCTTTGAGGGGGTTATATTGAAATGCCACAGCTGAAATTAAGCTCCCACATGCGTCCTCCCCACCTCTGCAGATAAGGAATGGTACACGTCAGGGTTGCCCACTTTCTCCTCTCCTGTTCATACTTTGCATTGAACCCTTGGCCTCCATCATCCGACAAGACCCTAATATTCATGGTATTATGGTTAGAGATAAGGAATTCAAATTGTCCCTATTTGCAGACGACATCCTGCTCACTTTAACCCAACCCCTAATCTCTCTGCCCAACCTACAAGCACGGTTACAGCAGTATGGTCGTCTTTCTGGTTATAAAGTGAATACCTCAAAGACAGAGGTCTTACCCCTTAATCTCACCCAACCATTGGTTGATCAATTGAAGGCGACATTCCGATATAACTGGAAAACTGATGCTATTAAGTATCTGGGGATACTTCTGACCCCCTCTTACAACACACTCTATGGACAGAACTTCCCTGGTAGCTTCCGAGAAATAAGGACTCTGCTGGATAACTGGAATAATCTCCCTCTCTCCCTTTTTGGCAGGATAGCAGCGGTTAAAATGACTATCTTACCCAAGCTGCTTTATCTTTTTGAAACCCTGCCGGTGCCAGTCCCGTTAGGTGCTCTGCGGTCTCTGCAAGCATCAATTTTACATTTTATCTGGGCAAAAAAGAGGCACAGAGTCTCCAAGTCTGTTCTAATCTCTCACAAATCCAAGGGTGGACTATCGGTGCCGGATATCACCAGATACTACTGGGCAACACATTTGCGACAAATTCCGGCATGGTCTACCTTGCTGGCATTCTCCAAATGGATGGAGATTGAGAAATTATGGTTGGCTCCTTTTCACCCTAACTCTTACCTCTGGCCTGAGGAGGCGCCTACATTGCCTGATCCCCAACTAGGCCCTATCTCATTCACGATTAAATTGTGGAGGGATTGTGTGGCCAGGTTCCCGCTGGTATCCCAGTGTTCTCCTATGCAGTCTTTCTTACACACCCCTCTTATGCAACAGGCCGGAGTTGGGCAGGAAATTAAACCATGGCACGAGAAGGGATTGTTTAGGTTCGCAGACATAGTAGACTACCGAGATAGGAAGATTTTGCCGTTTCCTGCCTTACAGGATAAATTCCATCTCCCACATGCAGCCAACTTCCACTATATTCGAATTAGGCACTTCTTGCAGTCCCTAAGCAGTACTGAGATGGTTTCGGTGCCCACCACGTTTGAACACATCTGCAAAACCGCTACCCACACCTCTGGTCTTATATCAGATATCTATATGATACTATTACAACCAAGCTCAGACGACCCTATAGCACACCCATACATGGCCAAGTGGGAAAGCATAGTGGGGAGTCCAATATCTCAAGACACATGGCAGATGATTTGGAATAGAGCAGCTAAAACCTCCTTGTGTGCTACACATAAGGAGAACCAGTACAAGCTGATGTTGCAGTGGTACCATACCCCATCCTTATTGCACAGATAATTTCCAGACACGCCGGATACTTGCTGGCGATGTGGCTCGCCTGGGGGAACTCTTCAGCATATCTTCTGGACGTGCCCATTGGTACAGCCTTTCTGGCAGGAGGTAAAGTCTCTCCTCCGGGAGGTTGTAGCGGTGGACATTCCACTCTCTCCATTGTATTACCTGCTAAACGTCTCTCCTCAGCCCATGGCCAAGACGGCTACAAAATTGAGCTTGCACATTCTCACAGCTGCAAGATGCCTGATAGCGCAATTTTGGAAAAGGCAGGCCCCTCCCTCCCGAATGGACCTACTCGCTAGGGTAAGGGAAACTCGCAGTATGGAACACCTGACCGCCTCCTTGAATAATCATATCCCATTGTTCGACAAAACCTGGAAACGTTGGGATCGCTATTGGATAGAGGAGCGGGCAGGAGAAGGAGAGTGAGGTGGTCACCCCTTTTGTTTCTACCCGAGTGTTAATTTTTGTCGTGGTGAGTTCGTCTGATTGTCTTCTGTCGGTTCCCCCCCCCCCCCCCCCCCTCTAGACCGATTGTGCATGGAGTTGAAGCTGTCCTTGGTAATTGGTTTACTGCCAGGAAAACATTGCACTATTTTACTTTGCACCCCATTATCCAGATGGGAAATTTGAGCTATCAATATCTTTTTGGACAACACTTGTCTTTCGGTTGTACTATTATTGAAAAATTTCAATGTGAAATACGTGCATGTTACTTGTTATATTGTTTTGAAAATGATAATAAAAATACAATTATAAAAAAAAAAAAAAAAAAGACAATGGATCCCAGGAGGAATGAGGTGTGCACTAAGCCCTGGTAGAAAATGTTGTCTTTATTTGCAAGTTGAGTTGTATTTTTGATGGTACAGTTTTGTTGTGCCTATAACTTATTAGCTAAACTTTATCACCACTTTCTAGAACTATTTTTTGTGTTCTTCCTTTTCTATTCCTCTTTGCAAAATAGGAATTAATTGATAACTAGAAGTTTTTTTTTTACAATACTTTTTATTGGGTTTTGAAAAAATGTATAGCATACAATGATTTCAATTTCTGATAACTAGAAGTTAATCATTGATGCTGATAATCTGTCCTAGTGATACTGTCCCCTGTTAAGGCAGATAGATGACAGATATATATACAGGATATCAGGGGCGGACTGGGAATTTAAAATGGCCCTGGAAAAAATATAAAAGTGGCCCCATTTTATGGGCGGAGTCAAAACAAGTGGGTGTGGTCAGATAATGTAGGTGGGGTTATAACAGACAAATTGTTGGTAGATGGCCTTAATGCAAAACAAGAACATCTTTTGCTAGTAAGTGAATCGAATGTGCAAAGTATGTGACCTGTCAATCAGCAAATGATGCAAACACACGACCCGGTAAGCCTTAAATACCTTTCCCCTGTGCCGTACATGTACAATTCAGAGAAAGAATATATTGATACTGCCTCCTATGTACAGGAATAATGCTACAATAACACATTTAGAAATAACACATTCAATCCTGCCTTATATATACAAAATAAAACTACTACAATATCTTCTGCCATATACAAGCCAACTACTATAATACTGCCCCTATGTACAGGAATATAACTACTATAATACTGCCCCCTATGTACAAGAATATAACTACTATAATGCTGCCCCTATGTACAGGAATATAACTACTATAATACTGCCCCTATGTACAGGAATAAACTACATAAACTACTCCCCCTATGTAACAAGAATATAACTACTATAATGCTCCCCCCTATGTACAAGAAATCTACCTACTATAATACTGCCCCCCTATGTAACAGAATATAACTACTATATACGGCCCTCCATAGTACAAGAATATAACTGCTATAATACTGCTCCCTATGTACAGAATATAACTACTATAATACTGCCCCCTATGTATAGAATATAACTACATAATACTGTCCCCCTATGTACAGGATATAACTACTATAATACTGCTCCCTATGTACAGGAATTAACTACTATATGTGCCCCCCCCTGCCCCCTATGTACAAGATATAACTAATAATTACTGCCCCTATGTACAAGAATACTAACTACTATAATACTGATACTCCCCATATGTACAAGAATATAACTGCTATAATACTGCTCCCTATGTACAAGAATAAACTACTATATACTGTCCCCTATGTACAAGAATATAACTACTATAATACTGTCCCCTATGTACAGAATTAACACTATAAACTGCTCCTATGAACAAGAATAACGCTATATACTGCCCATTGTACAAGAATATAACTGCTATAATACTGCCCCCTATGTACAAGAATTAACTACTAAATAACTGCCCCTATGTACAAAATATAACTACTATAATACTCTGCGCCTATTAGAATATAACTACTAAAACACCCTATGTCCAAGAATTAACTACTATAATATTCCCCCTATGTACAGGAATATACTACTATACTGACTGCCCCTATGTAAACAGAATATAACTACTATAAACTACATATATACACAGAAGCGAACATGAAAAAATCGTATTTATCATATACAGCTACGAAAACACATGGAGATCCTCACCTATTGTATCCAGTACATCAGGTGACGTCTCCTCGGATTGTACTCATCCTCATCTTCTCCATTGTTCCACCATCACCTTCTCTTCCTCCAGGTACACAGCATTCCTCACAAGTTTACCATAAGACGTCTTATGTTCTGCACTTCCCATTGTCCCTTCTTCTTCTGCTACCACCAATACTTTGCCCCAAACGTAATAGAGCCCCCTGAAATATTTAGCACCACACAAATAGTGCCCCATAATGTAACAACTACAATGGTAAGGATAATTATTTCTTCTTTCTCTCCTTTAACCCCTTACCGCCCCCCCCCCCCCCGACCCACCCCAGTATTGATAAGAGCTCCTACTATGACCAGGCATAAATAATGGCCCAGTCATATAATAAATGCCCCCTGCCTGCCCTAGACATAGAATAATGTGCCCAGCGCGCCCCAGACATATAATTAATGCCCCCTGCCTTCCCCAGACCTAATTAATGCCCCCTGCCTGCCCCAGACATATAATTAATGCCCCCTGCCTGCCCCAGACATATAACTAATGCCCCTGCCTGCCCCAGACATATAACTAATGCCCCCTGCCTGCCCCAGACATATAATTATTGCCCCCTGCCAGCCCTAGATATAGAATAATGCCCCCCCAGACATATAATTAATGCCCCCCCTGCCCTAGACATAGATATGTGCCAGCCTGCCCCAGACATATAATTAATGCCCCCTGCCTGCCCCAGAACATATAATTAATGCCCCCTGCCTTCCCCAGACATATAATTAATAATCATTTCAGGGGGCTCTATACCGTTTGGGGAAGTATTGGTGGTAGCAGAGAAGAAGGGACAATGGGAAGTGCAGAACATAAGACGTCTTATTGGTAAACTTTGCAGGAATGCTGTGTACCTGGAGGAAGAGAAGGTGATGGTGGAACAATGGAGAAGATGAGGATGAGTACAATCCGAGGAGACGTCACCTGATGTACTGGATCAATAGGTGAGGATCTCCATGTGTTTTCGTAGCTGTATATGATAAATACTGATTTTTTCATGTTCGCTTCTGTGTATATATGTAGTTTATAGTAGTTATATTCTGTTTACATAGGGGGCAGTAGTATAGTAGTATATTCCTGTACATAGGGGGAATATTATAGTAGTTAATTCTTGGACACTAGGGTGTTTTAGTAGTTTATTCTGAATAGGCGCGAGTATTATAGTAGTTATATTCTTGTACATAGGGGCAGTTATTTAGTATTAATTCTTGTACATAGGGGGCAGTATTATAGCAGTTATATTCTTGTACAATGGGCAGTATATAGCGTTATTCTTGTTCATAGGAGCAGTTTATAGTAGTTAATTCTGTACATAGGGGACAGTATTATAGTAGTTATATTCTTGTACATAGGGGACAGTATATAGTAGTTTATTCTTGTACATAGGAGCAGTATTATAGCAGTTATATTCTTGTACATATGGGGGTCAGTATTATAGTAGTTAATTCTTGTACATAGGGGCAGTAATTAGTTAGTTATATCTTGTACATAGGGGGCAGGGGCAATTATAGTAGTTAATTCCTGTACATAGGGAGCAGTATTATGTAGTTATATCCTGTACATAGGGGGGACAGTATTATAGTAGTTATATTCTGTACATAGGGGGCAGTATTATAGTAGTTATATTCTGTACAAGGGGCAGTATTATAGAGTTATATTCTTGTATATGAGGTTATAGAGTTTATTCTGTACATAGGGGGCAGTATTATATAGTAGATTTTGTACATAGGGGGGACAGCAATATAGTAGTTATATTCTTGTACATAGGGGGCGAGTAGTATTATGTAGTTATATTCCTGTACATAGGGGCAGTATTATAGTAGTTATATTCCTGTACATAGGGGGCAGCATTATAGTAGTTATATTCTTGTACATAGGGGGCGTTATGTAGTTATATTCTGTACATAGGGCAGTATATAGTAGTTGGCTTGTATATGGCAGAAGATAGTAGTAGTTTTATTTTGTAATTAAGGCAGGATTGAATGTGTTATTCTAACATGTGTTATTGTAGCATTATTCCTGACATAGAGGCAGTTTCAATATACTTTCTCTGAATTGTACATGTACGGCACAGGGGAAAGGTATAAGGCTTCCGGTCGTCTGTTTGCATCATTTGCTGATGACAGGTCAATACTTTGCACATTCGATCACTACTAGCAAAGATTTTTTGTTTGCATTAAGGCCATCTACCAACAATTTGTTGTTTAACCCACCACATTATTGACCACACCCACTTGTTTGACTCGCCCATAAAAATGGGGCCACTTTTATTTTTTCCAGGGCCATTTTAAATTCCCAGTCGCCCCTGATATCCTGTATATATATTTACTTATGCCTTAACAGGGGACAGTATCACTAGGACAGATTATCAGCATCAATGATTAACTTCAGGTATCAGAAATTGAAATCATGTATGCTATACATTTTTTCAAAACCCAATAAAAAGATTGTAAAAAAAAAACTTCTAGTTATCAATTATTCCTTTTGCAAAGAGGAATAGAAAAGGAGAAGAACACAAAAAATAGTTCTAGAAAGTGGTGATAAGTTTAGCTAATAAGTTATAGGCACAACAAAACTGTACCATCAAAAAAAAACTCAACTTGCAATAAAGACAACATTTTCTACCAGGGCTTAGTGCACACATCTTCCTCCTGGGATCCATTGTCTTTTTTTTTTTTTTTTTTTTATTGTATTTTTATTACATTTTCAAAACAATATAACAAGTAACATGCCAGTATTTCACATTGAAATTTTTCAATAATAGTACAACCGAAAGACAAGTGTTGTCCAAAAAGATATTGATAGCTCAAATTTCCCATCTGGATAATGGGGTGCAAAGTAAAATAGTGCAATGTTTTCCTGGCAGTAACCAATTCACAAGGACGCTTCAAAACTCCATGCACAATCGGTATCGAAGGGTTGGGGGGGGGGGGGGAACCGACAGAAGACAATCAGACGAAATCACCACGACAAAAAATTAACACCTCGGGTGAAACAAAAGGGGGGACCACCTCACTCTCCTTTCTCCTGCCCGCTCCTCTATCCAATAGCGATCCCCACGTTTCCAGGTTTTGTCGAACAAGGGATATGATTATTCAAGGAGGCGGTCAGGTGTTCCATACTGCGAGTTTCCCTTACCCTACGAGAGTGGTCCATCGGGAGGGAGGGGCCTGCCTTTCCAAAATTGCGCTATCAGGCATCTTGCAGCTGTGAGAATGTGCAAGCTCAATTTTGTAGCCGTCTTGGCCATGGCGGAGAGGAGAGACGTTTAGCAGGTAATACAATGGAGGAGGTGGAATGTCCACCGCTACAACCTCCGGAGGGAGAGACTTACCTCCTGCCAGAAAGGCTTGTACCAATGGGCACGTCCAGAAGATATGCTGAAGAGTTCCCCCAGGCGAGCCAATCGCCAGCAAGTTCGGCGTGTTGGAAATTATCTGTGCAATAAGGATGGGGTATGGTACCACTGCAACATCCGCTTGTACTGGTTCTCTATGTGTAGCACACAAGGAGGTTTTAGCTGCCTATTCAAATCATCTGCATGTGTTTGAGATATTGGACTCCCCACTATGCTTTCCCACTTGGCCATGTAGGGTGTGCTATAGGGGACGTCTGAGCTTGGTTGTAATTAGTATCCTATAGAATGATAATAAGACAAGCGGTGTGGGTAGCGGTTTTGCAGATGTGTTCAAAACGTGGTGGGCACCGAAACCATCTCAGTATGCTTAGGAACTGCAAGAAGTGCCTAATTCGAATATAGTGGAAGTTGGCTGCATGTGGGAGATGGAATTTATCCTGTAAGGGCAGGAAACGGCAAAATCTTCCTATCTCGGTAGTCTACTATGTTGCGAACCTAAACAACTCCCTTCTCGTGCCATGGTTTAATTTCCTGCCCAACTCCGGCCTGTTGCAAGAGGGGTGTGTAAGAAAGACTCATAGGAGAGAACACTGGGATACCAGCGGGAACCTGGCCACACAATCCTCCACAATTTAATGTGAATGAGATAGGGCCTAGTTGGGGATCAGGCAATGTAGGCGCCTCTCAGGCCAGAGGTAAGAGTTAGGGTGAAAAGGAGCCAACCATAATTCTCCAATCTCCATCCATTTGGGAATCCAGCAAGGTAGACCATGCCGGAATTTGTCGCAATGGTTGCCCAGTAGTATCTGGTGATATCGGCACGATGTCCACCCTTGGATTTGTGAGAGATTAGAACAGACTGGAGACTCTGTGCTTTTTTGCCCAGATAAAAGTAAAATTGAGCTTGCAGAGACCGCAGAGCACCTAACGGGACTGGCACCGGCAGGGTTTCAAAAAGATAAAGCAGCTGGGTAAGATAGTCATTTTAAAACCGCTGTCTATCCTGCCAAAAGGGAGAGAGGGAGATTATTCAGTTATCCAGCAGAGTCCTTATTTCTCGGAAGCTACCAGGGAATCTGTCCAAGAGGTGTGTTTAAGAGGGGGTCAGAAGTATCCCAGATACTTAATAGCATCAGTTTTCCAGTAATCGGAATGTCGCCTTCAATGATCAACCAATGGTTGGGTGAGTTAAGGTAGACCTCATGTCTTTGAGGTATTCACTTATAACCAGAAAGGAGACCATACGCTGTAACCGTGCTTGTAGGTTGGGCAGAGAGATTAGGGGTTGGGTTAAAGTGAGCAGGATGTCGTCTGCAAATAGGGACAATTTGAATTCCTTATCTCTAACCATAATACCATGAATATTAGGGTCTTGTCGGATGATGGAGGCCAAGGGTTCAATGCAAAGTATGAACAGGAGAGGAGAAGTGGGCAACCCTGACGTGTACCATTCCTTATCTGCAGAGGTGGGGAGGACGCATGTGGGAGCTTAATTTCAGGTGGCATTTCATATATATAACCCCCTCAAAGCCTGGAGAAAGGGACCTTTTATTCCAATGTGTTCTAGCACCTTGAAACATGAAGGGCCAGCTGAGGCGATCAAACGCCTTTTCTGCGTCTAAACTGAGGATCAAGGCCTGGTCGTTTGTTTGGCTACATCAATAAGATCAATTGTTCTCCTCGTGTTGCGCGCCACTGAAGCCCTGGCACAAAGCTACCTTGATCCTTATGGATTATCTGAGGGATCCTGGATCAGGCGATTGGCCAGCAATTTGTGAATATTTTCAAATCAGGTCTCAAAGTGCAATCGGCCTATAATGGCACAGTCAGTGGCATCTTTCCCAGGCTTGGGGATAAGGTGATATAAGATGAGTAAAGTTGTAGGCATAGGCTCGCTTGTAGGAAAGCATTAAACATTTTGTCATATGCGGAACAACACAGGGGAAGGTCTGATAATAAAGATATGTAGCCCATCTGGACCCGGGGATTTCCCGTTGGGCTTCCTTTGATCTTCCTCTATCTCCTCCGATGTTAATTCTGAGATAAGTGTCTCAATAGCCTCCGAGGGGAGACCGGGAGGGGGCAAGAGTTCAAAAAATCTACTAGCAACTTTCTTCTAAGGCCCTCATCCAGGGGCAGGGTGGTTGGCAAAGAGTACAATTTGGCATAAATTCTGAAAACGAGAGGCAATCGCCCTCGGGTCATGCAAGAAATTCCCCCCGGAATCGCGTATAATATGGGGGATTTGGTGATCTCTCCTCTCCCTCAGTTGTTTCGCCAGGAGAGAATGGTGTTATTAGCTTGCTCATAGTACGTTGCTTAGTAAACACCAGAAGTTTCTCTACCTCTTGGGCTGAACCTCTTGCAACTGTTCCCTGACTTCAATTAGCTGTTGGGTCTCCTCCTAGTTGGTTTGGCTAACAAAGCTGCCTCCTGCTTACCAATCTTTTTCTAGCTCTTTCTCCAAAGGACCCTATTCTTTTTCAATCTGGCTCCCTGTCAATGCAGTGACCCCGGAAGACCGCTTTATGAGCTTCCCCACATCACAGGAATGGAGGGAATTGAATCCCTATTAAACTGAAAATACTCCCGCAACGCCCCATTTAACTCCTCCTTGATCAAGGGTTTTAAGAAGGGACTCATTGAGGCGCCAGGGCATACCCTCGTTGTAGTGAGGCCCTCTCTAAGCTGCAGGAGGAGCGTCATGATCTGACCACTATATGTCCCCTCTGCAGTGTGCATCATTCGCAAGATTGTATATCTCCAAACCAATAATCTATACGGGTATGGGTGCCATGCGGGGCGAGGAAGTAAAGGTAAATGAGCGGTCACCCGGGTTGCCATCTCACAAGTCATACAGGGCAAACCTCCTAATGACTCTACGAAATGCCGCTGAGATGGTGTTCTGCGATTCTGTGGTGGGTGGGATCATTGCCCAGGCGGTCCATATTTTCTGAAAAAATGACATTGAAGTCCCCTCCTATCAGTAGGGGTGCTGGTGGGAGTTTAGCTAACTATTCAGGACTTAGTAATGAAGCGAACCTGGGATGTATTGGGAGCATATATGTTGCATAAAAGTACGGGCGAGCGCGAACAATTTACCCTGAACAATGATAAAGCGGCCCATGGGGTCCGAAGTCACTGTCTCAGGCACTATGGGGCACAGGTTGAGACAGGATTGCCACTCCCGCTTTCTTGTTCTCCGTGGACGCCATATAAGAAACGGGTAAAGATGCTTAGCAAAATTAAAATTCCCCGTCGTATCAAATGGTCTCCTGCAAAAACACCACATCTGCTCTACTTCTCTTCAGCTCATTAAGGTGGAGTCGTCGCTTACGAGCTGAGTTGAGCCCTTTTACGTTTAGCGTCAAGAGCTGGACCATGATTACCTGATTAGCGGATACTCCTGGGCAAAAAACTGCGGTGTGTCCTATGTGGTATGCGCCTGGACCTAGAGAGGGAGAGGATGAGAGGAGCTATCTGTAGCTTCTACGGTAAGGCTTCAGTATGGGAGTGGGGAAAAGTGCTGATGTGTGCCCACCCAAGATGTCAGAAACACTAGGAAGGAAGGGTAAGGGATGTGACAAGGGGGGGACAAAACTTGCACACTACAAGACAACAATCAAAAGGAATAAAAAAAAACCTAAGTAAGAAAGTAACAAGAAAACAAGAATAAATTCCCAAGTCTATAACCAGGGAGAGGAGAGACCTCCTGATCCTGGTGCAGGCCTACCAGCCGGTCTGCCCTAAAGTAGGGGAGTATAGTCGGCTGATCTGGACTCACCGCCTCCTATATAAACCCCAGTCGGGATTAGGAAGCAGGACCAGAAAAGACCACCCTAGTGGGGAAAAGTTAGGTAGTAACCGGAAAGGAGAAAGAGAGGGAAACAAACTGAATGCAATCACAATACTATACTAGATTAAAAACTTTGATATATCACTAACTATCTAGAGAATCCGGAGAATAACCCGAGCCTTTATGCATTTTACTATCATAAAATTGTTAAGGGGGAAGGGACCCGTACATAAGCAAACATAAGCAAACATAGGACCCCCTTTGAAAGTAAAGGATATATGACCAGCAGATGTTCTTCTCTAATCATAGAGTCCTGGGATGGAGCTCTGGTTCGTGGGTTCGTCTCTTTGTTGCGGTGGCCTTTATACTGCAGTTGGCGTAGCTGGTGGGGGAGAGCCCCCCAATCGTCCAGTCGTGGAGTCGGAATGTTCCAAATGTCGCAGAATTCCTGCAGCTCCTCAATCACAGTAAGCGTGGTTGTAATTCCATCTTTGGTGGCCGACAGGGCAAAAGGAAAGTTCCAGCGGTAGGAAATGCCGTTCTCATGTAGAATATCCAGTAACGGTCGCAGGTCGCCTCTTCTGAAGGGTGATCCTAGAGAGATCCTGATAAAAGCTGTATGACATCTCCATTGAAATTAAAGTTCTTATTTTTCCTCGCCGCAAACATGAGGGTTCCTTTAATTCAAAGTCATGCACACAACAGATGACATCCCGCGGGTTCCTCCAATGTTTAGGCCTCAATGCTCTATGAGCTCTGTCAAGCTTCACCTGTATCTCCGGCTCTCCTAATAGCGTTGAAAAAAAGTGCTTGTAGTGTAGCGCGAACATCCTTCCCTCCACCTCCTGTAACCCTCACACGAATATTATTACGTTTCCTCTGGTGTCAAGATCTTCAGATGCCTGGCCATATCTTGTAGTGTAACAGATGTGAGAATGCAAAGTATGTGGCATGTGAGATCTGAAGCTTGAGTCTGCCTGGGCAGTTTCAGCTCATCGATTTTCTGCGTCATACACTGAATATCGCGTCGTACCTCTGAAATTTCAGACTTGAACGCCTCTTTAACTTCAGAGATTAACGATTTAAAGTCCTCCTAGTAGGCAGGTTTGGAGATGAGCATGCCAGTACGGTTCTGATGCTGATGGCCTGTTTGTCTGTCATAATGTCCCTACTATATGGCTCCGGCGATGATGCCCACTCAGGGAAGGTGCTGCATAACGGGTGGGGTGGGAGTAGCACTCAGTCCTCTTCTTGCTCTCCGACCTGGGATAAACGGGGTTCCCGGGATAAATTCCTTGCTGTGACCGTTGGGGGATCGCAGAGGAGGGCCCCTAGGGTGTCGCCCTGTCCTCCATCATCTTCCTGTCCAGGGCCAGATTCGTTCTGTGGGGTGTACCTGAGGCAAGGTGGCAGCATTTGACTGGGGGATTTCCACCCCCCCCCAGTTTGTCGCTGGAGGGCTCCCTGGTCAGTGTCTCGGCTCGGTGGCGCCACTTTTTTTGGCGCTGCTGCACCATGTAGTTTGGCGCGCTGTAGTTTGGCGTGCTGGCCGCTATATTTTGGCACTGCTGCGCTAACGGGAGCCACGCTGGCCCTTTAGACTGAGGGCTAAGATGGGGCTCGGCGCGGCCTGTGAACGTGCCGGCGAGTCTTTGCGCCTGCATGCGGAGGCGACGCGGCAGTAGTCGCCGCGGATCCCCGCTCCCCGCTACTGGTGTGGGGGCCATAACGGATGCTCAGGAAGCTGCAGTATATCACCTCTCGGGTCTTCAGGCCTCCGGCTGCACGTGGGTCCGCGCTGACCGCAACTGGGGACCGAGAAGAAGAAGCGGGGTAGCGGCGTTTTCGCCTGTCCGACCTGCGTTTCGGGGTCTCGAGGGCTTTGCTCCCCTTCTGGGGGGTCTTTTGGCTTTTGGGGCCAGGATAATTCCCCTCTTATAGCGAAATTAGGCACGGGCTGCGGAGCTCTGTTAATGTGCGGCCATCCTGTCCAGGGTCCAGACCACGCCGGATCCATGTCTTTAATGTACAGTACTCCGTCAGTTTGGTGATGCAGGGATAGATTAATTTCTCTCTTTTTTTAGTGTTTCCAATCTTCTAGTATTATACAGTTTTATAGTTTATCCCATTTTACAAATATTTCTTATATTTTTACAGAAGGTTGTCATAAGACTTCCTTTTTTATCGGAAACTTATATGTTTTTCTAGTATAACATAGAGAAGATAGAATTTGTGAATGTTATTTGGCTGCGTACTCTACATGTAAAGGTTCCACAAGTTCTATGGAAAGGGACCAAAATACTAAACTTTCTGAATGTAAGGTTGTAAGAGATCAGGCAAAGTTCCACACTTTATGCTAAAGAGGCTGATTGCAATATAATTACCATGCCCCATAGATATTAAAGTCTTACCTAAAGGTCAATTAATCAGAATTATAAGAATTTGTAATACAGATGATGAGTATCTAAACACTGGAATAAACTAGTTGAAAAGTTAATTTCTAAATATGACAACATGTCATATAGGGGTTTAGGCTAGGCCAACAGGTTCTTCGTTGGCCTAACCAAGTTCTTCATGGGTCCCCCGTGCAGAGAAACAGTAGTGCCCTGTCTAACAGTAGGAACGGAATGAGTTTCGATCCAGACCGTTTAACCCCTTAGATCACGCGGTCCAATGCCGTGACCGCAGATCTAAGTACCTGGTGAGGAGAGGACTCCCTCCATTGTCCTCCTGGCACCCCAATGAGATCGCGGGGTACCGTTTTCTTTGCCGCACAGCCGAGGACCTAATAAAGGTCCCTGGGTCTGTTCAAGGCAAAGCTTGCTCGCTCCAGCCCCTGCACCTGCATAGACTGACACTTCTAATGCACAGAAATACATTAGAGATACGCATGTCTGGATCACCATTTTTTGCCGTTTGCACACATAACATTTTTTATAAAAAGTGATCAAAAGTCACACAATCCTCAATATGGTAGCAATAAAAACGTCAGCTCATCCCGAAAAAATGACACCTTAGACAACTCCGTACTCCTAGTATGAAAAGATTATTGGAATCAGAATATGGCAAAATGAATAATTTAAAAAAAACAACACCGATAAAACCTATATAAATTTGGTATCCCTGTGATTGTACCAAACCAATAATATATCAGAGATGCCATTTGGAGGCATGGCGAGAGATGTAAAAACAGAGCCCACAAGCAAATGGTGCAATGCGGTTTCTTGTCAATTTACTGCATTTGAATTTATTTCCACTTCCCAGTACCACGGAATGGAATATTAAATACCGTACACGTAACGGACTAGAGTGAAGTGGGAAGCAAAACAGAAAGTAAATGGAAAAAGCCCATCAGTGGCAAGGTGTTAAAATGCCCCCTATACTACATGAAAAAGTTTGAAAATTCTCTGGGATAAGGTTTTGTAGTATCTGAGGCCACTTTCTACGTGGCATTTTGTTTTGCATTTGTAAACACAGTCAAAGTACACTCGTGTATTACAGTTTTAGTAACTAACAAAGTAATTGACAATCTACACAAAACATTGATCGCAAGTGGAGCTTTGGATTGTTTCAACGCAACCAAAATGCCACGTGATTGAACCAAACTCAGTGCCCTACAAAACTTTTATGGCACCGAAAACTATCCTGCCCTACAAAAGCGCAAATGGTCCTTCCCTTCAGTGCACTGAGATGTGCCCAGACAGCAGGTTACATCCACATGTGGGTGTCCTCTTACTCGGAGAAGAAACTGACAATATTCATAGATGCATTTTCTACTTCATTCAGTTTATGTGAGTAAATTTTAGGGTTAAAAATAAACGTACTAATGATAATATTAGTGAATTCCAATCAAACCTTCATTTTTGAAGTTCTGTAAAGTCATAAGGTTAAAAGCTTCCTACCTGTGTTTTTGAATAGTTTGAGGTTGAATATTATAGAATGGGGTGATATAGGGAGGTTTCTATTAACAGAGCCTCCAAAACCCCTATAAAACAAATGGTCCTAAAATACTTGATTCTGTTTGATTTGTGATCTTTATAGCATCATAAAAATTAAAGGACATTATAAAATGACACCAACACAACGCTGAGATATGGTAATGTTAGTAGTAACGAATTTGTGTAGTAAGATATCTGTTTGAAAAATGGGTTTGGTCACTAAAATTGCAAACGGTTTGGTCACTAAGGGGTTAATTGAGCTCCGAGCTTTAAATGGGTACTTAGGCAATAGTATAAGACATCTATGTGTGAAATAATGTAGATAGAGAGAGACAGAGGGAAAACAGAGAGACAGTCAGAGACGATGCAGTCAGCACCGGCAAGAGCCAGAGGCAGAGAGACAGATACAGTCATAGACAGATCAGAGACAGTCAGACAGAGTCAGTCAAGCAATCAGAGACAGTCAAAGACAAAGACTGTCAGAGAGTATAGACAGTCAAAGAGAGAGCTAGATATGTATAAATATTTTTGTAACACATTCTATTTATTATAAATACAGAGCAGATATTTAGCATCCCAGCCAGTATATAAATATTCTTTATTGACTTGTTGACCCATTCTGTTTTGTTAACGCTAAAGAACAGTTATTTACTATACTGCTCAATACAGTAGGACAAGAACAGGAAGACAGTACAGAGATACAGTCAGAGACAGTCAGGTACACACAGTCTGAGGCAGACACAGTTTATAGACAGCAATAGAATCAGTAGAGATAGAGTCAGTCAAGACAGAAATAGTCAGAAACAGAGATTCACTATGCTAATTTATATGTTTCATGGTAGTAGGTGTTTTCAATGAACAGTGTGGACACCCCTTCCAGCTCACATTTAATGGTATGGATGTATAGACGATGCCCTTATCGTCTGGCAGGGTCAACACTGTAAATTAACCTTTACAACAACTACGGTAATTTACATTCACTTACAATATAGCACAGGTACCATTCCTTTTTGGATGTCCACCTCAGTGGTTTGGTGGACGACATGAAAGTCAAAACTTGTCTCTAGGTAACCCTCATCGAGTAATTGCTATTTTAATGCTAATAGTAAACTACACGAAAACATAGATTCTGAATCGCCACTTGGTACATAATTAGAGCGAGACGTAGCTGCAGTCACAATGAATCCTTTGTTAAAGAATGTGATGTGGGTAACAGACGATGTCTCAGAGGTTACACAAGCATATTCTGAATAAGGCTCAGGAGAAATAGCAGCCAGAGATTGCAATTCTCTTCTCACCAGTACACCAGATCGAGGGAGATCAAAGAATGCCTAAAGGGAGCAGTTTTTTCCACCATGTACAGTCAGGAGACTATGAATAGTCAACAGTATAAAGAAGTACTTACCTGTCCTTACGGAGATGACACATTTATTAGTATCTTACATATGGGTGTCTCTTTATGCACATAGACCCCAAACTATTGGTTATGTGGTATCTCCTTCGTTTCATGTAATAATGACGTGCGCAAATTCCTCTTGGTACGGTCAAAGTTTTGTTACCCCTGCGGTGGGAATAGATACAGTTTTGTAAATATTATGCAGCTCCAAAGCTTTTTCTTCAGCAGCAATAATCAGGAGATTTCGATTGTTGGAATGGTTAATTGTAACAGCCAGTATGTGGTGTACTTGGCCATCGTCCGTTTACAGTACATTGGCAGCACAATTAGGACACTATGAAATGCATATCTGACCAAAAAGCTCTTCAGAGTCAGATAGAATGACCACATCTTTATCTAAACATTTTCTGAAGGTGCAAAACGGGGATTGAAACTTACAAGTTAGCTATAGAGGGTAACGCCCCCAAAAAGGGGAGGGGACGACCAATAAACTGTGCATGAAGTTATGGATTTTACCGCTTGAAACTGGCAAAGGTCTTAATAATAATATATTCAATAATAACAATAATATTTTTTAGATACCATGTATTTATATGAATACTTTTTACTTATTTACAATGCTTTAATAGACATTTATGTGGTGAACATGGCACATGTGCACCTAGGTCTTTTTCTCGGATAGGGTCAGGATTTATATGAGTGTCAGTACGTGAATGTTAGACCATGAGTAAGGACAAAAATGTTCAATGTCGAAATGTGTGTTGGTCATTACACTTGCTTTTAAATGGATACAAGCTGTAATTTTAGAGTTTTGTGCACAGACATTTTAAAGTTATGAAAAAGGCCTCCTTTTTTATACTACCAGTACTGATCTACCATTCTTTTGTAGAGACAGAGACAGTCAAACAATGACAGATTCAGAGGCAGTCAGAGATAGAATCAGAGACAGTCCATAAACAATCAGAGACTGTCAGAGACAGTCAAGAGAATCAGCGACAGACAGAGACAGTCAGAGACAGAGATAGACAGAGACAGTCGAGCATAGACAGTCAGAGACAGGAAGTTAGAGACAAGAGCAGTTAGAGACAGAGACAGTCAGAGACAGAGACAGTCAGAGACAGTCAGAGACAGAGATAGACAGAGACAGTGAGAGACAGCCAGAGAGAAACAGTCAAAAAGAGAGATAGATAGAACGTATAAAAATTTTTTTACCAATTCTATTTTTTATAGCCAAGTTCAGTTATTTATTTTTGTTTTGGTTCACAAGTCAGTTGAGGTGCCGTTATGGGTGGGGATACTGTATAGCACCTCTCATTACATTGGACTGTGCTGGTATAGTTTCTCTCTCTCTTTTCTCCCTATTTACTATAGAATAACAAATATATTCTATAAATTCTCACAGGGACAAGAGACCATGTCCAGTGCTTCTCTGTGGTGGATGTTTGGGGAATTGGGAAGAAAATGATGATCCCTTGAAAGAACATGCAAAATGGTTTCCTGAGTGAGTTTTATAAGACACTAGCTGTAGCTCCCAGTTGTTATCCTAGATAGTAAATACCAGCTTTTAGCTATAACAAATAGAAGTTGGTTCAAAAAAATTGTTTATTTTATCTTCTTCTTCTCGTCTTTTTGACGTGTTTCTCTCTCTGGCTGTCTCTCACTGTCTCTCTGTCTTGTCCGTAGCTCTGTCCTCTGACTGTCTATGTTCTATTTCTATGTATCTATCACTTTTTGTCTCTGTCTGTCTCTGACTTTCTGTCTTTGACTATTTTTGACTTTCTCCTGCCTCTAACTGTCTATGACTATGGTGCTCATTTATCAAGGGCCCTGCGGACTGCACTTTCGTCGGACACCCCAACGATTTCGCTGGGACGGGTTTAAAAGGTTTTTTGGTGCAAGCGATCAGATTGTGTCGCAATCGCGCCGACTTTCATCGACACAAATGGGGGGGGGGGAGGGGGGGCGGTCCGTCAGACAAACCTCAGATTTAACTTCAAATACGAGGAAGAGGTGAACTCCGGCAGACCTGAGCAGGGAAGCGACACATGGAGGAATCAGGTGCACGCATCTTCATGATACCGGCAGAGTTCTTCCTCGGACGTCCGGATCGGGGATTGCGCGGGACCAGGTAAGTAAATGTTCCCCCTATGACTCTATTCATATGACATTGGCAAAATAGCAACAAATCAAAGCTCAGCTTTGAACTGCCGCAGCAGCGCAGACAATGGCTCCTGTATATGGTGGTTAAAACTGTTTTGGAAAGCGCAGGGAAAAAATGTCAACTTAAAATCTAGTACTTTGACATCCCTGAGTACCAAAATTTGTGATGTAAACACGTTTCTGCAGATCCGTTAGCGGACACACACTTACACACACATTCACCACTCAGCGTATATATGGGAACTGCTGTAGATCCAGCATTGCCCAGGATAGTAAATAACTGCTCTTTAGCTATAACAAATAGAATTGGTTACAAAAAAATATTATATATCTACATATGCATTGATCTCCCCGTCTGTCATCACTCACTTCTGCCTGTCTCTCTGTCTCTCACTTACTCTCCCTGCTTGTCTCTCGTGTCTCGCTTACTCTCCCGCTGACTGTCTCTCACTACTCCCTGCCTGTCTCTCACTCACGCGTCCTGTCTATCTGTCACTACTCTCCTGCTGTGTCTCTGTCTAACCTCCCGTCTGTCCTGTCCCTATGCTCTCACTCCCCTGCCTTGCTTCTGTACCCACTCTCTTGTCATCTGTCGTCTCTTACTACACTCTCCCTGCATGTCTCTCTGTCACTCATCTCCTGCTCTGTCTTCTTGTCACTCACTCTCCCTGTCTATTCTCACTCTCCCTGCCTTCTTTCTGTTACCCACTCTTCTGTCAGGTCTCTGTCATCTTACTCACTCTCTACTGCACGTCTCTCGTGTCTCTCATTCACATTCCCTGTTTGACTTATGTCTCTCACTGTCTGTCTCTCTGTTCTCTCTCACTCCCTTTGTATGTCTTTCTGTCTCCCTTCCTCTCCTGTCTGTCTCTCCTTACTCTCCCTGCCTGTCTATCTGTAGCTCACTTCTTCCATCTGCTCTCTGCCACTCACTCTCTCTGTCCTGTCTCTCTCTTCTGTCATTCAATGTTCCTGGCTTTCTCTCTGTCACTCTCACTCTCCATGCCTGTCTCTCCACTCACTCTCCCGTAGCTATCTATCTCCAATCACTCACACTCCCTGTCTGTCCTGTCTCTCACTCTCGCCTGCCGTCATCATGAGCCTGTCTATCTTCCAACTCACTTCCCCTGCCTGTCTACTCACTACTTCCCTGCCTTCTCTCACGCCCTTTCTCGGCCGTCTCTCTGTTCTTACTCACTCTCCTTGCACATCTATCGCTCTCACTCAACCTTCCATGTCTTCCATTCTATGTTCTCTCCTGACTCTCCCTGTCGTTTTCTCCTCAGGATTCAGGTCTGTCTTCATGACTTCACTTTCTGGCTCCTCCTGTCCTAATTGACTGTCCTGTGTCCGTCTTTCTGTCTCTCACGCCGTTCTTGTTTCTTATCCATTCTCGCATGTCTGTCTCTCTGTTTTCATTCACTCTCCGGCGGTCTCTCATTACTGGTATCGTTCTGTTACTCTGTAACTCACTGTCCCTGTCTCGTGTCTCTTGTCGCCTACCCTGTCGCACTCTCCCTGTACTCCGTCTCTCTTCAAGCAGTCCTCTTCTGCCTGCTTTTCTATCCGCCATCTACCTCACACATAAGAATATTATACTCATCTGCCTATAGTATAATCAAAGCTCAGAGCTCATATTAAGAACTGTGAACACGCAACCATCAACGGCTCAGCTTACAACTGCCACAGCACAGCACGTAGACAATGGCTTCTGTATATGGGTTAATAATGTATTTTGAAAAGCGTGGGGGGAAATTTAGCTTAAAACCTAGTCCACGCTGGATGGTGCAGATTCCAAGCGGACATACTACATACACTCAGCTTTATATATTAGACTGATAAGAAAAACTGTAATGAAGACATAATGAAGTACATAATGGAATGTGCAATGTTTATATAGTACCCACTATCCTTAATGTTTGTATATAAACTAGTCGAACAGTTTCTGGCTACGTATAACTTACGTTTATGACAGCTTTTTGTGTGGGGTAAAGTTTATTGATAGTGGTATTAACAACCTGAAATGTCCTTGCATCACATTTCCATGGATCTTTGAATTTATAAGGTCTTAGGACACATTTTGCAACACAACGGGGGGAAAGAATGTTGGCATGGGCCAAAAATATGCAAATTACGCCATTCTGAAACTAAATTATCGTACTAGAGGTAGAGAAACTAGGGCCCCATGCCAGGACACTATTTGTTACTTAATGTAGTAACACTGGCTGCTCTATAAAATTAGATTTTTAACCCTTAATGACGAGGAGTACAATCCATCATCATATCAGTTTTTGAGTGAGAATATCTCAAGTAAGCCTCATAGCACGTAATGACTCGATAAGCAGTAGTGGACTGGTATGAACGTGAGGTCTGTTTTTAGGTGTGCATTTCTCAAGGGAAGAAATCTCAGAGAAATACGCAGTAAGGACGTGACAACTACACGGTTTTAAGGCATAACGGTGGAATGCTTGTTAAACGGTGAGTTAGAACTTAACGAATATGGTGTGTATTTGACATTATAAAAGCACATTGGTTCAGTCAATATGCCATTCAGCCAATATAGCGATGCGGGGATTGTATCATTAGGCAGGCATCGTTCATCTGTTATAAGTGTTTTGTGTTTTGAAAAACAAATTTATTGGTTTTTAAGTAGAATAGAAAACATCAAATAACACATATATCACAACAAGTCAATAACATGAGGTGCTAATATCAATGTGCAAGGTTAATGATACAAACAGTTTTGTTGTTGAATTTCCGCGTCCGTGGAGCTCGGGTTACAGTCCAAATTGATAGTGAACGGAGGAATGGGGGGTTTTATCATGCTCCCTTTATGGAGAGTCTCTCCACTGTATTGTCTACTGCCGTAATATTATCACGGTTGCTTTGTCCTCTTAAAGGAAACTACATTTAGAATGCGTAGGCAGGTAAGCTGTAAGGTACCGAGCACATATAGGGTGAGCCGCACTTTATTGGTAGTGTATTAGCCGCGGTGATCGCAGCGCAAAGCACTTTCTGCTCTAAAGTTTAAAAAGTGTTAAAAACCGCTACAGCGCTAATAACACTAACGAAAGTAAGTACCGGACCAGCTCACCTGAGCTGGTGCTAGGTACTTACAGCTTAACCCGACAATGTCTAAATGTGTAGGTTTGCTTTAAAGAAAATTTACTCTCAAATAAAATATATTAACCCAGAGGCACTACTCATAGATCCAGGCACCTTGACTATAATCCATCCTATTCATTTTCCGTGTACAGGCTGTGTGAGGGCTTATTTTGTGTGTAATAACTTTATTTCTCCATCAATTATATTATATTCCATGCATGTACTGGGAAGCTGGAAAAAAAAGTTCCACAGTGGAAACTTGGAAATAAAACATGTTCTGTCACGTCTATGGGCTCATTTTTTACACTTTCATGTGCGCTCCAATAAACACCTCTATTATTCTTTGTTCGGTATGATCGTGGTGATACCAAATTTATATAATCTTTCATCTGTGTTTATCTTTGCATAATAAGCTGTGTACCAAAAGTCCTTTGCCCTGTGTTGAAATGGATCCGTAGTTCAACGGTCCAGGTTGTAGCCCAATGTATGTTTTCCATGCTATTGCTTGCCGTCGTGATTTCACAAAGTCGATGTGCAACAGTCTGTAGGATTAATAGACGGGCAACTGTGAGATAGATCGGCACGGTGTTTTGACTTATCAAAGATCATTGATTCTTAATGCAAATATTCATTTTATCCCAAATGGCTTCCCTTGCTGAATAATGTCGGGGACTCATATGAATCGCGCGTGAAAATGCGCCGCAAGAAAGATCGCAATGTTCACACAACAGGCTTATTTTAATCAAAAACACCTGTAATTACTCCAAAAACCCTGGAACAAATCGAGCCATGACAGCGCTAAATGACGCCGAAACGTTTCACCCGAACATTGCACCTGCGTGTAACAACGGCAAAAACGCTAAGTACTCCAAAAATGGACCCCAAAAGGGCAAGTGTTTCAGAGACCCTGAAAAAAATGACGCTGTGTACCACGATTGCATGCACGATGTGTGTATGCCTAGGCCAGGGACATACGTTCATCTGGGAGCTAGGTAGAGGATTGTAGTCGCTGCGCATGATGATGGCCAGCACAGTATACGGGGAGGTTGAGGTGTTCCAACATTTGAGGGGGGATAAGGGGTCCCAACAAATGAGGGGGGGGGGATGAAAAGATGGCGACAATGGCTGAGGGGGAGGGAAAACAAGAGGGGGTCCAACATATAAGTGGCCACACAATATGAGGGGGGAAGCAGGGGCAAAAAATCTAGGGGTGGGAGAGCAAGTAGAGAAGAAGGGGGCCACTGATGAGAAGAGCTGAAGGGGGGCAATAATATGAGTGTGAGGAGGCGAACATCATGAGCGGGAGATTAGAGGGAGCCGACATATGTTTGTGGAGATAGATGGAGGTCACAATTGTGTAGAAGGAGGGAAACAGGTAGCAGATAGAAGATAAAGTCACCTACAATGAGGTAGGAATGAAGGGGGTCACTAACTTGAAGGGGATGATTAGGCGCCACAAGAAGAGGAGAGATGAACGAGGCCATAGAAAAGGGGAATATGAGAGGGGGCCACTATTCAACATTGGGGCATAAGAAAGGTATGTCCTTCCCTGTCTCCATAGCAAATATCAATACTCATCACTGTTAACACCAGAGGGGGGTAGTTTTTTGAAAATCATAAAGTATAAATCTACTATAGTGTTAGTGTTGGTGCTATTCATCACTCAACTATTTATAGTGGGCAATGTGCTAGGTTATAAACCAATCTCGCATATCTCTGCTGTGTATTCAATGTATTTTGTGCTTCCACTATAGGGTATCTCTCAGAAAAAATTAGGACACTTGAAATTGGACCTCTTTATTCGCCAGTAAACGTTTTTTCAACCGGAAATCTTTACGCCTCGGGAAACAACTCTCTATTCCGCGCCTACAGCCATGTGTTCATATCCGCCAAATAGTCCGTCCTATTACTTACTTTATGTCTTCGCTCATAGTCCTGCGCAGACGAAGTAGCGTCTGCCTCTCAGCAGACAAGCTTGGGCCTGATGTTTGTGAGCACTGCACATGTCATCTCCGATTCTCTCTCCCAGATACACCCCCATGGGGAGAGACTTGCAAATGAAAAGGACCTTATATACCTGGTCACGTGACATTGAAGTGAAAATTATGTAACAGGTTCTTTTTCTCAATTGATTTCACATGGCAGCTTGTTACTATAGCAGTGAGACCTGTCAAGCAGACAACTTTTCAGAACTGATTGTTCTTTCGTTTTTTTTTTTTAATTTCCAAATCTTTTTTTGTTTTGTAGAAATATCAAAGGTCAGATGGCATTCTTTAAAGGAAGACATCTAATAGAAAAGTACATATCGCCAGTTTCCAGCATGTTTCTCCTTTGGAGATACCATTCTGTAGATCTGGTACTCTAGTTTGCAGATATCTGTGTATGTTAAGGACAAAAATCAAGCGTGCGGCAGCTGATATTAACGCATATCTTGTCTGCTGATGATATCACCATGTAGAAGGGGAAGCAAATAGTGTGGCAAACCCCGCCTTTCATGACAGTTTGCCTGCTGTGGGCCTCAGGTAGGTCACTGGCCTATATCGCAGGTTCAGTCTTGGTGAGTTTATATCTCTTGCTTTGCTGTCTGCCAGAGCCACTCAGCTCTCTCGATTAGCTCATCGTGCCAACACTGACGAACCCTCAACATCGTCGGACAGAAGAGAGTCTGAGGGGAAATCACAGGGATACTTAAGCGATAAGTCTCTCTTCCTCCTGGAGGACTTGTGTGGCAGGACTCAATCCAAACCATAGACGAGTAATCCTGAAAATCTTGGAAAGAATGAATCTGGCGATCCAACGTTAGCAGGAAAGGGAGGGAAGCCCGACACATAGCAAGGGACCATAATGAGGCATCCAGAATTTCCCTTTAATATGTTCAATTTACCTAGCCAAAAAACTGTTTCCACATGACATTGAGAGAGTAAGGGCAGTTTTTTGCAAGCTGGAAACAACTGAAATTAGCAGCTATGTTGCGAGATACCACTGATCAATTCTGTCTGCAAGTCTGTGCTCGTCGATAAGATACCCTATAGGATAATACAGTTGAGGGGATCATTAAAAATATTTTAAAGAGATATACGAAATATAACATAATCAAAGTTTTCTAATGAGACTTTTCTAGTAAGGAATTCTTACCGGCTCTTTATTGCGGAGAACCTTTTCGTCAACGGGCTTTTCCAGTCCCAATTTCATTTACGACACATGACCTAAGAGCACCAGTGGGAGTGGGGACAGAGCCATAAAATATGGCCTTTTGAGCAAGTTCACAGCCAGAGACTCAATCTCCATACAGGTTCTATAAGCACTTCATTCCAGGTCAGTTGTTCTGCTGGAAAAGACTTGAATTGTTAGAGTCTGAGAATCCACCGGAGATCTGGCGAAAGGTCCTCCACACCTCATCATTCAAAATACTTTCTAAACAGCATTGATGTTACCGATATTATCCTAAATTACGCTACCAGGATTTCAACCCCCCCCAAAGAGCGACTCTCAAGATCTCTCATATTTATGCAGTCTTTAGGATAAGCCTGAGGCATTGGATTGCATATAGAGTAACAGAAATTTGCACGGCAAACCCCAGACTGAGATTGAAGGAAATGATTTTCATAATGATTGTACGTAAAATATAAAAACAGGACATATTCCATCTGTATGAATTGATGATGGCGTTCTCTGGCATGAAGCAGCAGGGAGAATACAATGTCTAACGGACCTGTGCACCTTATTATTTGCAGTTTATGGTTGGAAAAAAACTATGTTTTTTCTGTAAGCCTTTTAGTAAAGGGGGCTCTAATTAACGTACTTTACTTCATTGAAAAATACCCAAAAGCATTACTTGTAGTCGTGTTAATTTGAATTTGCTTTACACAAAATGGAATGGAAAAATAAAGCACTTGATTTCCCGGTGACTTAAAGGCTCACGAATCATATTGGTATTCATTACAGTAGATGAGGATTACTTCACTCATCGGATATCATCATTAATAAGCAAATGAAGAAAAATTGAGAAGATGACAATGAATATTTGCAATTTTTTTCACTTCTTCCTTGAAGAAATCCCTGAAGAAATTCAAATAGATGATTAGTACATTCGCCCATTACAGCAGGCCATAAAGTGCCTATACTTTCCTAATGCGAAAAAGTGGGATAATAATGAACTTGTACACAAGTTAACAGTGAGAAATTCAGCTTTTTTTTCGATGTCTGATCGGAGTGAGAGCATCTAACAGACTGTAAAGGTTTGTAAAGGGTATAGGATCAGCACAATCAGCGCTCGAGGTCTTTAAGAGAATAGTTTACATAAAACATCTCTGGAAGAGGAGGAACAAGATATCATACTCAGAGGACTCTACTAGAACTTCTGAGATTAGAAGTGAGAAGACAAATATCAGGTTATTCCATTTTTGTGATTGTATACTCATTTTCTCGGCAAGTATAATACAGAGGGGGGGTAGAGAGCTTAGGACGCTCTGGATCAAATTCATGCTTATTTGTTAGACAAAGTATAGTGCATTTCAAACACACAATAAGCATTATAGGGCCTCTTGTACAGGGCAGTTAAGGTTTACGTACAAATATTCTGTAGATTGTTCTTAAGTTGAATTTGGTTAAGGTCAGAAACTGATATTTCATCATGTAAACCCCAGCCAAAATTTTTTGGGTCCTTTGACAATGGAATTTAAAAATGTTTGGGTTGGTCATAAGATCCCGGATTAACAACAAAGCTTAATTGCAGACACATTGATAAGTGTTATAGCTATTTATACAGAAATGATCAACACATGTTTGTAACTTGACTGTTACGTTGAGTGACTTTAAGTAGGGGACGCTTTATAGCTGGTGTGTCATGTAAGGGCAATGTTCAATGTCCCTGGTGCTCCCGCTTGTCTCGGATCGCAGGAGGCACCCGTCGTCTATCCGGTATCCCTTGGAGAACGGACACCGCTAACTCCCATGGCTACAGCGGGGCGATCTCTGCTGCTCTCGCGGCGCGGCGCACGCGTTCCCCGTCACTAGGCGAGCAGCGTGCCGGCTCGCTGAGATTTAAAGGGCCAGACGCCGTAATTGGCGCTGGCTTGATATAATGCCTGCCTCTTCCTGTGACCTTGCAGGATCTTCAAAACTTTCCTGCAGAGAAAACTCCCTTTGATTCCTGGCATTCATGTGTTGCCAGTCCGTTCCTGTGTTCCTGCGTTCCTGTGTGCCAGTCGTTCTGTGTTCCTGTGTGCCGTCCATTCCTGTGTTGCTGCGTTCCTGTGTCCAGCCGACCTGTCCTGCGTTCCTGTGTGCAGTCCGTTTCCGTGTTACTGATCTGTGTGCCAGCTCCTGCGATCCTGATGTGAGTCTCCTAGTGTGCCTTCCGTGCTATTCTCTTCCCATCACCCGGGTACAGACTTCTCATGTATTAATACCTTGGCAGCACACAGGCTAGTCGCACCGGTGGAAAGACCTGGCGGTATCCCGCCGCAGGCAAGCCCATCCGCTTGCGGCTGGTCTGGTGAGGACCGGGGTGGTACCAATTAGACTTCCGGTCCCCAGTAGTACGATCTCACGTAGGTGGTTCAGACGGGTAAAAGACCTCCCAGTCCGACAGTAAGATCGGCAGGGACCCTGCCAAGGAGCCATGTCAGATAATTGGCTGAACTTTCCGGGTTGTAGCCCGGCAGTCGCAGTTGAATTTTAGGCCAGTCAAAAAATGTACACTCTTCACGGTTAAAAAAACATGCAAGAAAATGAAAAAAAACATGGGACACCAAAACAGGACACAAAAATCAAGACACAAAAACAGTAGCGGGTAGCGTTTGGACTTTAACATCTCGTCCTAGTCATACCGTTTCTTAACATGAATTGAAGATTACATTTTTGACTATGTTAGCTAACGCTTAGTTTTCCATGCTGGGCCCCTGCCCTCCATTTCCTTTGATCTTAATGTCAAGCATGTCTTGCTCTGGATTACCCGGAACAGCGGGCACTAATCGCGGCACATAACCCTGCGATTTCTCCTGTCATCCGGGCTCGTTCACAAACACCCGAGGCCGAGGCATGAGTCTTGTTCTATCACTAACAAATACAATGGCGATCCCAAACAGTGCAAAGGATTTAGAACAGGGGATTCCCCGGGGCTGAAATATTAGCACCACACAAATAGTGCCCCATAATGTAACATACTGTAATGGTAAGGATAATTATTTTCTTCTTTCTCTCCTTTAACCCCCTTAATTCAATTTAACATACTGAACAAGGTAAGTGCATTTGGGTATTTTTCAAGCGAAATAAGTACGCTTAAATTAGAGCCTTACTAAAAGGGCTTACAGAAAAAGACATCGTTTTTCCAACAGAAAATGCAAAATAATAGGTTCACAGTACGGTAGACATTTATTCCCACTGCGCTACAATTGCAGACGCAATCAGTAAGTTCATACAGATGGAACTAATGTCGGTTTTATAATTGACGGTTCAATCATTTGAAAATCATTTCTCCCATCTCAGGGTCTGTGTTGCCGTTGCAAATGTTCGTACTATTTCAGATCATGATTTTCAACCTTTTTTAGCGCGGCACACTTTTATACTTAGAAATCCCTGGGGCCACCACAACCAAAAACGCCCAAAATGACACTAAAAGGCCTCCCTTTACTATAAAAGGCCTGGGCTGACTCCCTTACTAATAAAAAGGCATGGGCCTCCATTTCCTTAATAAAAAAGGGCCCCTGGCTGCCTCCCTTTATAATATAAAAGCCCTGCTGCCTTGGACCTTACAATAAAACGCCCCCTGCGGCCCCCTTTACTAATCAAAAGGCCCTAGGGCTCCCTTACTAATCAAAAGGCCCTGGCTGCCTCCCTTACAATAAAAGGCCCTAGCTGCCTCCTTTACTAATTAAAAAGGCCCTGGCTGCCGCCCTTTACTATAAAACGGGCCCTGGCTGCTCCCTTTACTAATAAAAAGGCCATGGCGCCTCCCTTACTATATAAAAAGGCCCTCTCGGGCTCCCTTCTAAAAAAGCCCTAGAAATAAAAAAAAAAACGGCCTCCCTTACTAATAAAAAGGCCCCTAGCTGCCTCCCTTTACTAATAAAAAAAGCCCTGGCTGCCTCCCTTTACTAATAACGCCTGGGCTGCCTTCCCTTTACTAATAAAAAAGCCTCTCTGGCGGCCTCCCTGGACTAATAAAAAGCCCCTGGATGCCTCCCTTACTAATAAAAAGCCCCTCTTCCTCACTTTACTATGATAAATAATAGGCCTAGCGGCCTCCCTTCTAATAATTGTTTAAAACGGCCCCTGTCTGCCTCCCTTCAATAAAAAGGGCCCTAGCTGCCTCCCTTACTAATAAAAAGGGCCCTGCTGCCTCCCTTACTAATAAAAAGCCCTGCGGCCTCCCTTACTAATAAAAGCCCCTGGGGGCCTCATTAAAAAAAAAGCCCTGGCGGCCTCCCTTTATATAAAGAAAAAAGCCCCCTGGCGGCCCCCTATTACAATAAAAAAGCCCCTAGCCGCCGCCCCTTAAATTAAATAGGCCCGAGCGCCCCCCTTCTTTACTAATAATAGCCCTAGAGCCCCCCTTTATAATTAAAGTCACCTAGAGCCCCCCCTTTATAATAAAAGGCCAGAGCGCCCCCTTACTAATTAAAAGGCCCTAGAGGGCCACCCTTTACTAAAAAAGGCTAGAGGCCCTTTACTAATTAAAAGGCCCAGAGCCCCCCTTACTAATTAAAAGGGCCCTAGAGCCCCCCCTTTATAATTAAAAGGCCATAGGAGGCCACCCCTTTTACTAATTAAAAGGCCATAGAGGCCCCAATTTACTAATTAAAAGGCCTAAGGCCCCTGGTAATAATAAAAGCCCTAGAGGCCCCCTTATAATAAAGGCCCTATATGGCCCCCCTTTACTAATTAAAAGGCATAGAGGCCCACCTGTACTAATTAAAGGCCCTAGAGGCCCCACTTATAATAAAGGCCATAGAGGCCCCCCTTTACTATATTAACAGGCCCTTAGAGGCCCCCTTTACTAATTAAAAAAGGCCCTAGAGGGCCCCCCTTAAAAAAAGGCCCTAGAGCCCCCCTTACTAATAAAAGGCCATAGAGGGGACCCCCTTTAATATTAAAAGGCCCTAGAGGCCCCCCTTTACTAATTAAAAGTGCCCAGAGGCCCCCCGGACTAAACAACTAAAAAGCCCCAGCCTACTGTACTACTAAAAAAAAAAAAAAACCCTTTGCTCCTTCCTTATTAAAATAATAACCTTAATACTTACCCTTGATGTCTTCTTAGCGTTACGTCATCCTAATGACTATCCGCTCACTTTGTAGCTCGCACGCGCGCTCTGGTCACGTGACTTATCGACCGACGTCAGGTAGCGTCAGTTCTCACGTGACTGGGCCGCGCGGTTGCGGTACAGTAGTACAGAAGACGGGCGGATCGCCGAGCGGGATTGGAGGTAAGTATGGGCAGAAATACGGGGGCGCGGACGGCCAGCTCGACACTGGGCAGCCTAGTTCGGGAACTTTCCCCGCGTGCACACTCACCTTGTGTCGCGGGAACCACTAGTGTGCGCGGCAACACACA
The DNA here is from genome assembly GCA_019512145.1 of Engystomops pustulosus. Lineage (NCBI taxonomy): Eukaryota > Metazoa > Chordata > Amphibia > Anura > Leptodactylidae > Engystomops > Engystomops pustulosus. The sequence continues at coordinate 284,969,722 of CM033641.1, read as the reverse complement.
GGTTTTGAAAATCATATCTAGATGGGCAATCAATGCCTCAGGCTTATCACAAAGACTGCATAAATATGGAGATCTTGAGAGTCGCTCTTTGTTGAAATCCTGGTAGCGTATTAGGATAATATCGGTAACATCCACGCTTTTAGAAAGTATTTTTGAATGATCGAAGGTGGTCTGGAGCCTTTCTCAGATCTCCGGGGATTCTCAGACTCTAACAATTCCAGAGTCTTTTCCAGCGAGAACAAAGCTGGAGGAATGAAGTGCATAGAACCTGTATGAGATTGGAGTCTGGCTGTGAACTTGCTCAAAAGGCCATATTTTATGCTCTGTCCCCATCCACATGGTGCTCTGAGGTCATTGTCGTAAATGAAATTGGGACTGGAAAAGCCCGTTGAGGGAAAGGTTCTCCGCAATAAGAGCCTAGAATTTCCTCCTAGAGGTCTCATTAGAAAATTTGATTATGTTATATTTACGATACTCTTAAATATTTTTAAATATCCCCTCAAACTGTATTTATCACTATAGGGTATCTTATTACAGAAGAGCACAGAACTGCAGACGAACTTTGATCAGGGGTATCTCGCAATAGCTGCTAATTTTTCAGTGTTTCCAGCTTGAAAACTGCCCTTACTCTCTCAATGTCATGTGGAAACAGTTTTTTGCTAGGTAAATTGAACTATATTAAAGGGAATTCTGGATGCCTCATTATGGTCGCCTGCTATGGTCGGGCTTCCTCCCTTTCAGGCTGCTCACGGTGATGCCAGATTCAGTCTTTCCAAGATTTTAGGATTAGCTCTTCTAATGGTTTGGAGTGAGTCCTGCCACACCAGAGTCCTCCAGGAGGAAGAGGACTTATCGGTAAGTGACCCTGTGATTTCCCCCAGACTCTCTTCTTTCCGACGATGTGGAGGGTTCGTCGTGTTGGCACGATGAGCCGCTAATCGAGAGCGACGCTGAGGGCTCTGGCAGACCAGACACGACAGCAAGAGGATATAAACTCACCAACGACTGAACCTCGCGATATAGGCCAGGACGGCTACCTGAGGCCACAGCCTGGCAACTGTCAGAGAAGGGCGGGTATTGCCACAACTATTTGCTTCCCCTTCATCCATGGTGAATCATCAGCCAGACAAGATATTGCGTAATATCAGCTGCGCACCGCTTGATTTTTGTCCTTAACATACACAGAATCTGGCAAACTGAGAGTACCCAGATCCTACAGAAATGGTATCTCCAAAAGGAGAAACATGCTGGGAATACTGCGATATGGTACTTTTTCTATTAGATGTGCTTTTTAAAGAATGTCCATCTGACCTTTGAATTCTACAAAACAAAAAAGATTTGGAAATATAGAAAAAAAAAAAACGAAAGAAACAATCAGTTCTAAAAGTTTCTGCTGACAGGTCTCACTGTATTAGTAACAAGGTGCCCATGGAAAACATTGAGAAAAAGAATCTGTTACATAATTCAATTCATGCAAGTGACCAGGGTTATATAAGGTCCTGTTCATTTGCAAGGTCGTCCCCCATGGTGTATCTGGGAGAGAGAATCGGAGAGATGACATGTGCAGTGCTCACAAACAGCCAGGCCCCAAGTTGTTCTGCTGAGAGGCAGGAACCGCTATTCGCTGCGCAGGAACTTATGAGCAGAAGACAGTCAAAGTGACAGTAATAGGACGGAGCCGTAGGCGGATATGAACACGCCCTGGCGAGGCGCGGATAGAGAGTTGTCCCGAGGCGTAAAAAAGAATTTCCGGTAATAAAGTACGTGTTACTGGCGAATAAAGAGGTCCAATTCAGGTTCCTAAATTTTTTCTGACGGAGATCCTATAGTGGAAGCACAAAAACATTGAATCACAGCAGAGATATGCGAGATGGTTATAACTAGCAATTGCCCCATATAAATAGTTGAGTGATGAATAGCACCAACACTAACACATAGAGATTTATAATTTATGATTTCAAAAAATACCCCCCTCTGGGTGTTAATCAGTGATGAGTATTGATATTTTGCTATGAGGACCTGGGAAGGAAATACGCGCGGATTATGCCCCAATGTTGAATAGTGGCCCCTCTCATATTCCCTTTCTAGTGGCCTCGTCATCTCCTCTTCTTGGGCGCCTAATCCCCCTCAGTAGTGACCCCCTTCATTCCTAACTCTATTGTAGGTGAATTTTTATCTTCTATCTGTACCCCTGGTCCCTCCTTCGGACAAGATTGTGACCTCCATCATATCCCACAAAATATGTCCGGCCTCCCTCTAATCTCCCGTTCATGATTGTTCGCCTACATCACAACTCAATTATGCACCCCCTCAGCTCTTCTCATCAGTGGCCCCCTGTTCTCTACTTGAAGCCTACCCCTAATTTTGTGCCCTGCTTCCCCCCTCATATTGTGTTGGGCCCACTTATATTTGGACCCCCTCTTGTTTCCCCCTCACAGTTGCGCCATCTTTCATCCCCCCCCCCTCATTTTGTTGGGACCCTTGATCCCCCTCAAAGTTGGGAACACCTCAACCTCCCCGTATACTGATGGCCTCATCATGCGGCAGCGCACTCAATCCTCTACCTCTCCAGATGAAACGTATGTCCTGGCCTAGGGCATACACACATCGTGCATGCAAGAAGCCTTGGGCCCCTTCCAAACACTAGCGTTGGCCATTTAACGTCAGGGTGCAATGCGGGGGAAAACTGACGTTTTGGCTGCGCTTTTGTTCCAGTTCCTGGAGTAATTAGCAGGGTGTTTTTGAGTTTTAAGCACGTGTTGTGTGTTTAGCGGTCTTTTGCGTTGCGGCGCAGTTTTCACGCGCGATTCAATGGGAGCCCCTGAGCATTTTTCAAAGGGACCATGGTTTGGGATTAAAATGTTTTTATTTAATGAAATCAATGTCTTCTGATAAGTTGCAAACACCTGCGATCTATCTTCACGTTGCGCCGTCCTATTTATCCCCTACGACTTACAGATTGTGAACACAGGTAAGAATATAATAACACATGACCCCCGCTTGAACACGGATCATTTAAGGAGACAAAACACCAGTGCAGAACACAGTGAGAAGTTAAGGGTTCGGAACATCTGCTACTGTCGGGATCTACGCGCGGAACGGCGCGCACCCCATCGCATTCCCACGCGGTGCAACGAAAAATGCTATTTGGGGCTGACACCTCGGGACGGACAAGGAATTAAGTGGCACAGTTTCACATAGGCCGCAACCCGGTTTGCCCTTGTTTGTCCACATTAGTTACCCTGACCCCATTTTTGTAAAAAGACTAAAACACAATACCCAAACCCTTACTACTACCACTGGTATACCTATCATCAGACCCAATGAATAAAGATAGGGCTATTTTGACGCGCAATACCTTTTTCACCATACATCATAAGGTGACACAACACATGTTTCTCCAAAATTTTTCCAGTGAATTTTCCAGTTCCGTAATTATGCAATATCTCACCACAACATTGTACGACTTTCCATCATACATCTATCACACAAGCTTTTTAACTACCACCTCTTTTTATCCACACGCTTGTCACGGTACAAAGCACAACTAGCTAGCGTCAGTTACCGGCGCTTTTCTCATGCTCAAGTCTGCTTTGTTAATAACTCTTCTATCACTTTCTCAATTGGCCACTCCATTAGAATTTTGTTTTCTTTCTCAACGCTCACACCTCAGGGGCGCTTTCTTTTCCAAGGTTTATTAATTCCTTGTACTTCTGTCGATCGTTTCTTACCTGTTTACTATTCTCGTCATCATTATCGAATTACGCCATTCAGTCGCTACGACCCCCAACATTAAAAACTTCCCAATAATGTTTCGTCCCTCTCTAGGTGCCCACTATCATGGTACTTATGTTACCCAAATAAAATTGGTCGTACCTTCCACTGCATACCCCCCAATCCTCACCGCTATTAATTTCAGAAACCCATTCATTCATAAAACACTTTACTCTATTTCCTTCACCGCTCCCGCTGTTACACGCATACAATCCCTCCCACCCATCCGCTCCACTATCTTCTGAATCCTCACCGTGCTACCACGGACCCGCGACCCCTCCCCAGACACCCCCCAAACCGTGTACTTAACCTACCACATGCTCTACCCTCCTACACCCCTTACCTCGTACGCGTTACCACTACTCCGCTTCCACCTTTCCAGCTATTCTCACCCACCACCCAACCCAATCAACCCCTGTTTTCCCCACATAAACCACACACTCTATTACCACGACTCATCCCGCCGCGCCCTCGTCATGCTATGCTACAACTCTCCCCCCACTCATCGTACACACCCCCCCCCCACCCCAGTAGGTTCCCCCCTACCCCCCCACTTCCCCACCACAATCCAACACCCCGCGGACCCCACCAACACATGGCCGTTTCTAACATCCGATTCAACACCCCCCCCCCCACCACTATCTGCCGGACAGAAAAATAACACCCAGCCCAATCACCAACCAACCCACACGACCCCCCGTTATGCCTTACACCCGTGGTAGTTGGCATGTCTGCTGTATTTACTGCGATCTTCCCTGCGCAACAATCACCACCACCACAACACAGACCGCCCACGCCGTCACTCCATGCTCCTCGCAACCACCCGTCACTATACCCCACCCCTGAGGCCAATACCAATCGAGTCTTACTAAGAACCGAACCACGAGATTTAGTCCACTCAACCACCCTCGACACACCACATAGATGCGCCCACCCACCAAGCCCCCCTCGTCCCACTCACCACCTCCACCACCACCCGGGTAACCCCCTCCTAGCTACCTAGTACCCGAGCAGCCAGTGAATTACCCATTAAAGAAACATGAAAGTCCCTGAAGCCCCATGGGCATGCCCCATACACCACCCCAACCCCCCTCGCTAGCCATCACTTTCCCCGTGTCCAGCCACCTCTCCCTCCCCACTATCGAATTTTCACTAATCCTTGCCAATCCTCATTCTGGCCCCCCCATGCCCCAACATCCCCATGCTTTCCACACCCCCGTTTTGTGTCAAACTGGCTACGAAGCCTCGAAACATTCAAAGATGTATCTACCACATGGAAATGTAGCATGCAACGGAAACCCTTTCAGGTGGTTAAACCTACCCCTTATCAATACTAACCAGCTTCTACCCCACATCCCCACATCAAAAGCTTCATAACCACTGTACCTCCAGTTGTATAAGTAGCCAGAAACTTGTTAAGTGAGTTAGTATATACAAACACTTAAGGTTAGTGTGGCACTATATAACATTGCACATTTCCATATGTCCTTCATTATGTTCTCCATTACAGTCCTTTATTATCAGTCCATAATAGATAAAGCTGAGTCCGTATGTATGTATGTCCGCTAATGAATCCTGAACCAGCGTGACGAGGTTGAAGCTAAACATTTCACCCACGCTTTTCCAAAATACATTATAACAACATATACAGAATGCCCTTGTCTACGGCTGCTGTGGCCAGTGTAAGGCTGAGCCGTGATGGTTGATGTTGCAAAGCGTATTAATATGAGCTCTGAGATTTGATCGTACTATAGGCAGTAGTGAGTATAATATTCTTATGTGTGAGGAGTAGATGGTATAGACGGACAGAAAGAACAGGCAGGGAGAGTGAGGTGAGTCGAGTAGTGACAGAGAGACAGGAGGGACGCAGCCCCCCCCCACCCCACCCCGGAGAGTGCGTGACACTGCCGCCTAGCCGCCGGGCCCAAGTGCGTGAACAGCGTCCCCCCAAGGTCACCAGAGGGACATCGTGACTCAAAGTAACCTGATGACAGGACACGGACATCGAGAGTGACGGCCCATGCGCACCGATGCAGCAGAGACGAGCCCGACCAGGCGACTTGCGGCGACAGCAACAACGCGACCGTGTCACTCAGCACCACACTCCCGTGAGAGATCAGAAAGACGGACGCCACTTCTACTAGGACACTCGTTCAGTTCTGAGAGGACAGGGGACAAGGGCGGCAGACAGAACGTGCGAGTCATGAGAGACAGACCGGGACTTTTTTCAGGTGACTCCTCCGCCCACGCGAGAAAACCGACAGTGGAGAGTCAGGAGAGACGAGATTTGGAGACATGGAAGGTGATGGAGAGGACCGAGAGAGTGCAAGGAGATGAGTAGAGACAGAGAGATGGCAGAGACCGAGAGAAGGGAGTGAGAGGACAAGAAGGGAAGTGGAAGTGAGTTGACATAGGAAGGGGACGTGAGTTCGGAAGATAGACAGCGCAGTGAGTGACAGGCCCAGGTGAGACGTCCGAGAGCAGAGGACAGACAGGGAGTGTGAGTGAATTTCTGGATCAGGCGTAGCTCGGGCCCGGGAGAGTGCGGATTGGAGAGATAATGCCGGTGCGAGCGGTAGCAAGTGACCGGAGATAAGCCCGGAGGAGATGTGAATACGGACAGATGACGAGAGGACAGGAAAGGAAGAGTGAGTGGCAGCGAGACAGAATGGAAGCGTGAGCTACAGTAGACAGGCAGGGTACGAGTAAGGAGAGACCAGACAGGGAGAAGAAGAGACAGAAAGATACAGAAGGAAGTGAGAGAGAGACAGAGAGACAGACATGAGAGAGCCAAGAGTCAAAACAGGGAATGATGGAATGAGATGTCACAGAGACGTGCAGTTGAGAGTGAGTAAGAGACAGAGAAAGAGCCTGACACAGCAAGAGGTGGGTGAACAGAAAGAAGGCAGGGAGAGCGGAGCGATAGACAGGGAGAGGAGAGTGACAGAGAGACAGACGGGACTGAGGGACAGAGCGACATGCAGGGAGATGTGTGAGTAAGAGACGAGAGATGACAAGGAGAGTGGGAACAGAAAGCAAGGCAGGGCGAGTGAGAGCTAGGACAGGCAGAGGGAGGACAGAGACCACAGACAGGAAAGTTATGACAGATAGACGGGACGCGTGAGTGAGACGGCAGGGCAGGAGAGTGAGAGACAGGCAGGCAGGTGAGAGTAAGTGCGAGACGAGAGACAAGCGGGAGAGTAAGTGAGGACAGGAGAGCAGGCAGAGATAGTGAGTGAAGTGACAGGAGAGGAGGAGATCAATGCATAGTGTAGATATATAATATTTTTTGGTACAACCAATTTATTTGTATGAGCTAAAGAGCAGTTATGTATATCCTGGGCAATGCCTGGATCTACAGCTAGATCATGACCAATAACAAAGAACGCCATGAGTGTAAATGTGGTGTGAAGTGTGTGTCCGTACGAATCGGCCAACGAAACCGTGTTACACCATCATCACAATTTGGTACTCAGGGATGTCAAAGACTAGATTTTAAGTGACATTTTTTCCCTGCGCTTCAAAATACCGTATTAACACCATATACAGGAGCCATGTCTGACGACTGCTGCGGGCAGTCAAGCAGAGCTTTGATTTGTTGCTATTTTGCCACAATGGCGAGTCATATGATATAGATAGCGTACAGCGTAAATCGTACTACTCTGGTCCTGCGCAACTCCCGAAATCCGGACTGTCGAGGAAATAATCATGCCAGATATGAAGATGTAAGCCACATCCATCTGCACCTGCATTCCTACCATGTGTAGCTTCCCTGTCAGGTCTGCCGTAGTTCACCATCTTCCTCGATTTAGAAGTTAACACCTGCTAGGTTCTCCAGAAGAGAAGCCCCCACCCCCCCCCTTTGTATAGGCCACACCCCCCCCCACAACCCCCCCCCAAGGCCCCCCACATTGGAGCGGCATGGAAAGTCGGCGCGATTGCGCGACACAATCTGATCGGGCGTGCACCAAAATTACAAAAACTTTTATAAACCCGATGGTCGTCCAGCGGAAATTCGCTGGGTGTCCGACGAAAGTGCAGTCCGCAGGGCCCCTGATAAATGAGCACCATAGTCATAGACAGTTAGAGGCAGGAAGAAGTCAAAAATAGTCAAAGACAGAAAGTCAGAGACAGACAGAGACAAAAAGTGATAGATACATAGAAAATAGAAACATAGACAGTCAGAGACAGAGATGAGACAGAGACAGGACATAGACAGACAGAGACAGTGAGAGACAGCCAGAGAGAGAAACAGTCAAAAAGAGAGATAGATAGAAGATAAAACAATTTTTGAACCCAATTCTATTTTGTTATAGCTAAAAGCTGGTATTACTATCTAGGATAACACTGGGAGCTACAGCTAGTGTCTTATAAAACTCACTCAGGAAACCATTTGCATGTTCTTTTCAAGGGATCATCTTTTTCCAATCCCCCAACATCCACCACAGGAGAAGGCACTGGACATGGTCTCTTGTCCTGTGAGAATTTAAGAATATATTTGTTACTATAGTAAATATGTGGAGAAAAAGATGAGAGAAAACTTATACCAGCACAGTCCAATGTAATGAGAGGGTGCTATACAGTATCCCCACCCATAACGGCACCTCAATGACTTGTGAACCAAAACAAAAATAAAATAACTGAACTTGGCTATAACAAATAGAATTGGTAAAAAAAATTGTTTATACGTGTCTATCTATCTCTCTTTTTGACTGTTCTCTCTCTGGCTGTCTCTCACTGTCTCTGTCTATCTCGTTCTGAATGTCTCTGACTGTCTCTGTCTCTGACTGTCTCTGTCTCTAACTGTCTTGTCTCTAACTGTCCTGTCTCTGACTGTCTATGGCTCGACTGTCTTGTCTATCTCTGTCTCTGACTGTCTCTGTCTGTCGCTGATTCTCTGATGTCTCTGACAGTCCTGATTGTTATGGACTGTCTCTGATTCTATCCTGACTGCCTCTGAATCTGTCATTGTTTGACTGTCTCTGTCTCTACAAAGAATGGTAGATCAGTACTGGTAGTATAAAAAGGAAGGCCTTTATTCATACTTTAAAATTCTGGCACAAAAAATCTAAAATTACAGCTTGTATCCATTTAAAAGCGTGTAATGACCAACACACATTTCGGACATTAGACATTTTGTCCTTACTCATGGTCTAACATTCCACGTACTGACGCTCATATAAATACCTGACCCTATCCGAGAAAAAGGACCTAGGGGCCAATGTGCCATGTTCACCACATAAATGTCTTATTAAAGCATTGTAATATAAGTAAAAAGTATTCATATAAATACAATGGTATCTAAAAAAATTATTGTTATTATTGAATATTATATATTAAGACCTTGCCAGTTTCAAGCGGTAAAAATCAGTAACTTATGCCACAGTTTATGGTCCGTCCCCCCCTTCTTGGGGGCGTTACCCCTCTATAGCTAACCGTTTAAGTCGTAAATCCCCGTTTTGCACCTTCAGAAAATGTTTAGATAAAGATGTGGTCATTCTATCTGACTCTGAAGTAGCATTTATGTGGTCAGATATGCATTTCATAAGTGTCCTAATTGTGCTGCCAATGTACTGTAAACGGCACGGATGGCCAAGTACACCACATACTGGCGCTGTTACAATTAACCATTCCAACAAATCGAAATCTCCTGATTATTGCTGCATGAAGAAAAAGCTTGGAGCTGCATAAATATTACAAAATGTACTCTATTCACCGCAGGGGTACAAACTTTGACCGTAGACCAAGAGGATATGCAGGATTTGCGACGGTCATTATTACATGTATAACGAAGGAGATACCACATAACCAATAGTTTGGGGTCTATGTGCAATAAAGAGACACCACATATGTAAGATATATTAAATGTGTCATCTCCGTAAGGACAGGTAAGTACTCTTTATAGGTTGATATATTCATAGTCTCCTGACTGTACATGGTGGAAAAAACGCTCCCTTTAGGGCATTCTTTGATCTCCCTCGATCTGGTGTACTGGTGAGAAGAGAATTGACAATCTCTGGATGCTACTTTCTCCTGAGCCTATTCAGAATATGCTGTGTAACCTCTGGAGACAATCGTCTGTTACCACATCACATTCTTTAACAAGGATTCATTGTGACTGCAGCTACGTCTCGCTCTAATTATGTACCAATTGGTCGATTCAGAATCTATGTTTTCGATGTAGTTACTATGTAGCATTAAAATAGCAATACTCCGATGAGGGTTACTATAGAGAAGTTTTGACTTCAATTGTCGTTCCACCAAACCACTGAGGTGGACATCCAAAAAAGAATGGAACCTGTGCTATATTGTAAGTGAATGTAAATTACCGTAGTGTTGAAAAGGGTAAATTTACGTGTACCCCTGCCGACGATAAGGGCATCGTCATATACATCCATTACCATTAAATGTGGAGCTGGAAGGGGTGTCCACACTGTTCATTGAAAACACCTACTACCATGAAACATATAAATTAGCATAGGAAATCTCTGTTCTGACTATTTCTGTCTTTGACCTGACTCTATCTCAACGATTCTATGACTGTCTATAAACTGTGTCTGCCTCAGACTGTTGTGTACCTGCTGTCTCTGACTGTATCTCTGTACTGTCTAACTGTCTTTGTCTACTGATATTGAGCAGTAGTCAGAAAAACTGTTCTTAGCGTTAACAAAACAGAATGGGTCAACAAGTCAATAAAGAATATTTATTACTGGCTGGGATAGTAAATATCTGCTCTGATTTTATAATAAATAGGAATGTGTTAACAAAAAATATTTATACATACTAGCTCTCTCTTTCTGACTGTTATCTCTCTGACAGTGTTGTTTGACTGTCTTGACATGTCTTTGACTGACTCTGTCTGGACTGTCTCTGTCTGTCTCTATGACTGTTCTGTCTCGGTCTCTGCGGTCTTGACTGTCATCGTCTCTGAACTGTCTCTCTGTTTTCCCTCTGTCTCTCTATCTACATTATTTCACACATAGATCTCATATACTATTGCCTATAGTACCCATTTAAAGCTCGGAGCTCAAACTAACACACCTAGTGACCAAACCATTTGCAGTTTAGGACAAACCCATTTTTCAAACAGATATCTTACTAAACAAGTTAACTAACTACATTTACCATATCTCAGCGTTGTGTTGGTGTCATTTATAAGTGTCCTTTAATTTATTATGATGCTATAAAGATACAAATCAAACAGAATCAAGTATTTTAGGGACCATTTTGTTTATAGGGGGTTTGGAAGCCTGTTAATAGAAACCTCCATATATCACCCCATTCTATAAATTCACACCTCAAACTATCAAAACAGCAGGTAGGAAGCTTCTTAACCTTTATGTACTTTAACAGAACTTCAAAAATGAAGGTTTGATTGGAATTCACTAATATTATCATTAGTACGTTTATTTAACCCAAAATTTACTCACAAAAACTGAAGTAGAAGTAGAAAATGATCTATGAATATTGTGCAGTTTCCCGAGTAAGAGGACACCCAAACATGTGGATGTAACCTGCTGTCTGGGCACATCTCAGTGCACTGAAGGGAAGGAGCCATGCGCTTTTGTAGGGCAAGGATAGTTTTCAGGTGCCAAAGTTGTTGTAGGGCCACTGAGGATGCGTTCTCGTGGCATTTTGGTTGAGTTTTGAAACGCAATCCCAAAGGGCTCCACTTGCGATCACTTGTTGTGGTAAGATTGCATGGCGTATGAATGGTTTAGTTATAAAAATGTCATCACGAGTGGAGCCTTTGGACTGGGTTCAAAATGCAATTCCGATGTTGTATTCTTACATCTTTTTATAGCGTAATATGACGAAACTATAACTATGTTGTTATTGTTACTTTACTTCAATAAACGAGATTGATAAATAAAAAAAATTTAAAAAATGAAAACAAAACATGCCACGTGAGAAAGTGGCCTCAGATACTAACAAACCTTATTACCCAGAGAATTTTCAAACTTTTATCATGAGTATAGGGGGCATTTTAAAACCTTGCCACTGATGGGCTTTTTCCATTTTACTTTCTGTTTATTGCTTCCCATTACTTCCAGTGACGGTATTTAATATTCCATTCCGTGGTACTGGGAAGTGGAAAAAAATTCAAATGCAGTTAAAATTGACAAGAAACCGCATTTGCACCATTTGTCTTGTGGGCTCTGTTTTTACATCTCTCGCCATGCACTCCAAATGGCATCTCTGATATATTATTTGGTTTGTACAATCACAGGGATACCAAATTTATATAGGTTTATCGGTGTGTTGTTTTAAATTATTCATTTTGCCATATTCTGATTCCAATAATTTTTCATACTTAGGAGTACGGAGTTGTCTAAGGTGTCATTTTTCCGGGATGAGCTGACGTTTTATTGTACAATTGAGGGATTGGTGTGCTTTTGATCACTTTTTATAAAAAAATGTTATGGTGTTGCAAAACGGCAAAAAATGGTGATCCAGGACATGCGTATTCTCTAATGTATTTCTGTGCATTAGAAGTGTCAGTCTATGAGGTGCAGGGGGCTGGACGCGAAGCAAGCTTTGCCTGTGAACAGACCCAGGGACCTTTATTAGGTCCTCGGCTGTGCGGCAAAAGAAAACGGTACCCCGCGATCTCATTGGGGGTGCCAGGAGGACATGGAGGGAGTCCTCTCCCTCACCAGGTACTTAGATTCTGCGGTCACGGCATTGGACCGCGTGATCTAACGGGTTTTTTAAACGGTCTGGATCGAAACTCATTCCGTTCCGGACGTTAGAGCAGGGGCACTATGTTATTCTCTGACGGGGGACCCATGAAGAACTTGGGGTAGGCCAACGGAAGAACCGTTGGCCTAGCCTAAACCCCTATATGACATGTTTGTCATATTAGAAATTAACTTTTCAACTAGTTATTTCCATGTGTTAAGATACTCATCATCTGTATTACAAATTTATATTCTGATTAATTGACCTTTAGGTAAGACTTTAAATATCTATGGGGCATGGTAATTATATTGCAATCAGCCTCTTTAGCATAAAGTGTGGAAACTTTGCCGATCTCTTACAACCTTTACATTCAGAAAGTTAATAGTATTTTGGTCCCTTTCCATAGAAAACTTGTGGAACCCTTTACATGTAGAGTACGCAGCCAAATAACATTGCACAAATTTATCTTCTTATGTTATACTAGAGATAAACATATAAGTTTCCGATTAAAAAGGGGGAAGTCTTATGACAACCTTCTGTAAAAATATAAAGAAATAGGTTTGTAAAATGGGAAATACTAAAAAACAGTATTAATAAGAAGATTGGAAACACTAAAAAAAGAGAGAAATTAATCTATCCCTGCATGCACCAAACTGACGGAGTACTGACATTAAAAGACATGGATCCGGGGCGTGGTCTGGACCCTGGACAGGATGGCCGCACATTAACAGAGTCCGCAGCCCCGGTGCCTAATTTCGCTTATAAGGAGGGGAATTATCCTGGCCCAAAAGCCAAAAAGACCCCAGAAGGGGAGCCAAAGCCCTCGAGACCCCGAAACGCAGGTGGACAGGCGAAAACGCCGGTACCCGCTTCTCTTCTCGGTCACAGTTGCGGTCACGAGCGGACCAAGTGCAGCCGGGAGCTGAAGACGCCGAGAGGGTGATAGATATGCAGCTTCCTGAGGCATCCGTATGGCCCCCACACCAGTAGCGGGGAGGCGGGGATCCGCGGCGATACTGCCGCGTCGCCTCCGCATGCAGGCTGCAAAGACTCGCCGGCACGTCACAGGCCGGCCGAGCCGCCATCTTAGCCCTCAGTCTAAAGGGCAGCGTGGCCCCTGTTAGCGCAGCAGTGCCAAAATATCGCGGCGAGCAGCGCGCAAAACTACAGCGGCGCCAAAAACTCAGTGGTGCAGCAGCGCCAAAATAAGTGGCGCCACCGCAGGACACTGACCAGGGAGCCCTCCAGCGACAAACTGGGGGGGGTGGAAATCCCCCAGTCAAATGCTGCCACCTTGCCTCGGGTACAGCCCCAGCAGAACGAATCTGGCCCTGGACAGGAAGATGATGGAGGACAGGGGGACACCCTAGGGGCCCTCCTCTGCGATCCCTCAATGGTCACAGCCAAGGAATTATCCCGGGAACCCCGTTTATCCCCAGGTCAGGAGAGCAAGAAGAGGAGCTGAGGGCTACTCCCACCCTCACCGTTATGCAGCACCTTCCCCTGGGGGCATCATCGCCGGAGCCATATAGTAGGACTTATGACAGAAACAGGCCATCAGCATCAGAACCGTACTGGCATGCTCTCTCCAGAACCTGCCTACTAAGGAGGACTTTAAATCGTTATCGCTGAAGTTAAGAGGCGTTCAAGTCTGAAATTTCAGAGGCGACGAGAGATATCAGTGTATGACGCAGAAAATCGATGAGCGGGAAATGCCCAGGCAGACTCAAGGCGTCAGATCTCACATGCGCAACATACTTTGCATCTCAATCTGTACACTACAAGATATGGCAGGCATCTGGAGATCTTGAAAACAGAGGAAGACGTATAATAAATTCGGTGAGGGGTATACAGGAGTGTGGAGGGCAAGGAGGATGTTCGCGCTACACTACAAGCACTTTTTTCAACGATATAGGAGAGCCGGAGATACCGTGAAGCTGACAGAGCTCATAGAGCATTGAGGCCTAAAGCATTGGAGGGAAACCCGCGGGATGTCATCTGTTGTGTGCATGACTTTGAATTAAAGGAACGCCCTATGTTTGCGGCGAGGAAAAATAATAAGACTTTAATTTCAATGGAGATGTCATACAGCTTATCAGGATCTCTCTAGGATCACCCTCAAAGAGGCGGATCCTGCGACCGTTACTGGATATTACATGAGAACGGCATTTCCTACCGCTGGAACTTTCCTTTTGCCCTGTCGGCCACCAAAGATGGAATTACAACCACGCTTACTGTGATTGAGGAGCTGCAGGAATTCTGCGACATTTGGAACATTCCGACTCCAGACTGGACGATGGGGGGCTCTCCCCCACAGCTACGCCAACTGCAGTATAAGAGCCAGCCGCAACAAAAGAGACGAAGACCACGAACCGAGCTCCATCCCAGGACTCTTATGATTAGAGAAGAAAATCTGGTCATATATCCTTACAGTTCAAGGGGGTCCTATGTTTGCTTATGTTTGCTTATGTGCGGGGTCCCTTTCCCCCTTAACAATTTTAGATAGTAAAATGCATAAAGCATCGGGGTATTCTCCGGATTCTCTAGATAGTTAGTGATATATCAAGTATTTAATCTAGTATAGTATGTGACTTGCAGGAATTTTTTCCCTCTCTTTCTCTCCTTTCCAGGGTTACATTACCCAGTTTCCCCACTAGGTGGGTCTTTTCTGGACTCTGCTTCCTAACCCAGATGGGGTTATATAGGAGGCGGTGAGTCCAGATCAGCCGACTATACTCCCCTACTTTAGGGCAGACCGGCTGTAGGGCCTGCACCAGGATCAGGAGGTGCTCTCCTCTCCTGGTTAGACTTGGGAATTTATTTGTTGTTCTTGTTACTTTCTTACTTAGGTTTTTTTTTATTCCTTTTGATTGTTGTCTTGTAGGTGCAAGTTTTGTCCCCCTTGTCACATCCCTTACCCTTCCTTCCTAGTGTTTCTGACATCTGGGTGGGCACACATCAGCACTTTTCCCATCCCATACGATAGGCTTACCGTAGAAGCTTACAGATAGCTCCTCTCATCCTCTCCCTCTCTAGGTCCAGGCGCATACACATAGGAGCACACCGGCAGTTTTGCCAGGAGTATCCGCTAATCAGGTAATCATGGTCCAGCTCTTGACGCTAAACGTAAAAGGGCTCAATCAAGCTCGTAAGGACGACTCACACTTAATGAGCTGAAGAGAAGTAGAGCAGAGTGGTGTGTTTGCAGGAGACGCATTATGATACGACGGGGAATTTTAATTTTGCTAAGCATTTACCCGGTTTCTTATATGGCGTCCACGGAGAACAAGAAAGCGGGGGAGTGGCAATCCTGTTCTCAACTGTGGCCCCATAGTTGCCTGAGACAGTGACTTCGGACCCATGGGCCGCGTTATACATTGTTCAGGGTAAATTGTTCGGCTCGCCCGTACTTTTATGCAACAATATGCTCCAATACATCCCAGGTTCGCTTATTACTAAGTCCGAATAAGTTAGCTAAACTCCCACCGCACCCCCTACTGATAGGAGGGGACTTCAAGTCATTTTTTCAGAAAATATGGACCGCCTGGCAATTGATCCCCACCCCACCACTAGATCGCAGAACACCATCTCAGCGGCATTTCGTAGAGTCTTAGGAGGTTTTGCCCTGTATGACTTGGGAGAGTGGGCAACCCGGGTGACCGCTCATTTACCTTTACTCCGCCCCGCATGGCACCCATACCGTTATAGATTATTGGTTTGGAGATATACAATTCTTGCGATGATGCCACTGCAGAGGTGGGGGACATTAGTGGTCAGATCATGCCGCCAGTCCTCCTGCAGCTTAGAGAGGGCCTCACTACAACGAGGGTTATGCACTGGCGCCTCAATGAGTCCTTCTAAAAAACCCTTGATCAAGGAGGAGTTAAATGGGGCGTTGCGGGAGTATTTTCAGTTTAATGAGGATTCAATTCCCTCCATTCCTGTGATGTTGGGAAGCTCATAAAGCGGTCTTCCGGGGTCACTGCATTGAACAGGAGCCAGATTGAAAAGAATAGGTCCCATTTGGAGAAAGAGCTAAGAAAAGAGATTGGTAAGCAGGAGGCAGATTGTTAGCCAAACAACTAGGAGGAGACTCCAACAGCTAAGAGAAGTCAGGGAACAGTTGCAAGAGGTTCAGGACCCAAGAGGTAGAGAAACTGCTGGTGTTTACTAAGCAACGGTACTATGAGCAAGCGAATAAACACCATTCTCTCTGGCGAAACAACTGAGGGACGAGGAGAGATCACCCAAATCCCCCACTTATACGGATGGGGGAACTTCTGCAGACCGAGGGCAGATTGTCTCGTTTTCAAGAATTTTATGCCAAATTGTACTCTTTGCCAACCACCCTGCCCCTGGAGAGGGCCTTAGAAGAAAGTTGCTAAGTAGATTTTTGAACTCTGCCCCTCCCGGGTCTCCCTCGGAGGCTATTGAGACACTTAGCTCAGAATTAACATGGAGGAGATAGAGGAAGTGATCAAAGGAAGGCCCAACAGGGAAATCCCGGGTTCAAAGGGCTTACATATCTTTATTATCAGACCCTCCCCTGGTGTTGCCGCATATGACAAAAGTGTTTAATGCGGTTCCTACAGGCGAGCCTATGCCTACAACTTTTACTCATTCTTATATCACTCTTATCCCCAAGCCTGGAAAGAGCCACTGACTGTGCCATTATAGGCCGATTGCACTTTTGAACGCTGATTTGAAATATTCACAAATTGTGGCCAATCGCCTGATCCAGTGGATCCCTCAGATAATCCATAAGGATCAAGGAGCTTTGTGCCAGGGCGTCAAGGTGGCGACACACAGAGAGAACAATTGATCTTATTGATGTAGCCAACAAACAAAACGACCAGGCTTGATCCTCAGTTTAGACGCAGAAGAAAGGCGATTTGACGCCTGCTGCCCTTCATGTTCAAGTGCTATAGAACAATTGGAATAAAAGGTCCCTTCTCCAGGCTTTGAGGGGTTATTATTGAAATGCCACAGCTGAAATTAAGCTCCCACAGCGTCTTCCCACCTCTGCAGATAAGAATGGTACACGTCAGGGTATTGCCCACTTTCTCTTCCTGTCATACTTTGCATGAACCTTTGGCCTCCCCATCATCCGACAAGACCCTAATATTCATGGTATTATGGTTAGAGATAAGGAATTCAAATTGTCCTATTTGCAGACGACATCCTGCTCACTTTAACCAACCCCTAATCTCTCTGCCCAACTACAAAGGGATTTACAGCAGTATGGTCGTCTTTGGTTATAAGGAAATACCTCAAAAGACAGAGGTCTAACTCATAATCTCACCCAACCATTGGTGTTCATTGAGGACGACATTCCGATATAACTGGAAAACTGATGCTATTAGTATTGGGGACTTCTGACCCCTCTTACAACACACTTATGGACAGGAACTTCCCTGGTAGCTTCCGAGAAATAAGGACTCTGCTGGATAAACTGGAATAATCTCCCTCTCTCCCTTTTGGAGGATAGCAGCGGTTGTAAATAGGACTATCTTACCCAAGTGCTTTATCTTTTTGAAAACCATGCCGGTTGCCAGTACGTTAGGTGCTCGCTGGGTCTCTGCAAGCATCAATTTACATTTATCTGGGCAAAAGAGGCACAGAGGTCCTCCAGTCTGTTCTAATCTCTCACATACAAGGGGGACTATCGTGCCGGATATCACCAGATACTACTGGGCAAACACATTTGCGACAAATTCCGCATGGTCTACCTGGCATTCTCAAATGGATGGAGATTGAGAAATTATGGTTGGCTCCTTTTCACCCTAACTCTACCTCTGGCCTGAGGAGGCGCCCAATTGCCGATCCCCAACTAGGCCCTATCTCATTCACGATTAAATTGTGGAGGGATGTGTGGCCAGGTTCCCGCTGGATCCCAGTGTTTTCCTATGCAGTCTTTCTTACACACCCTCTTATGAAACAGGGCCGGAGTTGGGCAGGAAATTAAACCATGGCACGAGAAGGGATGTTTAGGTTCGCAGACATAGTAACTACCGAGATAGGAAGATTTTGCGTTTCTGGCTTACAGGATAAATTCCATCTCCACATGCAGCCAACTTCCACTATATTCGAATTAGGCACTTATTGCAGTTCCTAAGCAGTACTGAGATGGTTGCGGTGCCCCCACGTTTAACACATCTGCAAAACCGCTACCCACACTCTGGTCTTATATCAGATATCTACTATGATACTATTACAACCAAGCTCAGACGACCCTATAGCACACCCATACATGGCAAGTGGGAAAGCTAGTGGGGAGTCCAATATCTCAAGACACTGGCAGATGTATGGAATAGGCAGCTAAAACCTCCGGGTGCTACCATAAGGAGAACCAGTACAAGCTGATGTTGCAGTGGTTTACCATACCCCATCCTTATTGCACAGATAATTCCAGACACGCCGGATACTTGTGGCGATTGTGGCTCGCCTGGGGGAACTCTTCAGCATATCTTCTGGACTGCCCATTGGTTACAGCCTTTCTGGCAGGAGGTAAATCTCTCCCTCCGGAGGTTGAGCGGTGGACATTCCACTCTCTCATTGTATTACCTGCTAAACGTCTCTCCTCAGCCCATGGCCAAGACGGCTACAAAATTGAGCTGCACATTTCCACAGCTGCAAATGCCTGATAGCGCAAATTGGAAAGGCAGGCCCTCCCCCCGAATGGACTACTCGCTAGGGTAAGGGAAATCGCCAGTATGGAAACACCTGACCAGCCTCCTTGAATAATCATATCCATTGTTCGACAAAACCTGGAAACGTTGGGAGCGCATTGGATAGAGGAGCGGGCGGAGAGAGAGAAGGAGAGTGAGGTGGTCACCCCCTTTTGTTTCTACCCGAGTGTTAATTTTTTGGTCGTGGTGAGTTCGTCTGATTGTCTTCTGTCGGTTCCCCCCCCCCCCCAACCCTTCTAGACCGATTGTGGCATGAGTGAAGATGTCCTTGGTAATGGTTTACTGCCAGGAAAACATTGCACTAATTTTACTTTGCACCCCATTATCCAGATGGGAAATTTGAGCTACAATATCTTTGGACAACACTTGTCTTTCGGTTGTACTATATGAAAAAATTCAATGTGAAATACGTGCATGTTACTTGTTATATGTGTTGAAAATGATATAATAAAAAAAAATTATAAAAAAAAAAAAAAAAAAAGACAATGGATCCCAGAGGGAATGAGGTGTCACTAAGCCCTGGTAGAAAATGTTGTCTTTATTTGCAAGTTGGTTTTGTATTTTTGATGGTACAGTTGTGTTGTGCCTATAACTATTAGCTAAACTTTATCACCACTTCTAGAAACTATTTTTTGTGTTCTTCCTTTTCTATTCCTCTTTGCAAAATAGGATAATTGATAACTAGAAGTTTTTTTTACAATACTTTTTAGGGGTTTGAAAAAATGTATAGCATACAATGATTTCAAATTCTGATAACTAGAAGTTAATCATGATGCTGATAATCTGTCCTAGTGATACTGTCCCCTGTTAAGGCAGATAGATGAAAGATATATATACAGGATATCAGGGCGGACTGGGAATTTAAATGGCCCTGGAAAAAAATAAAAGGGGCCCCATTTTATGGGCGGAGTCAAAACAAGTGGGTGTGGTCAGATAATGTGGTGGGGTTATAACAAAGTTGGTGAGATGGCCTTAATGCAAAAACAAGAAACATCTTTGTAGTAGTGAATCGAATGTGCAAAGTATGTGACCTGTCAATCAGCAAATGATGAAACACACGACCCGGAAGCCTTAAATACCTTTCCCTGGCCGTACATGTACAATTCAGAGAAAGAATATAGATACTGCCATCCTATGTACAGGAATAATGCTACAATAACACAATTAGAAACTAACACATTCAATCCTGCCTTCTATATACAAAATAAAACTACTACAATATCTTCTGCCATATACATGCAAAATCTACGATAATACTGCCCCTATGTACAGGAATAAACTACTATAATACTGCCCCCATATGTACAAGAATATAACTACTATAATGCTGCCCTATGTACAGGAATATAACATACTAATACTGCCCCTATGTACAGGAAATAACTACTATAATACTGCCCCCTATGTACAAGAATATAACTACTATAATCTGCCCCTATGTACAAGAATATAACTACTAATTACTGTCCCCTATGTACAAGACTATAACTACTATAATACTGCCCCATATGTACAAGAATAAACTGCTATAATACTGTCCCTATGTACAAGAATAAACTACTATATACTGTCCCCTATGTCAAGAAATAACTACTAAATACGTCCCCTATGTACAGGAATATAACTACTATAATACTGTCCCCTATGAACAAAGAATATAACTGCTATCATTACTGCCCATATGTACAAGAATATAAGCTATAATACTGCCCCCTATGTACAAGAATATACTACTATAAATACTGCGCCCTAGACAAGAATATAACTAACATAATACTACCCCTTATGTCCAAGAATGTAAATACATAATACGCCTATGTACAGGAATATAAATACTATATATAATGCCCCCTATGTACAAGAAATAACTACTATAATACTACATTAATACACAGAAGCGAACATGAAAAAATCAGTATGTATCATATACAGCTACAGAAAAACAATGGGAGATCCCACCTAGTGATCCAGTGACATCAGGTGACGCCTCCTTGGATTGTACTCATTCATCATTTCTCCATAGTGTCCACCATCCACCTTATCTCTTCCTCCAGGTACACAGCATTCCTGCAAAGTTTACCATACAGACGGTTTACTGTTCTGCACTTTCCCATTGTCCCTTCTTCTGCTACCACCATTACTTTGCCCCAAATACTGTAATAGAGCCCCTGAAATATTAGCACCACACAAATAGTGACCCATAAGTAAAAAAACTGTAAGCGTAAGGATAATTATTCTTTTTCTCTCCTTTAACCCCTTAACGCCCCCCCCCCCCCCGACCCACCCCAGTATTGATAGAGCTCCTACTATGACCCAGGCATAAAAATAATGGCCCAGTCATATAATAAATGCCCCTGCCTGCCCTAGACATAGAATAATGTGCCCAGCGCGCCCCAGACAATAATACATGCCCCCTGCCTTCCCCAGACCCTATAATAATGCCCCCTGCCTGCCCCAGACATATAATTAATGCCCCCTGCCTGCCCCAGACATATAACTAATGCCCCTGGCTGCCCCAGACATATAATAATGCCCCCTGCCTGCCCCACAGACATATAATTATTGCCCTGCGCCCTATGAATAGATCCTGCCCCCCCGACATATATTAATGCCCCTTGCCTGCCCTAGACATAGAATAATGTGCCCAGCCGCCCCAGCATATAATTAATGCCCCTGCCTGCCCCAGACATATAATTAATGCCCCCTGCCTTCCCCAGACATAATATAATGCCCCCTGCCTGCCCAGACATTATAGCCCCTGTGCCCCAGAACATATAACTAATGCCCCCTGCCTGCCCCAGACATTATATAATGCCCCTGCCAGCCCTAGATATAGAATAATGCCCCCCCAGACATATATTATTGCCCCCTGCCAGCCCTAGATATAGAATAATGCCCCCCCCCAGACATATAATTAAGCCCCCTGCCAGCCCTAGATATAGAATAATGCCCCCCCCCAGACATATAATTAATGCCCCCTGCCAGCCCTAGATATAGAATAATGGCCCCCGCCCCAGACATATAATTTATGCCCACTGCCAGTCCCATATATACAATAATCCCCACCCCACCCATATAATTTTTGCCCGCTGCCATTCCCAGATATACAATAATCCACCCCCACCCCAGACATATAAATTATGCCCCCTGCCATTCCCAGATATACAATAATCCCACCCCAGACATATAATCATATAATAATGCCCCCCCCCCGGCATATAATTAATGCCCTCCGTTCTGTAATTAAAAAAAAAAACATAATACTCACCTCTTTGGCGCAGGTTTCTTCATGTCCCTGGTCTTCGGTGGCTTGGTGTAGAGGCGCGGGATAGTGACGTCACCACCCCGCGCCTCTTACACCAAGCCGCGGAACTACATGGACGGAGGAGACCTGACAGCTGGTAAGTGTCAGCCTCCTCCACGCTACACAGGTCGCGCAATGACGTCAGTTGCGCAATCTGTGTAGCTGCGGGTATACACAGACGCAGAAGCAGTGGTGCTGCGCTGCGTCTGTGCATTAATCAATAGTACCTGCATCGTACGATGCAGGTACTATAGATTATGTTAAAAGTTATAGGGAGTGTGGACCGGCCCCGCACCAGCTCCGGACTGGCCCCAGACCGGCCCAGGACCGACCGGCCCACCGGGAAAATTCCCGGTGGGTACAATGGCCAGTCCGCCCCTGCAGGAGATAGATGATAAGCAACTTCATCTTGGCATTCAACCAAGGGGTATTAAAGGAGAAATACATCCTCTGCCCACAAAAGTCCACATGCAGGGGCCCCCTTTAGGACAGGGGGTCCTGGGCAAGTTTTCTGCCCCTTATGCCTGCACTGAGTCTGCGCTGTGTGAGCACTAAGTGTTAGTAGCATTGCTGATCTGCAGAAAGTGCTGAAAGAGCAAAAGGTGGAGGAGGGTCTGAGAAGGAGTGTATGACACAGCATGAGGTGCAGAGAGAGACATAGAAAGCTTTGCAGAATCACAGACGGTAATGGAGGGACTGATACAGAAATCTTCTACCTCACTATTCTGTGTAGGAGACATTTGCATCTACAACCTTGAATATACTACTCAGTTACACAGAGATCGCTGTCACTTGACCTTCCCTTCCTCCCTGTACAGTGAAGAGGGAGCAGCAGTCCTCCTTTCCATGAAACTGTATCACTAAACAACTCTACAGTATCACAGGAGAAATCAGCACAGCCAGGAGATACAGTTACTGAAGAGCCAGGCTAAACTGAGGAGAATAGCAAAAGAAACTGCTGCACATAGGCAATCAGGTCTAATAGGCAAAGTTGTTCTACAAACTAAGAGCTATTGATTTGTGAAAAAACCCTTTTATAAATGGTCAATGTAAACTTACATTAACTAGTAAGAAAAGCCAGCTGTATTTTACAGCAGACACCTACCACTAACTACAGTCTTTTCCCATTCTATAAATTTTTCTATTATGTAGGACTATCGAGTAACTTCAAAGCTGATCTGCTCCCTCAACACATAGGTTTGTTATAAGCCTCCTTCTTAAAGGGGTTTTCCCAAAAATCAAAGTTAGGCCCTTTTCACAGCACAGGCCCTAACTTGCTGAACAGTGGGGGTCTCAGTGATTAGACCCCCACAGATCACAAAAACGAGGGGTCTGATGGGGTCCCATTTACCTCAGTCAGACCCCTTGCCGCTCCCACAGAGTAATGGAGCAGACAGCTGTGCATCCTTGGACACGCACGCACCGGCTTCCTGAGATTCAAAGGGCCAGTGCGCCGATAATTGGTGCTGGTCAGCCGCCTTTTCTGCTTAAACTCCCGCCCTTTCCTGTGTCCCCTGCCAGATCTTTGTGCCTCACAGCCCTAGAGAAAGCTTGTCTATGCCCTTTGCTTGTATTCCGAATTCCCGTTGTGACCCCGGTTCCGTTACTGATCCCGTGCTGCCTGTCCTGACCTACTGCTACATCCCCGACTCCTGTGCTGCCAGTCTCGACCTCCTGCCTGTCCCCGACCATGGGTTTGCCTTACGATTCTGCACTTCCCCTTGGCTGCCACCGTGGACAAGGTCGCGCCTGTGGAATAACCTGGTGACACCACACCACAACAAGTCCAACCTGCTTTGCGGTGGGCTTTGGTGAAAACCGGGTACCACTTAGACTCCAGTCCCAGGTGTTGGCTTTTGTCATCATCCGGGGTGATACAGAGGATCCACTACTACCGATCCTGACAATATGCAAGGCATATCACCAAAATTTATCAGCTAACATAAAGTACAATGGGGAGGAATGTATTAATTTGTTGTGCTAGTTCTTTTTTTCTGGTGCCCAACTTTAGTGTTACTTGTTAGTTTCATTTTATATTGTGGTCATACGGCCATAATTTATTTGGCAAACTGCTTTTAAATAAAAACAAATGTCAGAAATTACATCCCCAAATTACGAAAGGCTATAGATGTTTACCATGGGTCTAAAGATGCAATAAACATAATAAAAGTGTGAGGCAACAAAAGCTGCAAAGCTATTATACTCAATTGTCTTCTATAATTAAATAATTGTGTAACAATATAAAACCTGTCTCCAGATAAGAACACAATATTCAATCTGCTCAGATACCCTCCCTTTCCGTTCGGTGACTTAGAAAAAATAACAATGCAGTCTGCAGATAGGACCCCTATATTACATAATCTGCCTCATCGCCTCCCTGCCTATAAACAGGCTTTGCCTGCATATAGGAACACTATAACGGTAATCTGCTCAAGCTCCTCCTGCTCTATAACATGCTGGTCTGCAGATAGGAACAACAATATTCAAATCTGGCCTCAGCTCCTTAAAGCCTCTATAAAAACATGTGCCTGCCCAGCTGGAACACTATATACAATTCTGCTCAGCTACCACTTGCTCTATAACATGCCTCTGCCTGCGCGAGACACTATACTACAATCTGTTTAGCTCCTTCTTTGTTTGCCTCTACCGCCTTCCATTCTTCTAAACAAACAATATTAGATACTGGAGACAATTAGAAAATACAAAATTTTTTAGTAGATATTGACTTTGGGACAATGAACTAATATAGCAGTGAGGGAGAATATTTTAGAGACTTGAGTGCTCAAAAACAACCAAACCGCCCCAATTTCTTTTTCCACAAAAGTGCCAATAATAAAAAAACGGTATATGGTCCCGACCTGAGTATAATGTAGAGGCCCCTAATTTTGCCACAAATACACCTGTGAAAAAAAAAAAAAAAAAAAAAAAAAAAAACCCAAGCTAATAAAAGGTCCAGCATCCCTCCCCTCACTAATGAGAATGCCCAGCAACATCCTCCCACTCATTACATGCCAAGGAGCCGGTCCCCCCATTGATTAAATGAAATACAGATACAACCACCCCCCTAGTTATTAACGTCTTCCTGCCAAGCCAGCCCCCACTAATCATGAATCCCCTGCAGCCCCTATGATGGAATGATCAGCACCAGGCCCTGTCTAATGATGGAATGCCAGCAGCACCCTTACTGTTGGATGCACGCAGCCATAATGAGGTAATGCCCCGCAGCCCCCCCTCTAATGTGGAATGCTCTCTGCAGCCCCCCTCCCCCTACTACCCGATGAATTGCTCAGCCCCCAAGGTGTTATAAAAATAAATACACTTACTTAACCTTCCAGTGGGTCCCTGATGCTCTTGCATCATAAGACGCCTCTAGTGCTTGAACAAACGCCGCAGTGCTAGAAAAGGACGCGTTACCTGAAACCTCCACAACGCTTATCTAAACACTCCGGTGGGGTACAAATGTAATGTCTAAATTTGGCGGTCGAGGAGCTGCTCTTTAGTACGCCCGTATTGCCCCCCCGCTCCCGCGTCATGCCGGCAGTTCAAAGGTCCGCCCCCTAACTAACCACACCCAATCCCACCACCCCTCATATGAAACGTGCGGGACCGCTTTGCGAGTGTTCCGACGATTTACCATTGTAACCCACTGACAGGTCCTCTCATTTAAGCGAAGTAACTATTGCTCTCTGCCTCTGTCACAAATAAGAGAAAGAAGGAGGAGGGAATGTGGAAATTATCATTGTAGCTTCCCAAGGCCGGAGCAGGAGCTAATTAATGTATAATGTATACATTCTGTCCACAATCCTTTTCGTTCCCCTCCCTCTATGTAGTTGCCAGTCAATTAAAAATAGCTCGAACATGCACGTCCTCGGCTGCCTGGAACTGCTGGAGGAGGCTAAGTCCTGATGGCGACCGTGGATACTGAGTACAATGGGCCAAGTGCCCACAAGATTAAATCTGAGTGCCACCTAGGTTGGCACCATTGCCTTTAGATGGATTAACTAGAATAAAAGATTTAGTGCTTCTGGACTGGAATGGGCACACAATTCTTGAAAGTTCCTTCCTCAAACTTCTACTCCAACTCTTTGGGTTTGGAAATGTTAATCAAGATCTTTTTTTTTTTTTTTTTTAAAAAGCTGAAGAAGCAAAAATGGAAATTTCAAGAAATCGTTTCTAGAACTGAGTAACTAATGAATTTGAAACATCACTGAATCGGGGTACAACCTTCTTTGAGGAAGAGAACCAGATGCCAAGCGAGGCTATTTACCTTCCTGGGACATCAGCCCGAATGTACACTCAGTGGAGCAGATCATCTCGACGCTACCACTTGTGAAATCCTTGTCAGACTGGTGCCAGACTTCCCCAGTCTGTGTAATCATGTAAAAAATGTAGGATGGCTCCTCGATGAAAGATATGATCTGGAACATGTTTCAATGGATGAAAACAGAACACCACTCAATCCCAAGAGCCTTGACTATTATCGCCAGTGGTTTTTTGCCTTTTGCTCCTCCAACATTGCGGAGCAACATAATGCACCATGTTATTAGACAGGTATAGAGCATACCGACTGTCGAGGTAGAAACAAGCTATTGAGGAAATGTGTCATGTACTTTATCAACAACTGATGGTTTGCTGGCCTTGTGGTTGGCTAGTTATGACACCAATTTACATTGACCATCACCATAATTTTATATGAAACTGTGGTCTATGAACGCTTGTTTTAGCTAATTATATAGAGTGTGGCATATCATTGTAAAGGGGGTGATCAATGGGCAGCATATAAGAATGCAGGTGCAGAGTAAGCCTGTAATGGACACTACACACGGATGAAAAATTGGGGGTTCCACCATTTTGGTTTATAAAAAAAAACGGTTTGTGAAATTTAGTGCCTCACACATAGTTGTAATTCCGGGAAATCAAGCTTCTTGGGCAAGCTTAGAATGAGGGGGATCCCTTCTGTTCGCTTTTAGTTTTCAGCAGTATCATATGAGGACCTCTATGGAGGCGGGAAGGGCTTCCTGTGTATGTGTGTGTGAGAGCGTGGCACTTAAGAAGCAGTATTCAACTGGGGGGGTTGTTTAAGATAGCCATTGGTCCGGGGCTTCCAACTAACTACGTCACATTATATAATGCACCTCCATGAAAACAAGCAACAGAATCCAATTACTGGGCAGCAAAACCACTTTGTGGCCGCAAAAAAGCTTATAAATAAATATTAATATAAACAGTTTTTTTTTGCACTAATTTAAATCACAATAACTGGCAATCTTAGAACATATCTAGAAGAATAGTCATAAAACAGTAACTCTTTGGCCTTTTTTTACACAATGGAAAATTTTGAAGAACCGAGTAGCACATTGTCTGCTTTGTGCAAATGAGACCAGTGACCATGTCCGTATTACAGGTGGAATCCGGGCAGATGCTGTGCGGATTATAGGGTATTCTTGGTCCAAATCAGACATTGAATTCCCCTGGTCAAAACCACACAGTGTGAAGGTACCATTTTACTGCACAATTTTCCTGAACTTTGCGGTCGGCACTGTTGGAAACTGTCAACCCGCCAAGTTTCTGTTTTTAAACGTGTTAATAGCACAATACAAGGTATTTCTGTGGATAGACAAGTAAATGGCCCTCAACCATTCAATCCTGCCACTAGTACTCTAATAGACCCATGAAAACAGTGAGAGACCACAGTCTCCGCAGAGCATACTGGCGCCTTGAAACAGCTGATCCTATTTATTATAATATGCAATTCCTATCTTCGCTTTGTTCATGTTTATGCACTGTACAGTAGAGCGTTGCCCCCCTTTAATATGATCTTTTATTTAATGTCTTAATACTGGCTTAATCACTTTTATATCTATCAACAATTTGCTCAGCCATAAGTAAACACGAATCAAAGCCCTCATAAGGGATAAAACCCTTACACACAATTCAGTACATGCAATTATGGAGAATCGAGTACTGTGCACTGGGCAACCTCATCAGGTTGTGTACGAGCCAAAACATGTCACTGGCAATATAAAACATCTATTTATATGAAAACAGCGGCCGTGGGCTGTGAAGTCCCGACTCATCTCGCCTCTCATTTTGTAACACAATTCTAAGTTATACATCTTGGCTAATAATATACTTTTTTATGTTGTTAATTATAGAGCCTTCTAATACAACTGTCTGTGTGAATACTGAGCGGTAATGTGCTATCACCAAAGTGAAGGGGTGTGTTAAGGCTTCAAATCTGTGCCCTCCCTGCATACCTCCCCATGCATCCGTGGTAGTCTCACCATGTGATGCCTGGCGTGGCTCATACAGTTGAATTGCCGGGGGTGGATATTCTAGCGAAGAATGGATAACTCATGAACGTCACCAGTGCTTTGACCTACAGCTCGAACAGTTTCTGGATCGCACAATTGGATCAAACGCGGCAGTAGGCCAGGGATGCCTAATTGTCAAAAAAGGCACAATACAGGCATAATTTTGGCATAATCCAGGTTAGCTCTACAGGTACAATTATCTAGCTCCGATATAAGGTGATGATTGGGCTAACAATGAGAGCTATAGTTTTTTTGTTAATATTTACAAAGGCCATTTGCAGTTATAAAACATTCACCATCACTAGACAGTGTTGATGTGGTCTAAACTTGGTTTTCAATATGGCCTTAATAGTTATTTTAAATATCTTAAAATGCACATTTTTTTTAAAAACATATAAACACGATATTTATGCCGTTATTGTCATTAATTTCTTACTTAAGCCCTAGTAGAGTTTAAAGTCTTAAAAACAAATACAAAATGCTGACATTTAATAACTATAAGAGAATCCACATAGGACTAAAGACCACTGAAAATAAGAAAATCTATATTCGACTTGTTTAATTAATTCCAATGAAAAAAACTAAACATTGTCACATCCTTCAAAAGAAAATAAGAGTATAGTACATGAGGACCAATCAGGTCAACAATTATAAACCTTCAAAAGGTGTGCTATCCCTTAGTAGTGGACAAAAATAAACCACAATATAAATATAATCCATTTATTTGGTGAAAAAAAACAGAACAACTTTGATTTTAAATTTCTAAAACTAAGGAACAATAAGGGTATACACCGTACTGACCAATGGGTGGCACTAAATTGTTTTTTATATGAAAGTATATATGTGAGAGAGTGCTGCCCCTCGGGGGAACCCAGGTTTTAAGAAATTGTTGAGAAAAAAAAGAACCAAAAAAGCCCCGTACAAATTACGCCCTTCAAATCTGAGAGGTCACAGAGTGACTGGATTGGTATTAACCCCCGTTAAGACCTGGCCTTTTTTTGTTTGTTTTTTTTTCATTTATATTTTTCACTCCCCCGCTCTAAAAAATCAAAATGCGCAGCTTATTTTCTGCCGTAAGAAATTGCACTTCATAGTGACGAATTTTAATATTCATGCCGGTTGTACGGACGGAAGCCGGGAAAAAAAAATTCCAGAATGCATGAAAAAGGTGGTTAAAATACCCATTTGCGCCGGTTTCCCTTTTTTGTGGGGCTTGGATTTTACAGCTTCAATGTTGCATGTGTTTTGGTCCTTGCACAACATTCCTCCTTTTTGAGAGGAAATGGGAATGCCTGCCCCCGCCCCCACTCGCCCTTTTCTTCTCCCACTGTGACACAAGCCTGTATAGCATTGAACACATAGTAATTTCATCACAAATACTACTTACATTCTCAGGAAAATAATAACATGCATGTAAAAAAACATGGTGCAACATAGGGACACATTTCCAGAGATCATCCTGGACATATCCGAAAATAAAAAGCATGTAAATAGGTACAAGGGACTAATAGCTGTTATCTCCTCCAGTGTGCCCGGGTGAGTCAGAAGCCCTAAACGGGCAACATCAATGGTTAGAGATTCCCAGCTGCTACTCTCACCAGGTAGATTACAGTAAGTATCCTCCAGTTGCCGGGATGACTGTCGCCCAACGGTGCATTTCAGCGTTAGTCCCATACTATGTAAGCCCAATTTAGAAACAATATAGTATCAAGCATGTCACTTGCCCCCCACAGCAGACTATATAGTAAACAGTGGCCCTCACTAGTATCAGTATGTAACAAGTGCCCCACGTATCAAATATAACAAACCAACACAGAGTGCCCAATACAGTAACAGTGCCCCTACAGTACTCAATATAAAACAATGCTTGCCACACCAGTATCCAATAAAGTAACACAACACCTCCACAGTAGTAGTCACTATAAATCATGGTGCCCATACAGCAGCCACACTATAGTCACAAGGCCCCCAAGAGTAGCCAGTATAAGCAGTCCTGCATCCTAGCTTTGAGCCCCTTACGATTTTGAAGATTTGGTTATATCTGCATATCATTCATCTGTGGTAAAAAAAAAAAACCAGTGGTAAACTTGATATATTAGTAGACGGGGCGTTGCACTTGGACTGGTGACACTTACATACAAAGGGTTTTCCCACTTTAAGCACATTTCAGCCAAATAATTAATAATTGTTTGTGTAATGAAAAGTTATATACATTTTCCAATATAACTTTCTGTGGCAATCACTATTTTTGCTAGATCTCTGCTTTGCGTGTTGACGATATAGAAACATCTATGTTTTTGGCTTTCCTGTATAGATAAAAACAGCGGTCCATGGTCATGTGATGTTTACACAGGTGTCTACTCGCTAGCAATCACACAGCTTTGATTACGCTGGGGTGGTTATAAGAGCCTGTGGCACTATATGAGATACTGACAATGATCGGTGTTATATTATTGCAGGAATGATAATGATGAAGCTTCCCTGTTGTATGGCAGCACAACCTGCAACAACAGAGATCTTGAAACCTGAGGAATTGATTAACAGAAAGTTTTTATTGGAAACTTTTCAATGGTCCCCTTAGA
This sequence comes from Engystomops pustulosus, assembly GCA_019512145.1. NCBI lineage: Eukaryota > Metazoa > Chordata > Amphibia > Anura > Leptodactylidae > Engystomops > Engystomops pustulosus. Next base: position 284,938,377 of record CM033641.1, on the reverse strand, counting down.
AAATCGGCTTAACCCTGTATTGGAGAGAATACCCCACTTACCCTGTATTGGAGAGATACAGGGTATAGTGGGATCAAAAATATGTAACTGTCAAGTGCCTAAGCATGGTCACGATAAGCCCCTATTTATGCTTAGGCACTTGACAGTTACATATTTTTGATCCCACTATACCCTGTATCTCTCCAATCTATGTACAGAAAGGAGAACCTTTCATCAGGTTTTTTAAACCATCAAACCAAATGATAAGTTTCATACAGAAAGTCTTCATACTGTGGGCCCATACTTTTTTGTATAAAAAGCACATAGCTCGATCTAGTTAATAGTTAAATTCACATAAAAAAGTTGCTGCAAACTCCACCCCAATCACAGTTAATCGGAGCTCATTTTACCAACCCAGCCCGCTGGAAGTTCACCTGAAAGGCATTGTCCGACGATAATGCACGTGCCGCGATTCACTAAGATCGTGCCGCCTGATATCCTCATCCTTCCTGCTCCCCCCCCACTCAGGTCCGCCGTTAGTTCACCCTTCTTTGTTCATGGTTGCATCTAAAGTCCTAGTTAAGTGCTTGGATTGTCCCGATGGCACGCCCCCCCCCCAATGTGTGTCGCATGGAAGCCAGCACAGGCGCGGCAGAAAATGATTGCGTGTGACAGATCCCCCAGCCGCAGACCCTCTGTTAAAACCTTGGGTCCAAAAGCACGTGCAATCCCCAAAAATGGCGAAACTGATTCTTGAATGGAAGTGCGATCTCGTACCTTAGTTTTCTAGCCGCCATTGGTTGGTTTTCCTTCTTTCAGCTGATCAACTTGTGTACACAGCTTCATCTCTCCCATCCTCCCCCTCTGGGATTCTCATCAGTGGGCACACAGAGCCAATGGGGCTCATTTAGTTCGCACTTTACATAAATGAGGGCGGAGTAGGGAAAAACAGTGTCAGAAAATGTTGGAGTCAAACTGTTAACGGCTTCCCCATCTGTGAACAACAAATTGACGCAATTATCGATATTGTTCCAGAAAGCTATCTGATTGCCCTTCGCTTATAAAATGGGGGGAGGGCTAACGTCTCCGTCATGTCTAAGATGCTCCCACCTCCCGCGCAGATTTTGAGCATATTGATTGGACAGTTAGTTTACATGTTTTTCTTTTCTTTTTTATTTTATTTCAGGATGTTGTCGAAATTCATTTCTAAAGTGCTGTTTGTAAACGCATGCCCTATCACCCCTATTAACATGCCATTTCGCAATCTAGATGAGGAAACAATTTGTCCACTTACAGCAAATGTTAACAGGGGGAAAACCTTTCCAAACATGTAGAAAAGCTTATTTGCTCCTTTACGCTGGATGAGGAGATAGCCTCCCACTTTATCAAATGGAGAAAGAAGAACTGTTTAACCAAATATCCCAAATAAATATTGTACAAGAATAGGGCGGCGCCCGGAGAAAATTAATAAAGTAGGGCGCTTGTGGTTGGGACGTCCTCTCTGACAGAACCAAAGTCATAACTGTAACTGAAACTGGCGACATAAATCTCAGATAAAAATGTGTTTATAATCCAAATGTGTGATATTTGACGAGTCCTGGGGGCCATACTGAATGCAAAACTCGGGCAAGTAAACGCTCGCATACCAAACCACCCAGACCAATACACAAAAGGGACCAATCACAAGGCAAGTTAGTTTACTTTTTGAGTTATCTTTAATTGGTTATGAACCTTTTTTTTTTTTTTTTGGTTTATGTGAATACAATGATCTGTACGCGGAACTCATGTCTCACATGTCTATAGTATAATTCTTGACAGCACATGAAGCATGTGTATAATTCACTGTCTTTCCTGTGACTTGTATAATATAAGTGACAATAGTGTATGTGCCGACATGATGATGCCTCCTAAGTAATTTTGACCTGTATTCATCTTGTAACAGTTTATGGTATTTTTCAATAAAACAGTTTTAATTAAAAAAAATTTTACATAGGCTCTACTCCCATGTAAATTTACAACAACATGTAGTTGAAAGCACATAAGCAGAATAAGTCACTTAATTGTGCAAAAGAACAGTATAAGAAAAAACACTCATGGAGCATCAACCAAGGTAATTGGTGGTCCACTATTTTCAGCCATGGCAATAGAACAGGTACAGCCAAATTATACAGGGGAGGTGACCATACACTGCGAATTTTAGATGGGATCGTGGAGGCATAACTAAATATTCTGCTCAATAATGTTTCACTATGAGAAGGAATAACATGACTCGACATGTTCATCCTTTTTTTTGCTGCTCCTACAATATGTGTATAGATAGGGCATAGTGTTGTTTTGGCGATACAAATGAAAATGTTAAATATCCGCAGTAGTCTGAATCCGTTGCGTCGTTCCTCCCCCCCCCCCCCCCCAATTTGTGTCGCGGTGAAAGCCAGCGCGATTCAACACATCACGCATCGCATGGACACATCTCCGGCCGATGCCTCCCCCCAAAAACGTCGGGAAAACACGTAGTAAATAAATAAGCCCCATTGAGTGCTGCAACAAGCACCTACACCGCACAATTCAGTCTTTGGTTTGTCCCAAAGGTTTCCTAATACGCCACTAACTGGGACAGAAATGTTATATGATGGGCCTTACGAATACAAGCAACAGAGTCCTATACAAAATTTCTGTAACAATTCTGTCCATTTTCATATTGAATAATATATATCTTGTGGTTGGTTAAAACAAAAATTCACATGTGTTTTGTTTTTTTTTTTATGTACGTTTCCGTGAATTTGACCAGATTCTCGCTGATGGGTGGGTTGCAGATCCTGGCGTGTTACATCAAACGAAGTAACCAATGATTAAGGGTGCGGATGCCAACCTGAAAAGTGTTAGGGTTACTGTCTCATCCTCGTCTATGGTCCCCCCTAGGGGTTATATGCCATGTACAGTTCTCATTCCTCATCCTCCGTCATTTATACAATGAGAGGGGAATGAGGGAGCTTCAGCCAAGTCCACCACTTGTGACCATGGTTTGAGTCTCCTGCAAGGTACCTGCAACGATTTTAAAATGTAACTAGATTTGAGTTATTGGATTTTATACCCAAAAGCATGGTGCACAGATAAAAGAAACTTCTTTGGGGACCTGTATTAGGTGTAATGAGGTGGAAACAAACTGATGACAGGTTCCCCTTTAAATTCATGTGTTGTGTACCAGGAGGGTGTGGTTGGGTCGGGCCTTCTTGAGTTATTTTGAGGTTTTATAAATGTAGCAGTAAAGGCTAAAGCTAACCTACGAGCTGAAGGCCAAGTAAGCTTGCCCACCCCAAAGATCCACTACTTACTGATGGGAATGACGTCTCTTCTAGTGACTGGCTCATAGATCTGTCCCTAAGACAGAGCCGGCTCTTCTGGCTCCCTGAACGGCTCCCTATTAAATATATAACAGGGAGTGGCACAAACGCAGTCAGTCACCCATGCCACACCTCTGCCACTTTAACCCGCAATTGTTTGGTGTTAAAGGGGGGTGTTAGTGAGCCGGTTAGGTGCTGGGGTTAAGTAGGGTACGCCTCATCCCTGCATTTTCAATGAACAAGGAGGCCGGCTTTAGAACCGGCTTCTAGAAATACGACCACAGTCGCTAGTTAGTATCTCTCTAAAGGTAATTAGCATTTAATTCATTGTGTTTCCCACTGGTAAATTCACTAAACAACCTGCCCAATGCAATATGCATGATGTATATGGTGATCAGCCGGGCAGCTTCCATCACTGAAGGAGCAGCGGAACATGAATGAGTGGTATAAATCCAAGTAACCAGTTACATGACATCTATCCATGTGCCGTGTGAGAACTAGGGTTAATAGCTTAATTTGCACACATGTGTGCCGATGAAACGTGTTGGGAGGGGGTCGCAGCATAGGTCAGAGAAAAGACAGAGAAAAGTTTATATAGAATTAATTAGAGTGGAATGGAAAGACTGATAGAGAACAGGGGAGATCTTTGTACTCCACTTAATCTGTGCAGGAGACATTCGGCATTTTCATATCATCCAGCCTCTGCTTCATGCACAGAAACTCTGTGACATGTCCTCCTTTCTCTGTGAGCAGGTGATCAGCAGCTCCTCCCCCTCTTTATGAAACCATCAGATAGTTTATCTGATGGTCCTATTAACGGACTCCAGGGCTTACAGCCCATGGTAGGAGGCAGCTATTGCAGCAATGAGGTTATCTGTGGGGCCATAACAAAAACTACTGAATATAGTTATATAAATAATAGGCAAAGTGTTTTTATAATCCCAAGAGATATTGATTCGTGAAAAAAAAAAAATACCCTTTTACAGTTACTCTTTAAGACATCTGGGCTGAGATTCAATTAGTTTTTAATATTTGTTATTTATTGATTGTTTTGTTCAGACCCTTATTAAAAGCACAAGGCCATTTTTATTTACATGGTGTTGGCATTTGTTTTCGTACAGTTTATGTACAAAATCTGCTTTGCGATTGTTTCATTTGCACCAAATTAACAAGAATCCAAAGTGCAAAATCACTTAGACGCTGCTATTGCAGCCAATGCATTATTTTGCATAAATCTAGTTTCACAACACGGCGGCAATCACAATTCATGATTTAATGACCTGCCATTTACGATGCAAGTTTTGCTGCAAATTGATGCCAGTCCCCTACCCCTGGGTCTGATAGTATTTTTACTATGTCTTAACTGTGGACTGTTCTCAAACAATCCACAAAGCATAAGACACTTGCCAGCAGATTTATCAGCCACTGTTAATGAATCTGACAGTTAACGCCCTGTGCCCCGGCCCACTCCAGGCCGGCCACCGCCCCTCCACATCGACCAGCTGCAACCCCCCCCTTATCATCCCCCATGGCGTGAAGGTGGCAAAGAAGGGCTAAATAATCACAAGTGTTTATCTATAAGCTGGCATTTGCGATTATTTCAGGGCTTTCTACAGGGCTTCTACACCACTGTTGCGGTGCAGAAGGTCCTGATAATATGCCCCATAGAGTTTTTTGCAAGATGCTATGCTGGTCTAATGATAAATACTCTCATGTGTGTGTCCATAGTATCAATTTTGTAGCTAGAAACGTTTAAGCTTTATAAATCCATGTGCTTTTATTTTTGGAAAGCAGAGTCAGGAAGAATAAATAAGGAGAACTGATCCAACACCATTTGTTTGTGTGTCAAGGGAACTATGAGAACCTACTTGCAATATTTCCCTCCGCAACAGAAACACAAGCCAAGCGTTATGTGGGACTGTCACAGTATATGCCAACAGCCAAACGCTCTCTCGTGCATAAACATCCGCAACACGCCAAATCCTCCCTCATTCTTAGTACAATTAAAATCAATATATATCATGTGAATGTTGGTGATGTTATGATTGAACCTGGATAGTAACAATGAATCACACTTGGCAGCTACTTCTGTCCCACGTGGAAATGCTCCGAACTGGCCGGTGAAAAAGCAAAGTTTGTTGTAAAGCTTTATATTCATTGTGTAATTCAGCTCAAGTGAACGGCTGTACTATTCATTTTTGTTCTTGCAGGAAAAAAAAAAAAGAATAGAATATGTAACAGGGGTAGGGTCTATTGATTTGACTTCAACAGAAATAGCAATTGAATGTTATATTTCCCAAAAACTTGTACAGTTCTCATAGCCGAAGTTGTAAAGCTGAAGCTGAGCGGAGGAGTTGTGGAAAAAACTGCATTGTACCACCATATCCAGATTAAGACATGGTTGGACATGGGTGTTAGCGTGTCGTAAATAGGCTGCTCCGTTACGTCTAGGGGATGGGGGGGGCGTGTTTTACATGTATTACGGGTTCTTTAATGCTGAAATATAAAACTTCAATAACTGATAGCGTCCGAGCCCATCTCAGCTTCCACCACTTTAATTTTTTCATGCCCCCCCTGCTGCAGCCTTCTCCTGCCGGCAGGGGCTAGGATCCGTCCGGTTGACTTCAGAGCCGAGGCGTGGAAAGAGCGTGTTGTGTGACTTCTTCTGTTATTGTACAACATGTGTATTATATATCATGTGTGAGTAAAATGTTAGTGGGTAATAAATATAACAGTAGAGACCAAAAGTTTGGACACACTGCCAACCTTTTCATTTAAAGAGTTTTCTGTATTTTTTCCTTGACTATGAAAATTGTAGATTGAATATTTAGAATATATGTCTCCTGAATGGAATGACTGCTGATGGCTTCTTTTTGAGTTTACCCGACTGCTTTTATAACTAGAATTGCCTCAGCAACGCCCACACCTGCTTACCTAATCTCTCTTTTACCTTTCACTTCCTTCTTTTCATGTATTTCTTTACTTGTACTTGAAGTCTACTGAATGATCTTCTTTTTAGGGTGGTCAGGAACTGCAGCCAAAGGATGGATATGTCTATTGTTATTTTTCTGGATAATTTATTTTTGTTTGACTATGAAAAATATTTGGTGAGTACAAAACTATATGTTCTATACATATATATCGATCTCTGCTACTGACTAAACTGCAGGTTGTACTTATGAGAACATGAAAATAGAAAGGGTTTTGCATGATTTACCACCCTGATATTTGTTCAGATCCTGCCCCTAACTCCCAGCCCATACTGTATTTCATCTATATGTATACAGGCAGTCCCTTGGTTACGTACAAGATAGGCTCTGTAGGTTTGTTCTTAAGTTGATTGCATTGGTATGTAAGTTCAGAACTGTATACTTTTAAATTCTGTAACCCGCATCCAATTTTTTTTTTTTTGGTCTTTGTGACAATTGAGTTTTAAAACTTTTGGGTTGTCATAAGAATCAGGATTAACAATAAATCTTAGTTGCAAACACCTTTGAATAACTGTTACAAGCTGATCATTGTACCCCAGGCTGAGTACAGTAATTACCATATCCAGAGGCCCTGTCTGTAACTAGTAGGGGTCGTCTGTAAGACGGGTGGGTTTCTTAAGCCGGGACCCGCCTGTATTACTACATAATAAGAATTAGGGAGTATCAGAATAGGCAAAATGTTTAGTAAATCACTGACAGATACAATACATTGCAGTACGAAGTACTGCAATCTACTGTATAAGGGATCATGGGTGTCCCCAGTGTAAATCCCCTAGTGGGACAGTAAAAAAAAAATTTAAATAATAAAATAATTAAATTTAAAAAACACCCATTTCCCTTATCACTTATATTTAAAAAATAAATAAATAAAAAAAACAAACAAACACAAAAATACGTATTCGTCGTGTCTTCCGCGACTTTAGCCAAGCATCTATTAGATTGTTATACCCATATTTTTCAGGGGTCTAAAAAAATAAAATAAAAATCTATTTTGCAATTTTAGTGCTTCCTACCTCCCGCTCCCCAAAATATGTAATAGAAGAGCGATCAAAAGCAGTCATGTACCCTATAATAGTTACCAATCTAACCGCTACATTTTCCCACAAATAAACAACAGCTCTAATTAACCCTCTTTTGATTGAGGAATAAAAAAGTTAAATAGTCCTCAGAATATGTTGACACTATGAGGAAAATGCCTAAGTCCTTAAAAAGGAGTTTTTTTTTGATAAACCGTAGTAAAATATAAAAGAACACCCCTGTACATGTTTGGTATACATCTCCTTAACCGTACTTTACATAGAATAATTACCATATATCCTCTGTAGTATAAGCCGAGTTTTTCAGCACAAAAATATTTTAAAAATACTTAAAAATTTTTTAAATAATAAACTTATATACTCACCCTCCGGTGTGCCCCGACGTGCACGCTGCTCCCCCCGATGTCTGCGCGGTCCTCTTCTGGCTTCCTTGCTCTCTCATTCTTCTTTCTTCTCTAACTTCGTGCTGGCATAACTATGCGCCTGCCGTCCGGGGGAGACAATGGCGCGCCCACCACGAAGTTAGAGAAAAAAAGAAGACAGGCGCGGAAAGCCAGAAGAGGACTCGTGCGAACATCGGGGGAGCAGCGCTGCACGTCGGGGCCAACCTGAGGGTGAGTATATAATTTTTTTTTTTTTTTTTTTTTTTATTCTGTGTCAGCCTCTTTACACTGTGGGAGCATTCTGTATACTACTCTGATGGGCAGGCTGTATACTACTGGGGCCAACCGTCACTATGGCGCGCTGTATACTACTCGGGGCAATGCTGTAAACTACTGGGGGCAAGCTTAATAACTCTGCCGGGCAAGCATAACTGGCACTGTATACTACTATTACTAGGGGCAAGCTGTAAACTCTGGGGGCAAGCCTGTATCACTACTGGGGGCAACGCTTATACCTACTGGGCGCAGGCTGTATACTAATGGGCAAGCTGTAAATACTGGGGGCAACTATAAACTACTGGGGGCTAAGCTGTATATTAACTCCACTACTGGGGGCAAGCTTCTATAACACTGGGAGCATGTGTAACTAGGGCGCACGTCGTACACTGGGCAAGCTGTATACTACTGGGGCAAAGCTGTATAATACTACTGGGCAAGCGGTAACTACTTGGACAGGCTGTATACTACTACTTGGGCAACTTATACTACTGGGGGAAGCTGTTATCCAACTGGGGACGGCCTGTAAATACTACGGCAATATACTACGGGGAAGTACAACTGGGGACTCTATACTACTGGGGGCAGGCGCTGTATACTATAGGGGGCTGGCTAGCTATATACTGGGGGGGTCTGTGACCAATGCATTTCCCACCCTCGGCTTATACTCGAGTGCATAGGTTTTCCCAGTTTTTGATGGTAAAATTAGGGGTCTCGGCTTATACTCGGGTTGGCTTATACTCGAGTATATACGGTTTATCATATCTACTATAGTGTACAGTGAACTGCATAAATGTTTTAATTAAAGAATAAGCGTCATAACAAAAAAAAAATAAAATAAAAAAAATAAAAAAGTTTTATAGCTTTTGGAATTTGAGCAGGAAAAAAATGCAAAAAGGTCTGTGTGCTGAATGTCCTGAAGGCATTTTAGGCTTGTCCTTAAGGGGTTAAGCCGAATAATTAACTGTTTTTTCTATAATAATTGTTTCTTCCACTCGTATTACAGCTCTATTGAAGATTATCCTACTATTAATGTACTAACAGTTTATCCTTCTTCCCCCTCTCTCTCCTCCATCTCTAATTGTGTAGTTACATACTTTCTGATTATATTCTAAGAAAATTGTCTCCTCGAACCATGGACCTTATAAATATAAATGAGCTCAACGTCCACAATCCATTTTCTTCAGACATATCTTTCACATATTGACTTGAAAAAAAACAGCTGCAGAAATTAATGAGAAACACAAGAAAATACGTGAACAGCAGCCAAAAGGACCCATCTGCACAATGAGAAGTGAAGCAAAGAGGTTAAGGAGCCTCTTGCCCCTAATCCCAAAATCAACCTGGGCACCAAAAAGCTGGCTTCTGCTGGATTCTTCAATACAGGTTGTAAGAACAGCTGTCAGTGCTTCTGCTGCGGACTGGTATTTTGACCCAATCAGTTGAGCGTTAACACAATAGAAAAACACAAAAATTCAATCCTGATTGCGCATTAATTCAAGGAATTGATGTTGGGAATATATCAAAGTATGATATCCGACCACCAATCCATAGCGCTCCAGATCCCAGTGATCACCGGATGCAGGATGTACAGGCCAACTACAGACATTCTCCTGTTGGCCTGCGTACACATTCATGGAGCCGGACATCCTTGCACAGCAGGATTATTTTTCACAGTATTTTGTTTGTGTTCTCTGTTCCTCCATATATTTACATGACTTTTGTATATTTCGTTTTAATACTCAATTGTCTTCTATAATTAAATAATTGTGTAACAATATAAAAGAAAATATACAAAAGTCATGTAAATATATGAGACAGAGAACAAAACAAAATACCTGTGAAAAATAATCCTGCCTGTGCAAGGATGTCCGGCTCCATGAATGTGTACGGAGGCCAACAGGAGAATGTCTGTAGTCTGGCCTGTACATCCTGCATCCGGTGATCACTGGGACTGAGCGCTATGGATTGTGGTCGGATATCATACTTTGATATATTCCCTACATCAATTCCTTGAATAAATGCGCAATCAGGATTGAATTTTTTATGTTTTTCTATTGGTGTAACACTCAATGATTGAGTACAAAATACCAGTCCGCAGCAGAAGCACTGACAGCTGTCCTTTACACCTGTATTGAAGAATCCAGCAGAAGCCAGCTCTTTTGGTGACCAGGTTGATTTTGGATTTAGGGGCAAGAGGCTCCTTAACCTCTTTGCTTCACTTCTCATTGTGCAGATGGGTCCTTTTGGCTGCTGTTCACGTATTTTCTTGTGTTTCTCATTAATTTCTGCAGCTGTTTTTTCAAAGTCAATATGTGAAAGATATGTCTGAAGAAATGGATTGTATGACGTGAGCTCATTTATATTTATAAGGTCCATGGTTCGAGGAGACAATTTTCTTAGAATATAATCAGCAGTAGGTAATACTACACATTAGAGATGGAGGCGGAGAGAGTGGAAGAAGGATAAACTGTTAGTACATTAATAGTAGGATAATCTTCAATAGAGCTGTAATACGAGTGGAAGAAACAATTATTATAGAAACAATACAGTTATTCGGCTTAACCCCTTAAGGACACAGCCTAAAATGGCCTTCAGGACATTCAGCACACAGACCTTTTTGCATTTTTTTCCTGCTCAAATTCCAAAAGCTATAAAACTTTTTATTTTTTTATTTTATTTTTTTTTTGTTATGACGCTATTCTTTAATTAAAACATTTATGCAGTTCACTGTACACACTATAGTAATATGATAAACCGTATATACTCGATTATAACCAACCCGAGTATAAGCCGAGACCCCTAATTTTACCATCAAAAACTGAAAACCTATGCACTCGAGTATAAGCCGAGGGGGAATGCATTGGTCACAGACCCCCCCAGTATAAGCTAGCCAGCCCCCTATAGTATACAGCGCCTGCCCCAGTAGTATACAGCCAGTCCCCATTGTATAACAGCTTTCCCCCAGTAGTAACACCGCTTTCCCCAGTAGTATACAGCGTCCCCCAGTGTATACAGCTTGCCCCCATTAGTATAACTGCCCCAGTAGTAATACGCTGTCCCAAGTAGTTTACAGCTTGCGCCCAGTTAGTCTACAGCTGCCCCAGTAGTATACAGCTTGCCCCCAGTAGTTTAACAGCTTGCCCCAGTAGTATACAGCCTTCTCCCCAGTAGTATACAGCTTGCCCCCCAGTAGTATACAGCTTGCCCCCAGTAGTTACAGCTTGCCTTGCCTAGTATACAGCCGTGCGCCAGTAGTATACAGCTTGCCCCCAGTAGTATACAGCTTGCCCCCAGTAGTTTACAGCTTGCCCCTAGTAGTATACAGCCTGCTCCCAGTAGTATACAGCTTGCCCCCAGTAGTATACAGCTTGCCCCCAGTAGTTTACAGCTTGCCCCTAGTAGTATACAGCCTGCGCCCAGTAGTATACAGCTTGCCCACAGTAATATACAGCCTGCCCACAGTAGTATACAGCCTGCCCACAGTAGTATACAGCCTGCCCAGCATAAAAAAAAAAAAAAAAATTATATACTCACCCTCCGGTGGCCCCGACGTGCAGCGCTGCTCCCCCGATGTCCGCACGAGTCCTCTTCTGGCTTCCGCGCCTGTCTTCTTTTTTCTCTAACTTCGTGCTGGGCGCTGCCATTGTTCTCCCCCGGACGGCAGGCGCATAGTATGCCAGCACGAAGTTAGAGAAGAAAGAAGATGGCGCGGAAGCCAGAAGAGGACCCGCGTAGACATCGGGGGAGCAGCGCTGCACGTCGGGGCCACCGGAGGGTGAGTATATAAGTTTATTATTTTTAAAATATTTTTTAAGTATTTTTAAATATTTTTTGTGCTGAAAAACTCGGCTTATACACAAGTATATATGGTAATTATTCTATAGGATAGTACAGTTAAGGAGATACCAAACATGTACAGGGGTTTCTTTTATATTTTACTACTTTATCAAATAAAAACTCCTTTTTAAGGACTTAGGCATTTCCCTCAGTGTCACCATATTCTGAGAGCTATAACTTTTTTTATTCCTCAATCAAAAGAGGGTAATTAGAGCTTGTTTATTGTGGGAAAATGTAGCGGTTAGATTGGTACTATTATAGGGTACATCTGACTTTTTGATCGCTTTCTATTACATATTTTGGGGAGGTAGGAAGCACTAAAATTGCAAAATAGGTATTTTATTTTTATTTTTTAGACCCCTGAAAATATGGGTATAACAATCTAATAGATGCTTGGCCAAGGTCGCGAAGGACACGACAATACCTATTTTGTGTTTGTTTGTTTGTTTTTTTTAATTTATTTTATTTTAAATATAAGTGCATAGGGAAATGGGTGTTTTTTTAATTTAATTTAATTTTATTTATTTAAATTTTTTTTTTACTGTCCCACTAGGGGATTTACACTGGGGACACCATGATCCCTTATACAGTAGATTGCAGTACTTCTGTACTGCAATGTATTGTATCTGTCAGTGATTTACTAACATTTTGCCTATTCTGATACTCCCTAATTCTTATATTTAGTAATACAGGCGGTCCCCGGCTTAAGAACACCCGTCTTACAGACGACCCCTAGTTACAGACAGGCCTCTGGATATTGGTAATTTACTGTACTTCAGCCTTGGGCTACAATGATCAGCTGTAACAGTTATCAAAGGTGTTTGCAACTAAGATTTATTGTTAATCCTGATTCTTATCACAACCCAAAAGTTTTAAAATCCAATTGTCACAAAGACCAAAAAAAAAATTGGATGGGGTTACAATTATAAAGTATACAGTTCTGACTTACATACAAATTCAACTTAAGAACAAACCTACAGAGCCTATCTTGTACGTAACCCAGGGACTGCCTGTATACATATAGATGAAATACAGTATGGCTGGGAGTTAGGGGCAGGATCTGAACAAATATCAGGGCTGGTAAATCATGCAACCCTTTTATGTTCTCATAAGTACCACCTGCAGTTTAGTACAGAGATATAATATATGTATATGAACATATAGTTTAGTACTCACCAAATATTTCATAGTCCAAACAAAATAATTATCCAGAAAATAACAATAGACATATTCCATCCTTTGGCTGCAGTTCCTGACCCTAAAAAGAAGATCATTCAAGTAGACTTCAAGTACAAGTTAAAGAAATACATGAAAGAAGGAAGTAAAAGAGAAGATTAGGTAAGCAGGTGTGGGCGTTGCTAGAGCAATTCCTAGTTAAAAGCAGTCGGTAAACTCAAAGAAGCCATCAGCAGTCATTCAGGAGACATATATTCTAAAATATTCAATCTACAATTTTCATAGTCAAGAAAATACAGAAAACTCTTTAAATGAAAAGGTGTGTCCAAACTTTTGGTCTCTACTGTATATTTATTACCATAACATTTTACTCACACATATATATAATACACATGTTGTACAAATAACAGAAGAAGTCACACACCACGCTCTTTCCACGCCTCGGCTCTGAAGTCACCGGACGGATCCTAGTCCCCCGACGGCAGGAGAAGGCTTGCAGCAGGGGGGCATGAATAAATTAAAGTTGGTGGAAGCTGAGAGGGGCTCGGACGCTATCAGTTATTGAAGTTATTATTTCAGCATTAAAGAACCCGTAATACATGTAAAACACGCCCCCCCCATCCCCTAGACGTAACGAGCAGCCTATTTACGACACTCTACCACCATGTCCACCATTGTCTTAATCTGGATATGTGGTACAATGCAGTTTTTTCCCACAACTCCTCCGCTCAGCTTCAGCGTTACAACTTCGCTATGAGAACTGTACAAGTTTTTGGGGAAATATAACATTCAATTGCTATTTCATGTTGAAGTCAAATCAAGTAGAACCCGTACCCTGTACATATTCTATTCTTTTTTTTTTCCTGCAAGAACAAAAATGACATAGTACAGCCGTTCACTGAGCTGAAATTACACAATGAATATAAAGCTTACAACAAACTTTGCTTTTCACCGGCAGTTCGGAGCATTTCCACTGTGGACAGAAGTAGCTGCCAAGTGTGATTCATTGTTACTATCCAGGTTCAAATCATCAACATCACTACAACAATTCACATTATATTGTATTTATTGTACTAAAGAATGAGAGGATTTGGCTGTTGCGGATGTTTATGCAGAGAGCGTTGGCTTGGCATATACTGTGGTACAGTCACACATAACGCTTGGCTTGTGTTTCTGTTGCGGAGGTAAATATTGCACAGTAGGTTCTCATAGTTCCCTTGACACAAACAAAATGGGTTGATCAGTTCTCCTTATTTATTTCTTTTCCTGACTCTGCTTTCCAAATAAAAAAGCACATGGGATTATAAAGCTAACGTCTAGCTACAAAATTGATACTATGGACACAACAATGAGGGGTATTTATCATTAGACCAGCATCTTGCAAAAACTCTATGGGGCATATTTATCAGGACCTCTGCACCGCATCAGTGGTGTAGAAGCCCTGAAATAATCGCAAATGCCAGCTTATAGCTAACACTTGTGATTATTTAGCCCTCTCTGCCACCTTCACGCCAGTGGGGCATGAAGGGGGGGTTGCAGCTGGTCATGTGGAGGGCGGGGCCGGCCTGGAGTGGGCCGGCACAGGGCGTTACTGTCAGATTCATAACAGTGGCTTGATAAATGTGCTGGCAGTGTCTTATGCTTTGTGGATTGTTTGAGACAGTCACATAAGACATAGTAAAATACTATCAGACCAGGGTAGGGACTGGCATCAATTTGCAGCAAAACTTGCATCTAAATGGCAGGTCATAAATCATGAATTGATTGCCGTGTTGTGAAAACTAGTTTATGCAAATAATGATTTGGCTGCAATCAGTGTCTAAGTGATTTTGCACTTTGTTTCTATGTTAATTTGGTGCAATGAAACATCGCAAAGCAGCATTTGTACTACAACTGTACGAAAACAATGCCACACATGTAAATAAAATGGCCTTGTGCTTTTACTAAGGGTTAATACAAAACAATCAATAAATAACAAATATTAAAACTAATTGATCTCAGCCCAGATGTCTTAAAGAGTAACTGTAAAGGTATTTTTTTTTTTTTCACGAATCAATATCTCTTGGGATATAAAACAACTTTGCCTATTATTTTATAACTATATTCAGTAGTTTCTTTGATATGCCCCACAGATAACCTCATTGCTGCAATAGCTGCCTCCTTTCCATGGGCTGATAAGCCCTGGAGTCCGTATAGACATCAGATAAACATATCTGATGGTTTCATAAGAGGGGAGGAGCTGCTGATCCCTGCTCACAGAGAAGGAGGACATGTCACAGAGCTTTCTGTGCATGAAGCAGAGCTGGATGTATGAATGCCGATGTCTCCTGCACAGAATAGTGAGGTACAAGATCTCCCCTGTTCTCTATCAGTCTTTCCATTCCACTCTATATAATTCTATATATTTTTCTCTGTCTTTCTCTGCACCTTATGCTGACCCCCTTCCCAACTTTTCATCGCCACTTTGTGCAGATAAGCTATTAACCCTTAGTTCTCACACGGCACATGGTATAGATGTCATGTAACTGGTTTACTTGGATTTATACCACTCATTACATGTTCCCTGCTCCTTCATGTGATGGAAGCTGCCAGGCTGATCACCATATACATCATGCATATGCATTGGGCGGTGTTTAGTGAATTTACCAGTGGGAAACAAAATGAATTTAATGCTAAATTACTTTGAGAGAGAACTAGCGATGTGTCGTTCGAGCCGGTTCTAAGAGCCGGCTCTTGTTCATGAATGACAGGAGGAGGCTCCCCTCTTAACCCCGCACCTAACCGGCTCACCACACCCCCTTTAACACCATACAATCGGGTTAAAAGTGGAGAGGTGTGAGGTGACTGACTGGTTTGCCGCTCCCTGTTATATATTTAATAGGGAGCCGTTCAGGAGCCAGAAGAGCCGGCTCTTCTTAGTGAGCAGATCCTAATGAGCCAGCTCACTAAGAAGAGACGTCATTCCCATCAGTAGAGAGTGGATCTGTGGGCAAGCTTACTGGCCCCAGCTCGAGTTAGCTTTAAGCTTACTGATACAATAAAACCATCAAATACTCAGAAAGCCCACCCAGCCACACCCTCTGGTACAACACATGAATTAAAGGGAACCTGTCATCAGGTTTTCACCATTAAACCTAATGACAGGTCCCCAAAGAAGTCTTTATACTGTGCACCATGCTTTTGTGTATAAAAATCCATAACTCAAATCTAGTTACATTTTAAATAGTTGCAGGTACCTTGCCAGGAGACTCACCATGTCACAAGGTGTGACTTGGCTGAGCTCCCTCATTCCCCTCTCATTGATAAATGAAGGAGGAGGGAATGAAGAATGTACATGGCATATCCCCCTAGACCATAGAGAGGAAAAGTAACCTACACGTTTCAGGTGCATGCAGCACCCTTAATCATGGTTAACTTCGTTGATGTAAACGCCAGGATATGCACCCACCCATCAGGGAGAATCTGGTCAAATCACGGAACAGTCATAAAAAACAACACACATGTGAATTTTGTTAAAACCAACAAGAATATATATATTCAATATGAAAATGGACATAATTGTACAGAAATTTGTATAGGACTGTTGTTATCGTAAGGCACCACATAAACATTTCTGTCCCAGTTAGTGCATTAGAAAACCTTTGACAAACCAAAGACTGAATTGTGCGGTATTGCTTGTTGCATGCACTCAATGGGGCTTATTTACTAAGGTTTCCCGACTTTTTGGGGATCGCGCCGGAGATTGTGTCGCATGCGATCGTATTGTGTTGCAATCGCGCTGGCTTTCACACGACACAAATGGGGGGGGGGGGGGGGGGTCGGACGATCCAACGGATTCAGACTACACACGGATTTAACATTTTCATTTGTATCGCAACACACATGCCCTATCTATACACTATTGTAGGAGGCAAAAAAAAAGGTATGAACTGCACCGAGTCATGTTATTTCTTCAGTAGTGAAACATTATTGAGGCAGAATATTTAGTATGCCTCCCGATCCCATAAAATTCTCGTTCTGTCACCTCCCCTTATAATTGGCTGTACCTGTTCTATTGCCATGGCTGAAAATGTGGCCAATTTACCTTGGTGATGCTCAATAGAGTGTTTTTATTTACTGCTTTTGCACAATTAGTGATATCTCTTATGTGTTTCAATAAATGTTGTTTAAATTTACATATAGTATTGCCTATGTAAATTTTTTTTTAAACTGTTTATTGAAAAATATACATAACTGTACAGATGAATACAGTAAAATTACTAGAGCATCATCATGTCGTGCACATACATATTGTCACTTATATTATACAAGTCACAGAAGAGTGAATTATACAACAATGCTCATGTGCTAGTCAGCAATATCTAATAGACATGGAGACATGAGTCCGTACAGATCATTGATTCACATAAACCAAAAAAAAAAAGACATAACCAATAAAGATTAACCAAATAAACTAACTTGCCCTTGTGATTGTTCCCTTTTGTGTATTGGTCTGGGTGGATGCGAGCTTTACTTGCCCAGTTTGCATTTAGTATGGCCCCCAGGACTCGGCAATATCCACATTTGGACTACACATTTTATCTGAGATTATGTCGCAGTTCAGTTACAGTATAGGCTGTCAGAGAGGAGTCACACCAAGCGCCCCATACTTTATTAATTTTCTCCGGGCGCCCCCTATTCTTGTACAATATTTTATTGTAGGGAATAATTTGGTTAACCAGTTTCTTCCATTGTGAGAAAGTGGGAGGCCTATCTCCCATCCAGCGTAGAGCAATAGCTTTTCTAGCCATGAAACAGGTTTCCCTGATTACAATTTGCTCGTAGTGGGACCAAATTTCCTCATCTAGGATGCCGAATAGGCATGTTAATGGGGTGATAGGCAGTGGTTTACAAAGCACTTTAGAAAGAATTTCGACAACATCTGTAAAAAAAGAAAACATGTAACTACATGTCCAAATCATATGCTAAAAATCTGCCGGAGAAGTGGAGCATCTTAGACATGACGGAGACGTTAGCCTCCCCATTTTATATAAGCGAAGGGGCATCAGATAGCTTTCGTGAACAATATATAATTGAGTCAATTTGTTGTTCACAGATGGGGAGACGTACAGGTGTGACTCCAACATTTCTGACACTGTTTCCTCATTTACTTGCCTAAAGTGCGAAATAAATGAGCCCCATTGGCTCTGTGTGACACATTGATGAGAATTCCAGAGGGGGAGATGGGAGAGATGAGCTGTGTCACACAGTGACTCAGCTGAAGAGAAAACACATTGGGGCTGATAAACTAAGGGTCGCAGATCGCACTTCCATCAGACAGTTCGCCATTTTTGGGGATTGCACGGCTTGGACAGGTATTTAACAGGGGTCTGCGCTGGGATCGTGTCACACGCAATCATTTTCTGCCGCAGCTGTGCTGGCTTCCATGCGACACACATTGGGGGGGGGGCGTGCCATCGGACAATCCAAGCACTTAGGACTTAGATGCACCACTTAAAAGAAGGTGAACTACGGCGGACCTGAGTGGGGAAGTGATGCAGGATATCAGGCGCACGATCTTAGTGAATCGCGGCACAGTGCATTATCGTCGGACAATGCACTTTCGGTGAACTCCAGCGGCTGGGTTGGTAAATGAGCTCCATTAACTGTGATTGGGTGAGTTTGCAGCAACTTTTTTTATGGTGAATTTAACTAGATCTGAGCTATGGCTTTTTATACAAAAAAGTATGGGCCACAGTATGAAGACTTCTGTATGAACTTATCATTTGGTTTGATGGTTAAAACCTGATGAAAGGTTCTCCTTTCTGTACATAGATTGGAGAGATACAGGGTATAGTGGGTATCTCTCCAATACAGGGTATAGCCGATCTAAGGGGCCATGAAAAGTTTCCAATAAACTTTCTTTATCAATTCCTCACGGTTTTCAAGATCTCTGATTGTTGCAGGTTTGCTGCCATACAACAGGAAGCTTCATCATTTACTTCCTGCAAATAAACACCGATCCATGGTCATGTGATCTCACTCAGGTGCACAGCTCTTATAACACCCAGCGTAATCAAAGCTGTGTGATGCTAGCGAGTCATACACCTGTGTAACATCACATGACCATGGACCGCTGTTTATCTACAGGAAGCAAACATAGATGTTTTCTATAGCATAACAGCAAGCAGAGATCTAGAAAATAGTGATTGCTACAGAAAGTATATTGGAAAATGTAATAACTTTTCATTACACAAACAATATTAATTATTGGCTGAAATGTGCTTAAAGTGGAAAACCCCTTTAAGCTACAGTGTTCACCAGTCCAGTGCACGCCCCGTCTAACTAAATATATCAAGTTTACCACTGACGCACAGATGAATGATAATGCAGATATAACCAAATCTCAAATCGTAAGGGGCTCAAGCTGGATGCAGACTGTTATACTGGCTACTCTGGGGGCCTGTGACTATAGTGGCTGCTGTAGGGGCACCATGATTATAGTGACTACTGTGGAGGTTGTGTTACTTTATTGGATACTGTGCTGGCATTGTTATTATATTGAGTACTGTAGGGGCACTGTTACTGTATTGGCCTCTGTGTTGGTGTTATATTTGATACTGTGGGGCACTGTTACAATACTGGATACTATGAGGGCACTGTTACTATATAGTCTGCTGTGGGGGGCCAAGTGACTATCTTGAATACTATATTGTTTCTAAATTGGCTACAGTAGATGGACTAGCTGAAATGCACGTTGGGGCTGACATCATCCCGGCAACTGGAGGACTTACTGTAATCTACATGGGTGAGTAGAGCTGGGAATCTCTAACCATTGATTTGCCTGTAGGGCTTCTGACTGACCCTGGGCACACTGGAGATAACAGCTATTCAGCTGTACCTATTTTACATGCTTTATTTCGGTTGTCCAGGATGATCTCTGATGTGTCCTATGTTGCACCATGTTTTTAACATGTTTATTATTTTCCTGTAATGTAGTAGTATTTGTGATGTAAAATTACTAATTGTGTTACAATGCTTACAGCTTGTCACAGTGGGGAAGAAGAAGGGGAGGGGGGCGGGGGCAGGCATCCCAATTCCTTCCAAAAGGAGGAAATGGTTGTGCAAGACCAAAACACATGCAACATTGAAGCTGTAAAATCCAAGCCCACAAGAAACCGGCGCAAATGTGGTATTTCACCTTTTTCAGTGCATTTGGAATTTTTTTCCCGCTTCCCAGTACACGGCATGGAATATTAAATACCGTCACTATGAAGTGCAATTTCTTACGCAGAAAATAAGCTGCGATTTTTGAAGGGGGGAGTGAAAAATAGAAATGAAAAAACAAAAAAAGGCCAGGTCCTTAAGGGGTTAATACCAATCCAGCACTCTGTGACCTCTCAGATTTGAAGGGCGTAATTTTAGGGGGCTTTTCTTGGTTCTTTTTTTCTCAACAATTCTAAACCTGGGTTCCCCCGAGGGGCAGACTCTCACATATTATACTTTACTTATTAAAAAACAATTTAGTGCCACCCAGTGGTCAAGTACGGTGTATACCCTTATTGTTCCTTGTTTTAGAAATTTAAAATCAAAGTTGTCTGTTTTTTTTTCACCAAATAAATGGATTATATTTATATTGTGTTTGTTTTTGTCACTACTAAGGGATATTCCCACCTTTTGAAGGTTTATATTGTTGACCTGATTTGTCTCTGTACTATACTCTTATTTTCTTTTGAAGCATGTGACAATGTTTCAGTTTTTCATTGGATTAATTAACATGATATAGATTTTCTTATTTTTCAGTGGATTTAGTCCTATGTGGACTTATATTATTAAATTATCAATTTTGTATTTTTTTTAAGCTTTACTCTATAAGTAAGTAAAATTATGACAATACTGCATTAATATAGTTTTATATGTTTTTAAAAAATGTGCAATTTTAAATAATCTATTAAGGCCATATGAACAAGTTAGACACATCAACACTGTAGTGAATGGAGTGAATTGTTTTATTAACATGCAATGGCCTTTGTAAATATTAACAAAAAACTATTAGCATTCATTGTTAGCCCAATATCACCTTATATTGAGCTAATAATTGCTACCTGTAACTGAACCTGGATATGCCAAAATTCTGCCTGTATGCTTTGACAATTAGGAACTGGCAAACTCTGCACAGTTGATAATTGTGGATCCCAACTGTTGACTGTAGGTAAAGCATTGACGTAATGGTCATCATTCATCAGCTGAGAATATACAACCAGGATTAACTGTATGAGCAGCAGGCAATGGTGAGAACCAAGGATGCATGGGAGAGGTGAGAGGGCACAAGTTTGAAGCCTTAACACCCCTTCCTTTGGTGTAGCCATACCGCTCATATTCACAGACAGTTGTATAAGAAGCTCTATAATTAAAACATAAAATATATTAGAAAGATGTATAACTTAGAATTGTGTTACAAATGAGCAGATGATGGGACTCACAGTCCACGGCCGCTGTTTCCATATAAATAGATGTTTATTTGCCATGACATGTTTTGGCTCGTGACACAAACCATGATGAGGTTGCCCAGTGCACAGTACTCGATTCTCCATATTGCTGTCTGAATTTGTGTGTAAGGGTTTTATCCCTTTATGAGGGCTTTGGATTTCCGTGTTACTTATGCTGAGCAATTGTTGATAGATAAAGTGATTAAGCAGTATTAACATTAAATCAAAAGATCATATTAAAGGGGCCACGCTCTACTGTACAGTGCATAACATGAACAAGCAGATAGAATTGCATATTAATAAAAGATCAGCTGTTTCAAGCGCCAGTAATGCTCTGCGGAGCACTGTGGTCTCTTCACTGTTTTCATGGGTCTATTTAGTACTAGTGCAGGATATGATGGTTGAGGCCCATTTACTTGTCTATCCAGAACCTTGTGTGTGCTTAAACAGTTAAAAACAGAAACTTGGGGTTGGAAAGTTTCCAATGCCGAGCGTTCAGAAAATTGCGCAGTAATGGTACATTCACACTGTGGGTTTTGACCGGGAATGTCCAATGCGGATTTTGACCAAAATACCCTATAATCCGCACAGCATCTGCCCGGATTCCACCTGGAATATAGGACATGTCACTTCTCTTTGCACAAGCAGACAATGTAGATACTCGGTTCCAAATTTTCCATTGTGTAAAAAAAGGCCAAAGAGTTCTGTGTATATGACTATTCTTCTAGATATGTTCTAAGATTGCAGTTATTTGTGAATTAAGGGCAAAAACATGTTATATTATTATTTTATTAAGCTTTTTGCGGCACTAAGTGTTTGGCTGCACAGGTAATTGGATCTGTTGCTTGTTTTCAGTAGTGCATTATAATATGTGCAGTTTAGTTGGAAGCCCAGGGACCATGGCTACTTAAACAACCCACCAAGTTGAATACTGCCTTAAGTGCCAGCTCTCAACACACACATACACAAGAGCCCTTCCAGGACCTCCAGAGGTCCTCATACTGCTGAACTAAAAGCGAACAGAAGGGATCCCCTCTTCTAAGCTCCCAAGAAGCTTGATTTCGGTACAATATGTAGGCACTAAATTTCAAACCGTTTTTAAAAAATTGTGGAACCCCCAATTTTCATCCTGTGTAGTGTCCATTACAGTCTTACTCTGCACCTGCATTCTTTATATGCTGCCCATTGACACCCCCTTTACAAAATGATTGACACACTCTATATAATTAAGAAAACAAGCGGATCATAGACCCAGTTTCATATAAAATATGGGTGTCTAATGTAAAATTGTGTCATAATAAGCAACAAGGCCAGAAACATCAGTGTTGATAAAGTACATGACACATATTCCTCAATAGCTTGTTTCTAACCTCAGACAGTCGTATGCTCTATACTTCTAATAACTGGTGCATTTATTGCTCAATGTTTGGAGAAAAAGGCAAAAACCACTGGCGATAAATATTCAGGCTCTTGGATTGAGGGTGATTCTGTTTCATTGCATTGAACATGTTCAGATCATCTTCATCGAGGAGCCATCCGTACATTTTTACAGATACAAGACTGGGAAGTCTGGACACCAGTCTGACAAAGGATTTCACAGTGGTAGCGTGAGACTTGATCTGCTGAGTGTACATTCGGCTGATGTCCAGAAGGTATAGCTCTGGCATCTGTTCTGCTTCCTCAAAGAAGGTTGTCCACCCAGATTCAGTGATGTTCAAATTCATTAGTAGCTCAAGTTCTCGAAGTTTCTTGAAATTTCCATTTTTTGCTTCTTCAGCTTTAAAAAAAAAAAAAAAAAAAAAGATATTATACTATTTCCAAAACCAAGATGTTGGAGTAGGAAGGTTTGGAAGGAACTTTCAAGAATTTGTGCCCATTCAGCCAGAAGCACTAAATCTTTATTCTAGTTAATCCCTCTAAGGCAATGGTGGCCAACCTAAGGTGGCACTCAGATTTATCTGTGGGCACCTTGGCCATTACTCAGTATACAGGTCGCCAGCAGGACTTAGCCTCCTCCAGCAGTCCAAGGCAGCCGAGGACGTGCCATGTTCAGAGCTATTTTAATTGACTGGAACTACAAGAGGAGCGAGAAGGTGTGGACAGAATGTATACATTATACATTATAGCTCCTGCTCCGGCCCTGGGAAGCTACAATGATAATTCACATTCCTCCTCCTTCTTTCTACTGTATTTGTGACAGAGCAGAGAGCAATAAGTTACTGCTTAAAGAGGACCTGTCACGGGGTACAATGTAATCGTCGGAACACTCGCAAAGCTGTCCGACGTATTCATGAGGGGGTGGGATTGGGGTGTGGTTAGGGGCGGACATGACTGCCGCATGACGCGGAAGCGGGGCAATCCGGGGAAGAGGCAGCTCCTCGGACCGCCAAATTATGACGATTACATTGTACCCCACCGGAGTGTTAGATAGCGTTAGTGGAGGTTTCAGGTAACGCTATCCTTCTAGCACTGCGGCGTTTGTTCAAGCACTAGGAGCTGCTTACTGATGCCAAGAGCATCAGGGACCCCTGGAAGGTAAGTAAGTTTATTTATTTTTATACACCTTGGGGCTGCAATTCATCGGTAGTAGGGGGAGGGGGCTGCAGAGCATTCCATCATTAGGGGGGGCTGCAGGGCATTCCATCATTAATTGGCTGCAGTGCATCCAACAGTAAGGGTGCTGCTGGGAATTCCATCATTAGACAGGGCTGGCTGCTGATCATTCCATCATTAGGAGGCTGCAGGGCATTTCATGATTAGTGGGGGCTGGCTGCAGGACGTTTTAATACTAGGGGGGTTGTATCTGTATTTCATTAATAGGGACGGCTCCTTGGCATGTAATGAGTGGGAGGCTGTTGCTGGGCATCTCATTAGTGAGGGGAGGATGCTGGACCTTTTATTAGCTTGGGTTTTCACAGTTATTTGTGGCAAAATTAGGGGCCTCTACATATACTCAGGTCGACATATACCGTATATTGGCACTTTGTGAAAAATTTGGGGCTTTGGTTGTTCTTTGAGCACTCAGTCTCTAAAATATTCTCCATCACTGCTATATTAGTTCATGTCCAAAGTCACTATCTACTAAAAATTGTATTTTCTACTTGTCTCCAGTATCTAATATGTTTAGAAGAATGGAAGGTAGAGCAAGAGGAGCTAAACAGATTGTATATAGTGTCCTCGCTGCAGGCAGCATGTTATAGAGCAAGTGTAGCTGAGCAGATTGTATATAGTGTTCCAGCTGCAGGCAACATGTTATAGAGCTAAGGAGCTGAGCAGATTGAATATTGTGTCCTATCTGCAGACAGCATGTTATAGAGCAGGAGGAGCTGAGCAGATTACGTATAGTGTCCTATCTGCAGGCAGCCTGTTATAGAGCAGGAGGAGCTGAGCAGATTATGTATAGTGTCCTATCTGCAGACTGCATGTTATAGAACGGGAGGATCTGAGCAGATTGAATATTGTGTTCTATCTGCAGACAGCATGTTATAGAGCAGGAGGAGCTGAGCAAATTATATATAGTCTCCTATCTGTAGGCAGCATGTTATAGAGCAGGAGGAGCTGAACAGATTACGTATAGTGTCCTATCTGCAGGCAGCCTGTTATAGAGCAGGAGGAGCTGAGCAGATTATATATAGTCTCCTATCTGTAGGCAGCATGTTATAGAGCAGGAGGAGCTGAGCAGATTATGTATAGTGTCCTATCTGCAGATAACATGATATAGAGCAAAAGAACAAGAGGAATTGAGCAGATAGAATAAACAGTCCTATTTGCAGGCAGCATGGATGTAACAGTTAAACCTAAAGGTAGACATTTACATGACAATGATGGAGGCAAATAAAATAGCCAACTAAATCAAGCATTGCCCAATACTTCAAAACTTTAATAACACACTAAAAGTAAAAGAGAAAAAACACTAATAACGCTATAGTTTCTAAAGGCCTGAGACTTACCTAATAACGCAATGCTCTCATCATCTAATATCTCCATAATGTTGAGGAACTGGAGATTTGGAAGATTACACAATTGTTTAATGACCAGTTTGGCAGCGTGAGCCATCCCATCTCCGACTGGCAGCACCAATTTCTCCAAGTGGCAGAGAGAGCCCAGCGCCATCGCTGTTATAGAATATGGGAACAAAATATCACAGCAAATATGGGTTTATTTCCTTGTTTATCTGTAAATCCTATAGGTGATTAGTAGTTATACTGTACAAATATGAAAATGGCGGCGTATGGCTGGTATTATATGGGTTCTACAGCTGAAGATATTGTGCATCTCCTCTGGGGAGCTGAAATATCCCTTGTATTTACATCATGGGGGAATGTTGCCTTTTGGATTATTAGTGGGCTGCTTCCTATGCTATTTCTCTATGAGGTACTTATTATTGCTGATGTAATATCTAGTGTCTGACACTGTTCCCAATATAGCCATTCCTCATTTGAGTATGCTGTAGACTGCATCCGATTTGATGGACTATATCAGTGACCTGGATTTTTTTAAATAATAAAACGGTTAACAAGGGAGTTTTTATTTCAATAAGATATATTTCCTAAAAAAGTGTGGTTTTTTTAACTGAAAACTTGCCTTAGTAATGGTGCTGTCTAATAGACTAGGGGCCTAGTGTAAGCCAGTAAAAAAGTTTAACATAAGGCTAAAATAAAAACTTCCCAACACACCCTTGTCAACCATTTTATTTAAAAAAATTATCCAGGGCGTAGAAGTAGTCCACTGAATCAGGTGAAGTCAACAGCATTGACACACGCAAACATATATACAAATATATATACTGTATTTCTCTTTGTTACAAATATATATATATATATATATATATATATACAGTATATACACACTCACACACCTATATAAATTTATATACACACGGACATACGTGTGTGTGTGTATATATATATACATATATATATGTATATATATACATATATATATATGTATATATATATATATATTGTGTGTATGTATGTATATACATATATATGTATATATGTGTAGATATATATATGTATATATATATGTAGATATATATGTGTATATGTATGTATATATATATATATATATATATATACACACATATATATTACACTTATATATAGACATATATATACGGGAGGGGGGGTTTGCTATGGGGCCCACTCATTTCCAGTTACACCACTGGCTCAGTCTCATTCAAATAACATTTCTATCTTTACAATAACCTTAAAAAAAATGTACACATATACGGTAAAAGCTATGAAGCCTTGGAAATGAAAGTTACAGCATACATTTACAGCCTCAGACAGAGGCTACTTACAATGTCATCTCCATAAAGACTCCAAAATTACTGAGCCCAAACCTACAACTAGCAGGTAAGCAACACCTTGTATGGTTAGGGCACAGGGACAGTGTTTGCACATTGGTGATGTATCTTTATAACAATATGATAAAATTCATGTCAAGTTCAAAATTATGTAACATAATAAAGATGTTTACTGCACACTTTACCAAAGCTCTCAGAAACATCTATTGCTGTAATGTTTTGCCTCCTCAAGTTTAGAATGGTCAGACTTGTAAAATCCCTGATTGCAGAAGCTGAAAGGAAAAAGGAACCATAAACAATTACATTCATACAATTCTGAATAACCATAATTAAAATGGAAAAGCTAGTTGACAAAGCACAAATATCATCATATCTATATGGTCACACAAGCTCCTTTGGGACTGACAGAGATAGCTGAGCGCAGCACTAGACCATGGGGCACATTTACTTACCCCGCACTGTGCCACCATTCACTAAGATCGTGCACCCGATATCCTGCATGTGTCGCTTCCCCACTCAGCTCCGACTGACTTCTCCATCTTTTTAGTGGTTCATCTTAGTGCTAGGGCTTGCGACACAATTTGAAAGTTAAATCCCCTGCTTAGTCCAAATCAGTCGGATTGTCCAACGGCACGCGCCCTAATTTATAATGCACGGAAGCCAGCGCAGCTGCGCTAAAAAAGGGTCGCATGTGACACAATCGCAGTGCACCCGCTACTAAAATACCTGTGAAAGCATTTTTTTCATTGAAAATAGGTGTACAGTCCCAAAAAAGTGTGCAGTAAAGCGACGCAAAGCCGTGGTAAATGTGCCCCCATCTCTCAGTTATGTGCATGAAAGACCATTCTCCCCTTTTAATAGGGATTTCAATGTCCAGTTCTTGTTATCTGTGGGGCTCCTTAATCCCTTGTGATTATAGTGGATATTTTTCACCTCTTTTATAGACAGGTCAAAGTTGTTAATTTAAAAGGATGTCTACCACCAGGATAAAGGATTGTAAACCAAGCAAACTGACGTGCTGGTGTGTGCTCCCTATGGGCGCATTCACTTTACTTTAGGCTTCCTATCCCCTTGTTTTTAAGAAAAAAAAGGCTTTACATTTTATGTAAAAGAGCCTGAGGGGCTCCAGGCTCCAATAATGCCTATGTAGCCCAAAGCCCCTCAGTTTCATTTGCATAATTTTAAAAGCCTTTTTTTTAAAAAAAAACAGGGTATAGGAAGCTTAAAGAAGAGTAGATACTAGCAGAGTGGGCACGCACCTCCATGTAAGTGTGGTTGGTTTAGATGTCCTTTAATGGAAATGTGCCATCAGCATCCATCATGAGAAAAAAAGGGACACTTACTCATAAATCCAGGCACCTTGTCTGTGGTAATCTTCTTAGATTTGTTATCTGTGGCCTCCTTTCTTTTAAAAACAACTTTTAAAATAATGAGCATACTGACCCTCTAGCGGCTATCTGGCTTTATAGACTGTTACGCTATCTCACCCATCCCCTGCTCTCTCAGCACTTCTGCAATAAGCACTTGATGTCTGTGAATTCAGTTCATGGGGGCTCTAGGAAACTCCTTCATGGTCATTAACATAATTTTAATAGTTGATTTTACAAGGAAGGAGGACATGGATAAAAATATAAGAAGATTACCACAGTCACGGTGGTAAGTGCCCCTGGTTTATCATGCTGGATAGGCAGATTTCCTTCATATCATTTCATTTGCCACCAAGTAATGTGCCTCCTGTTATCCTCTGTAGCTATGAATCCAATTGCCGCTAAAGTCGCTGCAACCATCCCACAAATTTCTGATTATATTGTGAAAAATATCAGATTCCCCTATGTTTTCTGCCTGTGTGTTAGTAGTGACCTCTCCATAATACACATAAGTATCAACCACTTGCAGGTCTTTACTTATTTTGGGGTGCACTAAAGAGTTGGTTTACAATATTTGTGATAAACAAATATATTTTTTTTTTGCTCATTACAAACTTTTTATGTATTTTTGTATCTTTGTTTACTCAGTTGTGCATGTAGGGCTAAAATAAAGTACATTGGGAGAGATGTACCAAGTTGTCTGTGGAAGAATTTTGGAGTAAGTTGCGCCCAAAATTTCTAAAAAGCTTTTCGCCGTCCTCTGCAATCTCCATCTGCTCCGTAGAAATGAACAGGGATCCCGACCATGTGCGACTGGCTGCTCTGCTCATCTTGGGGAGCGACAAGGGCCCAACAGGGGTACATTGAAAACCTTGTTTTGCGATCCTGGGGATAGGGCCTAAATTGTTTTGTAGCAAAACCCCTTTAAGTGTTCTTTTCTGACTTGTACCAAAAGGGGCGTGACTTCACAGCAAAAATGCATGCGCAATTAGTTATGCAGCTGCGCCGAAATTAAGCAGTACACTAGACCAACTAATAGTTGGTTAAATTAAGACTACACAGTCTTTTACTAATTCTGATTTATCATTCATCATTCTAACTCGGCACTGGTCTATTCTGCGACACTTATTAATAATTCTTTCCCACTTCCTGTAAAAACATATCATCTGCTAAGCCGAAACGTAAATTGTAAATTCTGTGCCGCTAAAAATTTCTACCACCTAACATGTGCTATTTGTGATACCAGAGTTCGGTGCTACTACCCTGTGCTGCTCTGATGGTGCATGTTACAATAAAGATATTACCTAGCAAAGCCATGTCACTCTCCTGTAGTGGTGTATCATGTAGGTCCAAGTCCTTCAGATTCCTACAAGTTGTGAGTGAGTTTATTAGGTCATTACAGTGCTCAAGTTTTTTGAAATGCAGGTGCAGAACTTCCAGATCTTCAAAGCTTTGGATATTGTTAACTGCAAAACAAAACTTTTAACTAAAAAAAAAACATTTACATAGGAGACCATTGAAAATTTTACTCAAGAATAATCATTCTGATTTAAACAAATATATAAGATGTCCTTCTGCCACACAATATAGAGCAGCTCCTATTCCTGCCCGTAATACAGCGCTCACCCAGCCTCTCTCTACCGGGCTAAACCGGGGCACAAACTTTCCCCTGTTTGCGGTCCGTTCCTGCACACAGCCGGTTGCATGTAGCCTCAGTGGATGGGCTTTGTTTAACCTTTAACATTTACACTTCTACAAAATTTAAGTGCGGAATCCTCAATCCTTAACTATAATTCTACAAGACATGTGTGACCTAAATGTGTTCTCATTTATGTCAACAAAAAGTGTGAGAATCTCTTACCAAATCTTGTTGAATCTGAACTCTGCAGTACAATTTTTTTCATTCTTGTAAGTGTGTGGAATTCATCTGACAAACTGTCTGTAATTTCTGTATTGTTCGGTAGAACAATGGAAATTTCTTCCAAGCAGGTAAATTTGTGAATGCCACGAACCAGTAATTCTAAAATTACACAAAATGAGAAAAAAGAGTGTAGATTAAAATTGAAGACGCTGGGCCCAATTGCAAAATCTGGCATTGACTATGACCCAGGCATGAGTGGTGCCTCTCAACCCACTTAAGGTTTTCCTCTAACACAGAATAGCACTTCTAGAGCCATTTAACACATCGGGGCACATTTACTTACCCGGTCCTGTCACGATCCCCGGGGGGTGTTGTCTGACGGGGATAAAGTCCGTTGCGATTCACTAAAATCGTGCACCCGATATCCTGCATATGTCACTTCCCTGCTGAGGTTTCACCTTCTTCTTCCCAGTGTAGGTGAGTGCATTTCTTGCGACACAATTTGAATATTAAATGCTGTGCTTAGTCCGAATTAGTCGGGTTGTCCGACGGCCACGCCCCCCCTGAATTGTGTCGCATTAAAGTCAATGCGATTGCGCCAAAATCCGATCACGTGCACCAAAAATCCCTGTTAAATGCGGCGCAAATCAGAAATAGTCGGGAAACCCGGCAGAAATGTGGTGTGTGGACCCTTGATGTGCCCCATTATGTACAGGTTTTTGCATCAGTTATTGTGAGCCAAAACCAGCAGTGGTCAAACACACAGAACACATAGGTGTAAATCCATTAGACTTTTTGGCTGCTTGCACACAAATGTTGTAGAAAATTAGCCATTAAAACAGATGTTTAAGTCCATTGTTCATGGCTGATTCGCATCACCCTGGCATCCGTTCTGGATCCTCATAAACTATAGTCTATCAGTGACCTGTGAATATTGGTTCTGACAAAGACATGCTTAATGTTTTAAAAGGTAAGTCATCTGGTCGAATAACAGCCATGGGCACTGATCCGAGTATAGTATCTAGTACAGTTGTATTCCCACTGACAGAACCCAGACGATTTTCATTGTGTGCATCTGCCCTAACTCTGTGTGGTCTCCACTCTTGGTTTTGACTTAAAGGAAATCTACCACCAGGATCAAGGATTGTAAACCAAGAGCCCTTACATGCAGGTGAGTGCTCCCTCGGGCAGGAGCCGCTCTTCTTTTAGCTTATAATGTCCTTGTTTTTACAAAACAAGGCTTTACAAATTATGCAAATTAGCACAAGAGTCTCCCGGCTCCGTAGCTCTTAATTGAGTCTGGAGCCCCTGAGGCTCAATTGGATATATTTGAAACCATTTTTTGATAAAAACAAGGACACAAAAAGCTAAACGAAGAGTGAATACTACCAGAGGGGGCACACACCAGCATGTAAGTGCTCTTGGTTTACAATCCTTCAACCTGGTGGTAGATTTCCTTTAAAATAACTCATACAACCAACTGATTAAATAACTATGGTGTGAACTAGCCCTTACAGGGTAAAATTTTCTAAAGATTTTCTATTTGCTTTTCAACACACTAGGTTGAGATTATCATGTGCTGCGTGCACCGTTCACCCCTCCCATGTCCGTAGGTATTGAATAACTGCGCGGCTCACTGCACTGTGACTGTTAGACCTCAATTGGAAACATGAATAGTTGTGTGCATGAAGGATAAAAATTGAATACCTGGATAATTTGTCTTCTCACTTCTAATCTCCAGAGATTCTAGAGAAGTCATCTTGAGTATGATATCTTGTTCCTCCTCTTCTAGAGATGTGTTATGTATGACAATTTTCTTTAAAGACCTAGAGAACTGATTGATGGCTGATCCAATGCTCTTTACAAAACCTTTACAGTCTGTAAGATGCATCTCAATCCGATCAGACATCAAGAAAAGAATCTGAATTTTCTCACTGTTACTTTGTGAAAAGGTTTCACTATTGACCCTATTTGCTTCCATTATGAAAAGAGGCACTTTATGGCCTGCTGTAAATGGGCGAATGAGTGAATCATCTATTTGAATTTCTTCAGGAAATAGTGAAAACACTTCATTTGATTCATTGAGTTTCTTCTCATTTTCTTGCATTTGCTTATTCATTGACAGATATGCCGATGAGTAATCCTCGTCTACTGTAGGAACACCATATGGTTCATGAGCCCTTAAGTAACCTGAGAAATTGAATGTTATAGGTTCCATTTTAGGATTGTTTAAAGTAAATTTAACACTGCTGAGCAAGGTAATGCATTTTGGGTATTTTTCAATGAAATAAAGTATGCTCATACTAGAGCCCTTACTAAAAGGGCTTACAGAAAAAGACATAGTTTTTCCAGCCATAAACTGCAAAATAATAGGTGCACAGTCCGGTAGACATTGGTTCTCCACTGCAGCTTCAATGGCAGACGCCATCAGTAAATTCATACAAGTGGAACTAATGTCTGTGTTTATAAATTTACATACGGCCATAATGAAAAACTTTTCTTCAATCTCAAGGTCTGGGTGCCGTTGCAAATGTTCTGTACTATCTAGATGGCAATCCAATGCCTCAGGCTTATCATAAAGACTGAATAAATATGAGAGGATCTTGAGAGTGGCCTTTGTAGAAATCCTGGTAGCGTAATTTAGGAAATAGCGGTAACGTCCAATGATTTTAAGAAAAGTATTAACCTGATGAAGGTAATGGAGACCTTTCTCCAGTTCTCCGGGATTCTCAGACTCTAATAATTCACAGAGTCTTTTTCCAGCGAGAAACTCCTGGAATGAAGTGCTTTGCTCAGCTAAGTGACATGCCAATGTGAGGGGTGTACAATCCTTTCCTGTTGCTTTCTGAGATCGTAAACCAGTCAATCTCTTGTCGTCATTAACGCCTGCCCGACTGTGTAGTACAAGATATTTTGCGCTCTCGCTCCCGGTCTTAGAACGTGGGCTAAGACCAAGACACCCCGAAAAGGGTGTTCAGGACAGAAACTGACGACCCGTCATAGTCTACAAGGTGAACTAGCCTCTGTCTCAATCTTGTTCACTCTATAGTTTGTGTCAGTATGGGAACTATTTATAAGAAGTGTCTGACATAACGCAGAAACTGCTTAGGAGCGCATGACCTCGGCAACCCATCATGAGCCGATGGAAATTCTTTACTACAAACTTTCTTTTGCAATAGCTTATTTAATAAAATTAAGCTACGGGCTGTCTGATGGTTGTCCATGGCAACTGTAACAGTTTTTAAGGGGAGAACCTCGAGACACTTCTGATAAATCTTCCCTCGAGCCATTTAATACACGTCTCACACCTAAGTGTCTTTCTCAGTGGCTACAGTAACCAATCAAATCTCAGAGCTCGTATTATGACCTGTGGCAAAACAGCAACGCACGACGGCTCATTTCCAACTACCCACAGCAGCAGCAACAATGGTCTCCTGGTATAATGGTAGGTTAATAGTGGATTTATATAAAGCCACGGGTTGGTGAAAATTTAGTGCTCAAAACAGAGTCTTAAAGACGGTCGCGCTAGTCACAGGAGCTACTGTGCAAATGTATGGTAAGACGCGACAGGACCAACCCCACAACCAAGGCCAAAGGGGGGGGGACCGCCATACCACCCACCAGAGACCCCCGCCTGCGTGCGAAACCAATGGTCTTCTGCCACTACAAGTTATACAAACAGTGTTAAAGGAACCGCTGTAACCGCCGAGGCCCTCTAGCTGGTTTGCTACGGTACTTAACTGCTTACCCCTAAACATTCATAAAGGGGAAGGGAGACTGTGATGTTTCCCTTAAAAACTAAAGGATTTGTCTCGTCTAGCAGCTATTTCCACATACACAGATGGGGAATTACAGGTTTATGGTTCCACATGGAGCAAGAAAGGAGGTTTATGTTGTACCCAAATCACCAAAACACTGGTCCGCACATGCTTAAATACCGCTAACTCGCATGCTTATTCCATCTCGCCCATTGACTGGCTCAATTAATTTAAGTTGTCTTAATCGTGACTTTTTTTTTTACCAAATCCAAAAGGTAAGCTGGTGTAAATCACACACGCAACCACACCACACAAATCCGATCCACAGTGCATGAGGATCTTTGGCTGTCTGTACACAGGAGAGATCTTGGAATCTGAGTTGCAGTGGTTTTTCAAGGAAGTCGCGCTAGACGTGCCATGTGATGGACTGCATGCCGTCATACATTCTAATGGGAACTTCACACAGTATTTGTTTTAACAATGTGCATATTTCTACGCACATTATTTTAGTTCTTTTTAACTAACTCTGCCACAGATTTTGCTGAATTGCAAAACTATAGAGTACCAGGGTATCCTATCCGTGAATTCAACATTCTCAAAAAAAAAAAACCTCAGGAATTGTAAAATAACACATTATCCAATTCAATGTTCTTAACAAAATACTCAAATAGCTGAGACTGCTGGAAGGGTCTTCTCTCTCGAGCTCGGAGGGCGATTCAAACAGATGGAGACAAAGAGGACAAGCGCTCCATAATTCAATGGTATCTTTTATAAACAATTAAGTTTACATTATGAGTATTTAGCTCACCTTATAGTAAGATCAAACGGTTGATTTTTAGTTGAGAGTTTCTCAGTATGCTGCTTGGCTGTCTGCTCTGTCCCTCAAAGCCAAAAAAAAAAAGAAAAAAAAAAAGGGCACTCCCGCTGCTGCTCCAGAAGGTATAGGATTCAAGCACAAGGCATATTCGGAGTCCCTGGGTACGTGAGGCTGCATACCTATCAGGTTGGTTAAAAAATCTATCTTTTATATTTTGGTGCTACTTACCCTCTCGTCTGAGATCTTTATCAGGCTAAAAAATCCATTAATGTTCAAACGTCCGTAATGACCCGTACAATAACTCCATCATTATTATACCTGCACGATGAACGGCATGAAAAAAAAGAGTCCGTATTTGTCCCACATAAAAAGGCAATAAAATTAACCCAAAAACCAATCCATCAAAAATGGTACTGTAATGCAATGTCCCCAAAACACATGGGGGGCACATTTACTTACCCGGTCCCTTCCTGATCTACCGATGTGCGTTGTCGGACAAGGATACGTCCTGCGCGATTCACTAAGATCGTGAGCCCGATATCCTGCATGTGTTGCATCCGCTCAGGACCGCCCCGAGTTCGCCTTCTTATTCCTGTGTATGTAAGGCATGTCTGCACACAATTTGAATTTTAGAATCCCGCACCACAGTCCGAATCAGTTCGGGTTGTCCGACGGCCCCCCATCCCGCCGATTTGTGTCACATGAATGTCTGGCACTTACTACACCAGGAGATGAAGGTGGGAAGAGGGGACTCCGTCGGACCGTGATCGGAGGAAGCAGTCACTGCAGATTCGCTCGCATTATCTTAATGAATCACGGTACAAACCGTGCAATTTCTGCAGACAATGGGCACTTTCGTACACTCGGCAGGAACAGGTAATTAATTGTGCCCCATTATTATCCATCTAGCTCTGTTGCGTGAAATGTGGTGCTAGTATAAGGTGTACAGGGTTTATCATACCATTTCATTTAGCTTCTGACCATTCACTATTATCTACCACACAGCGAAAGATGAGACAAGTCAGAGATGAGATGGTGGACTACATGATAGCATATTACACAATAATCCTTCCGTCAGCTCTGCTACATATCTGCTCGCACACTATCTGATTTACCCCTCTCCCCTTCCCAGGTCAGAACTTATCTTCCGTAGTTTGCAGCTCTCTCCTTCTCACGAATGTGCTAGATCTGTTTGCGGCAGGTAGTGAGTTTCTGTGACTGTGTGGGATGCACAGATGGGGCCACAGCAGGAGCAGCTCGGCTCATCCATGGCCATAACAGGAAGACAAGATGCAGCCTCCTCCCCGCCGAAGTCAGATTACAGGTCGTTGTCTCGGGGGCATCTAAATTGTGTACAATGTACTTATATCTGTGAAATTCCATGTAATTTTTGTTCATACAACATGAATTAGAGAATGTCTTTTTTGTTATTCTGAGTATATATAACAACGTGCTTCTTTAAGCTATAAACGGCCTTAGAAGTCCTTATTGGTGACCATCAGAATAGACATTTTATATCTAGTATAGAGCCATGACCTCAGGGTGCATAAATCAATGGTTCCTATCTAGTTAAGCCTGATAATAAGGGGGGTGTCATCGGTGCGTTTCTTGGACAGTTCTTGACTTTTTTAAATGGACTGAAAAACGCACGTTTTTTGTTGTTAACCAATGCGTTTGGCTGGTTTGAATCTGTTTTTTGCACATCTGCCCTTCACTTCTTAGAAATTAAGATAACAGATTCAAACCAACCAAGGCGCATGATAAACATACAGAAAACCGTGTGGCGGTTATTAACAGTCCTAGAACACCCGGGTGACTACACTCTGATTGAACCTGTGCTTCTTCCTAAATGTATGTGCCGCTTAAGGTACACAGCAGCCTCTTCGCAATCCCCCCTTTAACAGCAGAGCTTCCCTGGAATCTACAATACGTTGGGTTACATCGCTGCTGTACAATGTGATGCAGCTCACTCCAGTCAGAGACGCAAGGTCATAGGTCAAGTGCCCTGTATGCCTGGGGTTAGTATAACAAGGCGCTCCTCCTGTACAGGCGTCTATCCTTATTTAGGGTTATGTTATGATACTTATACATTTTTATATGTCTCCCGAGTCTCTGTCCCACCTATGTTCGCTCCTTCCCTACACACAGCTGTCAGCTGTCTCACAGATTCTTATGAAATTTTACTAAAAAAGTTAGCAGAATAGTCGTATGCAATCACTACCCTACAATACAATACAACGTTATGTTTCCCCCTGCGGGTGTGGGGGCCAGGTGAACCAATACAAACACTACAATACCTAATACACAATCAGGCAGTCCCCGGGTAATTCCAAAATCGGGTCCCATAGCGTTTTCTTAAGTTGAATTTTGTATGTAAATCTAAACTGTAAATTTTATCATTGGTAGATCGACAATTTTTTTTTTTTTTGCGCCCGTGACAACTGGAGTTTCACATTCAATTTTTTTTGCCTGCTTGGACCGAAGGATTATCAATACCTTACAGCTGATCCTACATCTAGGACTATAGGACATTCAGACGTCCACCAGAGCTCAGATGGGGCAGCGTGGGTCCGTCTTTAACAGGGTTCGTCTGTAAATCGGGTATCCTTAAGTAGGGCCACCTGTACTAAATACAGCCCTCAGTGACACTTCCTTCTATGGCAGACATAAAGAAGGATGTATTCATGATACTTGCGGACTGATTGCTGGAAAACAGAAACTGGCAAACTCCAAGTATCCCCGAATTCATATAGGATTTTTTGTGTTTTAATAGACTAAAAAAATTAACTTTTTGTACGAAAATAATTTCTTCATTTTCCAATAATTCTGACCCTAATAGCTTTTCATACTAGTTTTGTCAACAGAAGCTGTGTAACCATGTTGTTTTTTTGCAGGATGCCCGACATTTCATTGTATCAATTTGAGCATTTGGCGTAACTAGGAGTGGCATGGCCCCATACAGGCTTCGGCATGGACCCCCCCTTCCCACTTAAAAATTATACATTTTGTATACTCACAACTGCAAGTTACAATCACACATGGATACATTTATACATATAAGACCTTATACAACACAATACAGTGTACATATAACAAACAGCATATATACACACCTATAGTGAATGGAGACACCATGCACCGTGATACACATCACAACATATACACTCATCGATTGGCAGCTTTATACATCATATATGTGTTATATACATATTAATGATTACAATGTGCAGCGTAATATGGATATAATGATGCACATCCTCCCGCTCGTTAGTGTGTCAGGTCCTGATGTGGGCCTCCCTGACACTGTGGCCCCATATCGGTTGCTATGGCTGCTACCCACTTAGTTACTCCCCTGAATTGAGGACGTAACCGACTGTTTGATCCCTCTTTATATAAAAATGTTATGTGTGTTATTTTTCATTATAGGGAATCATCATTTTGGGATATTTTGATAGAGACTGTTTGGGATGCTGCTATACCTAACATTGTTTATGAATTATTTTTCCAATCTGGCAACAGTGAGACGAATTGCACTTTTAGGTTCTTTTGTTTTAAAATTTTTTTTGCTTGTGTTTTAGATTTTTTTTACACTTTTTCAGGGCACCTTGGTCTTGAGAACCCAGGGAGTACTAATCACTTAATACACTAGAATTGAAAAACTTCTCTATATCAGTCTATGGTGTTTTGCCTGTGATTTGTAGGTTCTGGTCACTGAAATACCGATACGCAGTGCCTCTCTACAGAGATTCAAATTAGAGTATTGGGGCGTACAACGTTAAGGCGAGCCGGTGCAATAGGTTCTCTAGGGGGCCCAAGGTGGGAAAAGCGTTATTATACTGACTCAAAATTAAAGGGCAACAAGGTTAGATGGAAAAACCTCTTTACAAATAATAATAATCTGTTAAAATTAATGCAACGTTGAAAGCAGAACGTCTTCATAAACTCATAGAATGAAATTTAGGATACCAGCAGTTTCCAATGTCTTCTTACACAATCCTGTAATTTTCCCCTTTTGACAGATCACAAGCTCACATCCCATGCCATAAATATGTCCTTTATGTGCCATAATTTGCGTGTTTTTTCGCTTAACTAGCCCCAATAAAGTTTAATGATTCTATTGATCACCAACAAATGCTTATTGAAATGAATTAGCATAAACCTGGAAACAAAATACCAAATCATCATAAATTTTACTTTCAAGATAATAAGTGAGGATAAATAATCGCCTCTGCTGGGTCCTAGACGCAGGAAAAAGTGGTAATGGCAACAAGCTGTTGTGGTCAGACATTAAAAACAGCAATGGGTTCTCTAATGGAAGACTCTAAGATGGATTTGTTATGAGTGATGTCCCCCTATAATATAATGATTTAGTGATGTGAAGGTATCAGTGTACACAGCAACAAGGTAGAGAATGTATTCACAAGAGATCATACAGTTGATGGTTCCAAATGGTCATGTAAGAAGCGTTGAGTGGCATATGTAATGGGGGGTAACGTCTTGACACTGTTGGTAAGGATTGTGGTAAATGTAGACAGGAGTGGTAATAGTATTTATGTTGTGTCTTGTAAGCTTCCCTCTAGTCTATTCATTTTATCTGGGGACCTCCTCTTATGTTCATAATTGGATCTTCATTGACATTAAATGTGTGCTCTGGTGTCTACCTATTATTTAATTTTTCATCTGCTCTGGGGTCAGTTTTTTAATATCATTGTCTGGTACTGGAGTCCTGCATTGTTATTTATAATATAGGATTTCCTTATTACCGCACACAGATTATGCATTGCTGACGAACTTGCCAAAACCAGTCCTGTCCCCATGTTGGTCCCACAATCATATCAACCTACCAGTATGTTTGCCAGTGTGGGAGGAAACTGATGACCCAGGAGTGAAACCCAAGTCAAACAACGGAGAGAACATCCAAAACTTTGCAGTTTGTTGTTACCTGGCCTTGAACCACGCCGCCAGCGCTGCAAGGCTGTAATTTCAACCACTAAGCAACTGTTATGTATAAGTTTATCTGTGGGTGATCATATTTACATTATTGCTTAATATGGAAAGCTGCATCGATATAATATTGTCTGCTCTGGCGCTTTTATGCTTTGGGGTCAGTATAATAAAAAATAATGTCTGACTCCGGGGGATTGCATATTCATCAATTCTCTATATTTGGGGTCTATATTTAGTATATATATTGTGTATTTCTAATTGTGTCTGTATTAATATATTTGTCTGGTCTGAGACTCACAGTTTTTAACTTATAAAGGTGTCTTGCTTTCTCCGAGGGGATTGGTGGGGAATTCCTAATCCTGGTTTAATGGTGCTAGTGCTGTCTATAGGAGCTTTAAACTACGAATTCCCTAGGCACTTGCCCTCATCTCAGCTGATGACTCTACTCTTTTATTCTTCTTTCTGATTTGTTTGAACTCAGACTTGAAGTCCACTTCTTCAAAGATCTGGTTGTTTTTAAGGTTGGAAACTGAGCCAATGACGTCATAAGCTTTTTTTTTGTGGATTATTATTCCTTTTACTACAAAATATTT
Source organism: Engystomops pustulosus (assembly GCA_019512145.1). Classification (NCBI taxonomy): domain Eukaryota; kingdom Metazoa; phylum Chordata; class Amphibia; order Anura; family Leptodactylidae; genus Engystomops; species Engystomops pustulosus. The sequence goes on along the minus strand of CM033641.1, from coordinate 284,898,233 downwards.
GGTGAGTACAAAATATTGTGTTCTTTCTTACATATATGTTAATCTCTGTATTCTGATTCCAAGTGTGAAGAAAGTATTTCTCATGAGAACAAAAAGATTTACCAGCACTGATAGTTGTACTTAATTTTAGTAATATATTTATGTAATACAATATATATTTATAGTGTATATAATATGTAATAATTATTATTGTTTAAGTTTTATTTTTATAGCACCATAATTTTTGCAGCACTTTCAAAAATTAGGGTACAATACCGAAATAATTTACAAAGTAATAAAATATCAGTTCAAAACGGGCTCTGTACGCACAGGCTTAGATATGTGGTGATACAAGAAGGATATGAGGAAATTGTATTTACTGTATTTCAATTCACATAACGTCCATGTAATATGTAGAGGCAATTTGTAAGTGAGAGCATATTTTCTTGTCACAGATGTATTTTTATCTAAATCTGAACTAACCTGCCCTCCGGCAGATATTTGTAATTCTCCAGTGTAAACCTGTATGGACAAAATTATACTGGGGATTATACTGGGAAGGAAAAGATCCATGAACAGTGTTCAAAAGTGGCCCATTAGCCCATCATGACACTTGATGCATTGATGTTTGGCTGTCTACTGTCATTACTTTTTGTAGATTTAAATAAAATAGCACATATACAACCCCTATATATGTCATAACATAAACCTATAGAAAAGAATGTACATCAATTAAACTCAATTAATTGGCAACAACCACTTACAATTGAATTTGTAATGTGTTGGGAGTAATTATGGGTTATAGCTTCCTGACTCCATACAAAGACTGTAAAGAGCTTTATACTTTCCGTGGGCCAGTAATGGATCCCTTTCATAACAAGCCTATTATTTTTTGCAAAGTTTAGATTAGTTTTATCGTTTCATTGGCACCAGTTACCCCATAGGAATCAGAATCGATTATGTGATGCCAGTGTGGATGTTCTATGATGAGTGTTCTTATATTGATTACATTAACGCTCTATTGAAGATTAATTATTATTACTATTAATTTACAAACCTTTTTTCATCTCCCTCTCTCCCCTCCGCTTTAATTGTGTAGTTACATATATTCTGCTTGCAGATTATTGTCTACCGCTCTATGACCTCATAAATATTAATGAGTTTGACATGTCATACAACCATTCCTTCAGACATCTTTGCACTTATGACTTTAACAAAACAGTCACCGAACTGAGTGAGAAGCACAAGAAAATACGTGAACAGCAGCCAAATGGACCCATCTACTCAATGAGTAGTGAAGCAAAGAGTTAAAAAGTCTCCTGTCCTTAGACCCAAGTGGTCACTTGGTCACCAAACGAGCTGGCTCTGCCGGATTCTTCAGTTAACGGTGTGGAGAGCAGCTGTCAGTGCTTCTGGCGAGCTGACTGTATTTTTGACCAATCATTGGAGCTTACACCAATAGAAAACATAAAAAATTCAATCCTGATTGTGCATTTATCAAGGAATGATTTTGGGGAATATATCAAAGTATGATATCCGTCCCCATCCATAGCGCTCAGTCCCAGTGATCACCAGGAATCAGGATGAACAGGCCAGACTACAGACATTCTCTGTTGGCCTCGTAACATAATGGAGCCGTATGTCCTTGCACAGGCAGGATTTTTTTTCACAGGTATTACTTTTTTAATTCTCTGTCTAATAAATTTGCCAAATTCTTTTTTTCCTTATATAATGTTATCGCCTGGGAATTATTTGTTTTATAACCCTTTTAGGATTAAGTCTTCCTCCTGGTTTTGGTTTCAAATCCCCTCCCTCCACAAGGTTATCCATATAGGAATATGTTCTGCAGAACAATTTACTTCCTGTTGGACACCATTCAATAGTCTGCTGTCCTGTGACTAGGAAGCTAAAACAAATCCCCCATCGAGTTGCACATTTTCTTATAGCTTGTTTTTTTTAGCTAATGTCCAGAGCAGTAATTTATATAGTTTAGTTATGTCTTAAAACCTTTAAAAAAATATAAAAAGCATGTATCACTAATTCTGGACACATTCAAACTTTTCATGCTGAAGGAAATCTACATGGAAATCCATCATGATAAACACAGGGACAACTTACTCATAGACACTTAACTGTGACTAAGGTAATGTATTTTTTAATCATGGTCTCCTTCCTTCATAATTAACTTTTAAACATTATGCTAATGAGCCTGAAGGTCGCGTTAAAGAATCCCTCTGACTTCACAAGCTGTTGTTAAACGACAGCAGGATATATCAGTCTCACCATTCTTCTGCCCTTCCTTAATCTCGGCGGCAGTGAGCACACAGTGGTGTTGGTGGAGGGGGGGGGGGAGTGGTTCCTTTAGAAGTAACAACCTGGGAATCTGCAGCACTGAGGGCTCTGGTAACAGGCCCATAGCATTTATTTTAGAAGGAAGGAGCTGTGATAAGCAAATATAGGCAGATTATCACAGTCACGGTGTCTGAGGGATGAGTAGTGTCACTGGTGTAATTTGATGGCTGTTGAAACTAACTACAGCAATATTCCTCAAGCAGCTGTTTGATTCTATACTATAATTGCCAGGGGCCTTCTTGGAGCCATTCCAAGCTAACACACACATCAATGACGTAGCACAAAGAAAGATTGTAATTATATTTTCAGCTAACTAATCGTAGGAATTGCACAGTGCCTTTCTTTGAATATTATAAAGCACCTACTGTCTGGAAGCAAAGAATTATTATTATTATCCCACTGTGCCAATGATATCTCTGGGGATTTTGGTCCCACTATTCTTCCAGTCTTGCCCCACGGTTCCGTGTCTTGTCCTGATTCCATACTTTATCACCAAGGATTTTCTAGAGGTTTTCCTTTAGTTTTATATTCGAACTCTGGGCTGGCAATTTCATTGAGTGAAGGTAACAAGGAAGGAGCCATGTGTTGTTGAAGCAGCTTCTAAAATACACTTGCATTCACCCTGACAGTAGCAGTATGACAGGTTCAACTCCTGCTGCGAAACCATTCCCAAACAGGACACTTCTCACCACCTTTCACTGACTTCTTTACCCATTTGGGTTTTCTTTCGCAGTTTGTCAACAAACCTCAATGTCTCCCATCAGTAGCCAAATAAAATAAACTTGCTTAATCTCCCAAAGTAGACTAGGAGCACTTTTCTTATGTTCATGCAGGTGCTCCTAGATTAGCAGACTCCAAAATTGAATAAATGTAAATCCTTTTCATTCCAAGTGTCTCATTCATATATATACTTCTCAAAACACATCTTCCCAGACTCTTCATCTATCGCATGTGTTCATGTGAACATGCTTTCATCTGTAAAGGGCACAGGTGCTAGGATGAATTTGCCAATCCTGGATTCTCTGGAAATTGCCAAACGTCCTGCACAGTGTTGCTGTGAACACACCCCCATCTGTGGTCACGACAATCAAATATCCTCATAGAGTTAGTTTCTAACCGTTTGTGCAGACACTGCACATTTGTGACGCTGCAGGTCATTTTGCAGGATCAGGCAGTGCTCCTTCTGTCCTTCCTTGCACCAAGGCGGAGGAGGCGGTCCTGCTGCTGGGTGTTTGTTGCCCTTCAACGGTCCCCTCCATTTCTCCTGTGTACTGGTCTGTCTCCTGAGTTGCCCCAACCTCTGACACTACCAAACGAGTAACAGCAACCTTCTTGCCACAGCTGTTATCATGTTTCATCCTGGATGGAGCCTCACTACCGGATCCCTTGTGTGGGTTGCTGATGTGCTGTAGGGAGGTTACGTACTTGAGGCCACATACAATACTGCACTTCCTTTGTCTTGTTTTAAAGATATAAATCAATAGTTGTATCACCTGTTGTGTGTTTTTCCACTTTAATTTTGTGGGTGACTCCAATCCGGGCCTAATTGGTAATAAATGTGATTTCTATTGATTATTTTTGTGCTTTTTCTTATCACCATTCCAACTTTGTACAACAGAGTATTTAATGATATTTCATTTATTCAGATCTAGGATGTGTTTTTTGAGTGTCCCTTTATTTTTTGAGTGGTATATACTGTATATCACTATGATTATATTTTTCCTATAGATCTGGCAAAAGTGCCACTTTTTAATAAAAACAAATAATCTTTCCATAAATACCCACAGGACAAGAGACCATTCCAGTTCTTCTCGTGGTGGATTGTTTGGGGAACTGGGAACAAATGATGATCCCTGGAAGAACATGCAAATGGTTTCCTGAGTAAGTACACTGACCTTTTCGGTGCCTATTATTATTATTTTTTTTATATCTGTGCAATCTTTTTATAGACATACGGTACGTATATGGTATGTTTCAGACCAACTTCCCATTACATAATACAGCTTTTATGACATTCCTATATTTAACTGAAAATAAGAATGGTGTTGTTTCTAATGACCTTACTTTTAAACTATTCCATATTTATAAGTCTGTATGGACCTTGCCTTTGGGTACGTGACGAGTCCATGCTGCCACAGATCAATACCGTCTCCATTTTCCCACAAATATATCCGTATATACTCGAGTATAACCGAGCCCGAGTATAAGCCGAGGCCCCTATTTTACCAACAATACTGGAAAAACGTTTAGCCTCAGGGTATAAGCCGAGTGGGAAATGCATTGTTCCCAGCCCCCTCCAGTATGATGCCAGCCCCTGCCCCCATGTATATAGCCAGCCCATCCCCTGCCCCCATTTCTATATCCGACTCCAGGCCCCATTCCCCAGTTTATTCCTCGGCCAAGGAGAGCCCCTGCCCCAGTGTATATGCCTGCCGCCGCTGCCAGAAAAGATATGCACAGAAGATATCACAGGGGTCGCCGGAAAGGTGAGTTTTAGATATATTTATTTTTTTGACCTCGAGTATAAGCACGAGTTTGGGGATTTTTTTCAGCACTACACTTTTTTGTGCTGAAAAACTAGCTTTACTCGAGTAATAAAGGTATATAGAGTCAAAAAATCTTCATTGATTTTTTTTTTTCCTTTAGGGCCATTGTTTTCTCTATATAGTTTATCTGAAGATCTTCCGAAATTATTGTAATCATTATCATATGTATTTTTGTGTATTTCCACACTTATACAACAGTAATGTTACACGTTAGCAGTATATTTCCTTCATATGACAGATTTCTGCTGATATTTTTTTTTTTGTGGGTAAACACTAAAAGTCGGGCAGAGTTCGCCCATTGTGTTTTAGTCTCAAAGTTACTGTAACAACTTTCTTTTTACTTTAGGTCAATTTCTCCAGGGGAAGAAAACTTCAGATGAAATACAGCAGACACGTGGCAACTACAGTGGATTTAGAGGCATAATGGTAACATCTGTATCTGGGATATTAATAGGCATGTATCTTGCCCTATTATTTTGCAGGCACTGTTGTTCCAAGGGATCAGATTTATCATGTGGTTTTTTCACGTTGAATAATCTGGCTTTAGCGCTTCCTCTATCCCTCCTCAGACTCTGGCTCCCCGCTAGTCCCAACCCAGACGCAGTCGAAGTTCCAATCCATCATCCCCTGCTATGGTCTTTTCTTTCTAGTAGTTTGTCCAGATGTGTACAGTATGGTTGTCACTATTTTAACCTCTGTTTTGGGATCTCTCCAGCATTGGTTGCCTTTGGTTACTCCAGTTTCTTTACAACGCTTTTGAGAGCATACTGATAGGGAACATTTCATTATTATTTATTAAGCTTCACATTCTTTTTTGGTGCAATCCTATGGCGCTGATGCCAGGTTGCACTCAGCAGCCTCGCTTTTAGTCACTTGGGCTGTCACTCAATCACAGAGTTCACTAGACTCCGGCAACCGGAGGCCTGAGACATGCCAGCTCTAGCACTCTGCCTTTAATAGGTTTGCAGATGCAAACACTCTTTGTGTTTTTTCCCTTTTTTTCTGTTCCAAGCATTTTATATGCCTATTACCCCAGTATCGCAAAACTGGTGAATCTGTCTTGAACACCAATTTCTTTAACTATATTGACTTTCTGCATGTATACGTATATCTTCCTACTCCTTGTTCAAGTACACTTTGTCTTCCACTATAGGGAAACTCCTTCAAAAAATTCTGAACAATGAAATCGGACCCGAATTATCATCGGTAACTATTTATTGTGTTTAAAAGTTCTTCGTGCTGTAAGAGAATAGAAATCTCTTCAAAAAAACTCTTCGAATATGTATCCATTACTCATTTCTTATTAATTTCTATTATTTCCCTATCTTATATTATTTTCCAGAAACATTCAAGTCGATTAAGTTCTTTAACGAACCGTCTCTTATAGAAAATTAGACCATTGATCGCAGTTTCAGCATGTTTCTCCTTTTGGAGATATCCATTTCTGTAGATCTGGACTCTCAGTTTAGCACAGATAATCGTGTAATGTTGAGGACAAAAAAATCAAGCAGTGCGGTCAGCTCGTTATTACCAGATATCTCTGTCTGAAGCTGAATGACATCACCATGTAAAGGGGGAACAAATAGTGGAAGACCGCTCTTCTCAGAAAGATTGCCATTCTGTGGGCCTCAGATCCTGCCCTATACTCGCAGGTTCAGTCTTGTGGTTTTATACTCCTTGCTTCTACCGAGAGCCATCAAACTCTCAGTGACAATCATCTGCCACACTGATCGGACCCTCAGCATCTCTGACAGAAGAGAGTCTGGGGGAAATCACAGGGAAACTAAAGATAAAGTCCTCTTCCTCCTGGATGACTATGGTGTGCAGGACTCAACTCCAAAACCAGTAGAAGAGCTAATCCTGAAGAATCCTTGGAATAGACGAATTGGCAGTCACCGTGAGCATGATAAGGGGAGGAAGCTGCGACAATACGCAAGGACCCATATGACATCCAAAATTCCCTTATTATTCAATTTACCTAGCCAAAAAAACTTTTTCCTCATGACATTGATAGAGTAAGATCATTTTTTGCAAAGCTGGGAAACATGTAAAAACTTAGCCGCTGTTTCGAGATACCCCTGATCATCTTCTCCAGTGCTCCTTCTGATAAAGTACCCTAGTGATAATACAGTTGGGGGTAAACATTTTTAAAGAGTTTGTAAAATATAACACACTCAAATTTTTTTTAATGAGACTGAAACAGCAAATTCTGTGGTTGTCTTCATGTGAGGATGCTTGCCCTCAAAGGCTTTTCCAGTCCCAGTTTCAATTTACAGAGAATGACCTAAGGCACGGGAGTGGATGGGACAGAGCCATAAAATATGGACTTTTGAGCAAATTCACACAGACAAACTCCAATCTACACTACAGGTTCTATAGCACTTCATCATGAAGTGCTATAGAACCTGTATGTAGATTGGAGTCTCTGTGCTGTGAATTTGCTCAAAAGTCCATATTTTATGGCTCTGTCCCCATCCACTCCCGCTGCTCTTAGGTCCCATATTTTATGGCTCTGTCCCCATCCACTCCCGCTGCTCTTAGGTCATTCTCTGTAAATTGAAACTGGGACTGGAAAAGCCCTTTGAGGGCAAGATCTCCACATGAAGACACCACAGAATTTGCTGTTTCAGTCTCATTAAAAAACTTTGATGTGTTATATTTTACAAACTCTTTAAAAATGTTAATACCCCCAACTGTATTATCACTAGGGTACTTTATCCAGAAGGAGCACTGGAGAAGAATGATCAGGGGTATCTCGAAAACAGCGGCTAAGTTTTTACATGTTTCCAGCTTTGCAAAAAATGATCTTACTCTATCAATGTCATGAGGAAAAAGTTTTTTGGCTAGGTAAATTGAACTATATAAGGGGAATTTCTGGATGCTCATTATGGTCCTTGCGTATTGTCGCAGCTTCCTCCCCTTATCAGTGCTCACGGTGACTGCCAGATTCAGTCTATTCCAAGGATTCTTCAGGATTAGCTCTTCTACTGGTTTTGGAGTTGAGTCCTGCACACCATAGTCATCCAGGAGGAAGAGGACTTTATCCTTTAGTTTCCCTGTGATTTCCCCCAGACTCTCTTCTGTCAGAGATGCTGAGGGTCCGATCAGTTGTTGGCAGATGATGTCACTGAGAGTTTGATGGCTCGGTAGAAGCAAGAGAGTATAAAACAAAGACTGAACCTGCGAGTTAGGGCAGGATCTGAGGCCCACAGAATGGCAATCTTTCTGAGAAGAGCGGTCTTCCACTATTTGTTCCCCCTTTTCATGGTGATGTCATTCAGCTCAGACAAGATATTGGTAATCACGCTGCGCACTGCTTGATTTTTTTGTCCTTCAACATTACACAGATATCTGCAAACTGAGAGTCCAGATCTACAGAAATGGTATCTCCAAAAGGAGAAACATGCTGGAAACTGCGATCATGGTACTTTTCTATAAGACGTTTCGTTAAAGAACTTAATCGACTTGATGTTTCTGAAAATAATATAAGATAGGGAAATAATAGAATTAATAAGAAATGAGTAATGGATACATATTCGAAGAGTTTTTTTGAAGAGATTTCTATTCTCTTACACACGAAGAACGTGTTTAACTACAATAAATAGTTACCTGATGATAATTCAGGTCCGATTTCATTGTTCAGAATATGTTTGAAGGATGTTCCCTATAGTGGAAGACAAAGTGTACTTGAACAAGGAGTAGGAGATATACGTTATACATGAGAACTCAATATAATAGTAAAGAAATCTGGTGTTCAAGACAGATTCACCAGTTTTGCTACACTGGGGTAATAGGCATATAAAATGCTTTGGTAACAGAAAAAAATGGGAAAAAACACAAAGAGTGTTTGCACTGCAAACCTATTAAAGGCAGAGTGCTGAGCATGGCATGTCTCAGGCCTCCTGGGTCTGCCGGAGTCTAGTGAACTCTGTGATTGAGTGACAGCCCAAGTGACTAAAGCGAGGGCTCTGAGTGCAACCTTTGGCATCAGCGCCATAGGATTGCCACCAAAAAGAATTGTGAAAGCTTAATAAATAATAATGAAATGTTCCCCTATCAGTATGTCTCAAAAGCGTGTAAAGAAACTGGAGTAACCAAAGGCAACCAATGCTGGAGAGCATCCCAAAAACAGAGGTAAAATATGACTAGAACCATACTGTACACATCTGTGACCAACTCTAGAAAGAAAGCACATAGCAGGGGACTGATGGATCTGGACTTCTGACTGCGCTTGGTTGGGCTCAGTGGGAGCCAGAGTCTTGAGGAGGGATAGAGGAAGAACGCTACAGCCAGATTTATTCAAGTGACAAAACCACATTGATAAATCTGATCCATTGGAACAACAGTGCCTGCAAAATAATAGGTGCAAGATACATGCCTATTAATATCCCAGATTACAGCATTTACCATTATGCCTCTAAATCCACTGTAGTTGCCACTGTACTGCTGTATTTCATCTGAAGTTTTCTTCCCCTGGAGAAATTTGCACCTAAAGTAAAGAAATGTTGTACAGTAACTTTGAGATAAAACACAATGGGCTAAACTCTGCCCGACTTTTAGTGTTTACCAAGTAAATATCAGCAGAAATCCTGTTCATATGAAGAAATATACTGTAAGTGTAACATACTGTTTGCTATAAGTGTGGAAAATACACAAAAAATACATATGATAATGATTACAATATTTGGCAGCTGTTCAGTACACACTATATAGAGAAACATATGGCCTAAAGGGAAAAAAAATCACATGAAGATATTTTTGACTATATACCTTATATACTCGAGTATAAGCCTAGTTTTTCAGCACAAAAAATGTGCTGAAAAAATCCAAACTCGGCTTATACTCGAGTCAAAAAAATAAATATATCTAAACTCACCTTTCCGGCGACCCCTGTATATCTTCTGTGCTATCTTTCTGGCAGCGGCGGCAGGCTATATACACTGGGGCAGGGTCTGGCAGGCTATATACACTGGGGAAGGGGCTGGCTGGCTATATACACTGGGGCAGGGGCTGGCTGGCTATATACACTGGGGCAGGGGCTGGCTGGCTATATACTGGAGGGGGCTGGGACCAATGCATTTCCCACCCTCGGCTTATACTCGAGTCAAACAGTTTTTCCAGTATTTTGTGGTAAAATTAGGGGCCTCGGCTTATACTCGGGTCGGCTTATACTCGAGTATATACGGTATATATTTTGGGAAAATGGAGACGGTACTTGATCTGTGGCAGCATGACTCTTCACTGTACCCAAAGCAAGGTCCATACAGACTTATAAATATGGAATAGTTTAAAATGTAAGGTCATTACAGACCAACACCATTCTCTATTTTTCAGATTTAAATATAGGATGTCATAAAAGCTGTATATGTAATGGGAAGTTGGTCTGAAACATAACATATACTGTACAGTATGTTCTATAAAAAGATTGCACAGATATAAAAAAAATAATAATAATAGGCACCGAAAAGGTTCAGTGTTACTTACTCAGGAAACCATTTTGCATGTTCTTTCCAGGGATCATCATTTTGTTCCCAGTTCCCCAAACATCCACCACAGGAGAAGCACTGGACATGGTCTCTTGTCCCTGTGGGTATTTATGGAAGATTATTTGTTTTTATAAAAGTGGCACTTTCTGCCAGATTCTATAGGAAAAATATATATACATAGTGTATATACAGTATATACACTGCTCAAAAAATAAAGGGGACACTCAAATAACACATCCTAGATCTGAATAAATGAAATATTCTCATTAAATACTCTGTTCTGTACAAAGTTGAATGTGCTGATAAGAAAAGCACAAAAAATAATCAATAGAAATCAAATTTATTAACCAATTGAGGCCCGGATTTGGAGTCACCCACAAAATTAAAGTGGAAAAACACACAACAGGCTGATACAACTATGATTTAATCTCTTTAAAACAAGACAAAAGGAAGTGCAGTATTGTATGTGGCCTCCAAGTACCTGTATGACCTCCCTACAGCACATCAGCAACCCACACAAGTGGCTCCGGTAGTGAGGCTCATCCAGGATGACACATGTATACAAGCTGTGGCAAGAAGGTTTGCTGTATCTGTTTGGTAGTGTCCAGAGGTTGGAGGCACTACCAGGAGACAGACCAGTACACCAGGAGACATGGAGGAGGCCGTAGAAGGGCAACAACCCAGCAGCAGGACCGCTCCCTCCGCCTTTGTGCAAGGAGGAACAGAAGGAGCACTGCCTGAGTCCTGCAAAATGACCTGCAGCAGGCACAAATGTGCATGTGTCTGCACAAACGGTTAGAAACTAACTCTATGAGGATATTATGATTGTCCGATGACCACAGATGGGGGTTGTGTTCACAGCCCAACACTGTGCAGAACGTTTGGCATTTTCCAGAGAATTCCAGGATTGGCAAATTCATCACTAGCTCCCTGTGCCCTTTACAGATGAAAGCATGTTCACACTGAACACATGCGATAGATGTGAAAGAGTCTGGAGACGCTGTGTTTTGAGCAGTATATATATTGAATGGACACTTTGGAATGAAAAAGGACTTTACATTTATTCAATTTTGGAGTCCTGCTAATCTAAGGAGCACCTTGCATGAACATAAGAAAAGTGCTCCTCAGTCTACTTTGGTGATTATAGCAAGTTTATTTTATTTGGCTCTGATGGGAGACATTGAGTTTGTTGACAAACTGCGGAAAGAATGAACCCAAAGTGTGTAAAGAAGTCAGTGAAAGGTGGTGGAGGAAGTGTCCTGTTTGGGGAATGGTTTCTGCAGCAGGAGTTGAACCTGTCATACTGCTACATGTCAGGGTGAATGCAAGTGTATTTTAGAAGCTGCTTCAACAACACATGGCTCCTTCCTTGTTACCTTCACTCAATGAAATTGCCAGCCCAGAGTTCTGAAATAAAACTAAAGGAAAACCTCTAGAAAATCCTTGGTGATAAAGTCATGGATCAAGAGACCCAAGACACGGAACCGTGGGAAAGACTGGAAGAATAGTGGACCAAAATCCCACAGAGATATCATTTGGCCACAGATGGGATAATAATAATAATTCTTTGACTTCAGCACATGTAGGTGCTTTATAAATATTCAAAGAAAAGGCATGTGCAATTCCTACGATTAGTAGCTGAAAATATAATTACAATCTTTCTTTGTGCTACAGTCATTGATGTGTGTGTTAGCTTGGACTGGCTCCATAGAAGGCCCCTGGCAATTATAGTAATAGAATTCAAACCAGCTGCTTGAGGAATATTGCTGTAGTTAGTCTTCAACAGCCATCAAATATACACCAGTGACACTTACTCATCCCTCAGACACCGTGACTGTGATAATCTGCCTATATTTGTTATCCACAGCCTCCTTCCTTCTAAAATAAATGCTATGGGCCTGTTACCAGAGCCCCTCAGTGCTGCAGATTCACAGGTTGTTACATTCTAAAGGAACACCTCCCCCCCCCCCCCTCCACCAACACCACTGTGTGCTCACTGCCGCCGAGATTACAGGAAGTGCAGAAGAATGGTGAGACTGATATATCCTGCTGCAGTTTAACAACAGCTTGTGAAGTCAGAGGGATTCTTTAACGCGACCCTTCAGGCTCATTAGCATAATTTTAAAAGTTAATTTTAGAAGGAAGGAGACCATGATTAAAAAATACATTACCTTAGTCACGGTAAGTGTCTATGAGTAAGTTGTCCCTGGTTTATCATGATGGATTTCCATGGTAGATTTCCTTCAGCATGAAAAAGTTGAATGTGTCAGAATATAGTGATACATGCTTTTTTATAGTTTTTTTTAAAGGTTTTAAGACATAACTAAACTATATAAATTAGCTGTCTCTGGGATCATATTAGCTTAAATGAAAACAAAGCCTATAAGAAAATGTTGCAACTGTGGGGGATTTGTTTTCCAGCTTCCTAGTACACAGGACAGAATATTGAATGGTGCCAACAGGAAGTAAAATTTGTTCTGCAGATAATAATCCCTCATATGGATACCTTGTGGAGGGAGGGGATTTGAAACCAAAAACCAGGAAAGACTTAATCCTAAAAGGGTTATGAAAACAATATAATTCCCAGGCGTATAACATTATATACGAAAAAAAGCATTTGCAAATTTATTAGACAGAGAATTAAAAAAGTAATACCTGTGAAAAAAAATCCTGCCTGTGCAAGGACATCCGGCTCCATTAATGTATACGGAGGCCAACAGGAGAATGTCTGTAGTCTGGCCTGTTCATCCTGCATCCGGTGATCACTGGGACTGAGCGCTATGGATTGTGGACGCATATCATACTTTGATATATTCCCTACATCAATTCCTTGAATAAATGCACAATCAGGATTGAATTTTTTATGTTTTTCTATTGGTGTAACGCTCAATGATTGGTTACAAAATACCAGTCCGCAGCAGAAGCACTGACAGCTGTTCTCCACACCGGTACTGAAGAATCCGGCAGAAGCCAGCTCGTTTGGTGACCAAGTTGACATTGGGTCTAAGGACAGGAGACTTTTTAACCTCTTTGCTTCACTACTCATTGAGTAGATGGGTCCATTTGGCTGCTGTTCACGTATTTTCTTGTGCTTCTCATTCAGTTCGGTGACTGTTTTGTTAAAGTCGATAAGTGCAAAAGATGTCTGAAGGAATGGGTTGTATGACATGTCAAACTCATTAATATTTATGAGGTCCATAGTAGCGGTAGACAATAATCTGCAAGCAGAATATATGTAACTACACAATTAAAGCCGGAGGGGAGAGAGGGGATGAAAAAAAGGTTTGTAAATTAATAGTAATAATAATTAATCTTCAATAGAGCTGTAATGTAATCAATATATAAGAAACAATCATCATAGAAACATCCACACTGGCATCACATATATCAGTTCTGATCTCCTATGGGGTAACTGGTGCCAATGAATACGATAAAACTAATCTAAACTTTGCAAAAATATAATAGGCTTGTTATGAAAAGGCGATCACATTACTGGCCCACGGAAAGTATAAAGTCTCTTTACAGTCTTTGTATTGGAGTCAGGAAGCTATAACCCATAATTACTCCCAACACATTTACAAATTCAATTTGTAAAGTGGTTGTTGCCAATTAAATTGAGTTTAATTGATGTACATTCTTTTCTATAGGTTTATGTTATGACAATATATAGGGGTTGTATAGTGCTATTTTTATTAAATCTACAAAAAGTATGACATTTAGACAGCCAAACATCAAGTGCATCAAGTGTCATGATGTGGCTAATGGGCCACTGTTTGAACACTGTTCATGGATCTTTTCCTCCCCAGTATAATCCCCAGTATAATTTTGTCCATACAGGTTTACACTGGAGAATTACAATATCTGCCTGGAGGGCAGGTAGTTCAGATTTTAGATAAAAATACATCTGTGACAAGAAAATATGCTCTCACTTACAAATTGCCTTTACATATTACATGGATAAGTTATGTAGAATTGAAATACAGTAAATACAATTTCCTCATATTCCTTCTTGTATCACCCCATCTCTAAGCCTGTGCGTACAGAGCCCTGTTTGAACTGATTATTTTATTACTTTGTAAATTATTTCGGTATATGTACCCCGTAATTTTTAAAGTGCTGCAAAAAAATTATGGTGCTATAAAAATAAACTTTAACAATAATAATTATTACATATTATATACACTATACAATATAGTATATGTATTACATAAATATATTACTAAAATTAAGTACAACTATCAGTGCTGGTAAATCTTTTTGTGTTCTCATGAGAAATACTTTCAGTTCACACTTGGAATCAGAATACAGAGATAAAATATATGTAAGAAAGAACACAATATTTTGTACTCACCAAATATTTTGTAGTTAAAAGGAAATAATCATCCACAAAATAAAAGCTTTATGACGGTCATTTGGCTGCAGTTTCCAACCTTAAAAACAAGATCTTTGAAGAAGTGGACTTCAAGTATGAGTTAAACAAATACCAGAAAGAAGGAAGTAAAAGAGTAGAGTCATCAGCGAGAGAGGGCAGTGCTAGGGAAATTCCTAGTTTAAAGCTTCCTATAGACAGCCATCATCACTCATTAACCAGACAGGAATTCCCCACCAATCCCCTCCGGAGAAAAGCAAGACACCTTTATAATAAAACTGGAGTCCAGACCAGACAAATAATATTAATACAGACACACATTCAGATAATACAAAATATATATAAAATATAGACCCCCAAATTAGAGAATTGATAATAATGCAGATCCCGGATCAGACAATTATTTATACTGACCCCAAAGCAGATAAAAGCGCCAGAGCAGACAATATATATCGATGCAGGCTTCAGATTAAGCAATAATTAAATATGATCACCCCAGATTAAACTATACATAACAGTTGCTTAGTGGTTGAAATTACAGCCTTGCAGCGCTGGGGGCTTGGGTTCAAGTCCAAGGAACAACAACTGCAAAGAGTTTGTATGTTCTCTCCGTGTTTGCTTGGGTTTCCTCTGGGTCCTTCAGTTTCCTCCCACACTGCAAAACATACTGGTAGGTGGATTAGATTGTGGGCCACATGGGGACAGGGACTGGTTTGGCAAGTTCTGTCCAGCAATGCATAATCTGTGTGCGGTATATAAAGGAATTATTATTATAAATAACAATGCAGACTCCAGACCAGACAATGAATTAAACTGACCCCAGAGCAGATAAAAAATTAATAATAGTGTAGACACCAGAGCACACAATTTATGTCAATGCAGATCCAATTATGAAATAAGATGATGGCCCCAGATAAAACTGAAAGTACTAAAGGGGACCCCAGACAAGACACAAAATAAATACTCACCACTCCTGGCTACATGTACCACACTCCTTACAACCAGTGTCAAGACCTATTACCATGACATAATTGCCACTTCACAAGCTTCTACACTGAACATTTGGAACCATCACACTTATTTATCTCTTGTGAATACATTTCTCTACCTTTTGTCTGTGTACACTGATAACCTTCACACACTAAATCATTACTATTTATAGGGGGACATCCCCTCAACCAATCCATCCCTTTACAGGTCTTCCATAGAACCCCAGTGATGTTTTTACATGTCCTAGACAACAAAGCTTGTTGCCATTACCACTTTTCCTCGTCTAGGACACCAGGCAGAGGAGATTATTTTGATCCTCCTATTATCTTGAAATAAGAATATATGATTGTATGTTGTCAGGTTTTTATTGCATTTCAAATAAATGTTGTTATCAATAGAATCATAACTTTATTGGTGCTATTAGACACGCAAATGGCATAAATGACATATTTATGGCACTGGGATTGTTAGCTTGTGGATCTGTCACAAAGGGGAAAATTACAGGATTGTGTAAGAGACATGGAAACTCTGTATCCTAAATTTTCATTCTATGAGTTTTTGAAGAACTTCTGCTTTCAACGTTCATTACTATTTACAGAGTATTCTATATATTGAAGAGGTTTTCCCATCTAACCTTTTTGCTTTATTTTGAGTCAGTATGACTAACCTTTCCAACCTGTGGCCCCCTAGAGACCTATTGCACCTGCTAGCCTGAACGTGTACGCTCCCAATACTACTAATTCTGAGTCTCTGTAAGAGGCACATCTGTATCGGTCTGTCAGTGACAGAACACTACAAATCACAAGCAAAACACCATATACTGATATACAGAAGTATTTCAGTCTATTGTATAAGTGATTAGACTCCCTTGGGTTCAAGTACCCAAGGTGCCTGAAAAAGTGTAAAAAAATGTAAAACAAAAAGCAAAAAAATTTTAAAAAAAAGACCTAAAAGTGCAATTCGTCTCACTTTCCTTAGATTGGAAAAAATAATCATAAACATGTTAGGTATAGCAGCATCCCAAAAGTCTCTATCAAAATATCCAAAATGATGAATTCCCTATAATGAAAAAATAACACACATAAACATTTTTATTAAAGAGTGATCAAAAGGTCGTACAGTCCTCAAATTCAGGGGCGTAACTACAGTGGTAGCAGCCATAGCAACCGCTATGGGGCCCACAGTGTCAGGGGGCCCCAGCATCCGACCTGACACACTAAAGAGCGGAGGATGTGCATCATTATATCCATATTACGCTGCACATTGTACATCATAATATGTATATAACATATATATGATGTATATATGCTGCATCTGTGATGTGTATATGTTGTATGTGTATACGGTGCATGGTGTCTACATATACTATAGGTGTGTATATATGCTGTTTGTATATGTCACTGTATGTGTGTATAAGGTCTATATGTATAAATGTATCCATGTGTGATTGTAACTTGCATGTGTGAGTATACAAATATGTATAATTTTTAAGTGGGAAGGGGGGTCCCATGCCGAAGCCTGCTATGGGGCCCTGCCACTCCTAGTTACGCCACTGCTCAAATTGATATCAATGAAAATGTCAGGTCATCCTGCAAAAAAACAACATGTTACACAGCTCTGTACAACCTAGTATGGAAAAGATATTAGTGTCAGAATATTGGAAAATGAAGAAATTATTTCCGTACAAAAAAGTTATATTTTTTTAAGTCTATTAAAACACAATAAAACCTATATGAATTCGGGGATACTTGGAGTTGCAGTTTCTGTTTTCCAGCAATCAGTCAGCAAGTATCATGAATACATCCTTCTTCTATGTCTGCCATAGAAGGAAGTGTCACTGATGTGGCTGTATTTATGTACAGGTGGTCCCCTACTTAAGGATACCCGATTTACAGACGACCCCTTGTTAAAGACGGACCCCTCTGCCCCCTATGAGCTCTGGTGAAGTCTCTGGATGTTACTATAGTCCTAGATTGTAATGATCAGCTGTAAGGTATTGATAATCCTTGGTCCCAGCAGCAAAAAAAATTGAAACTCCAGTTGTCACGGGCGCAAAAAAAAAAAAATTGTCTGGATCTACAATTATAAAATTTACAGTTTCGACTTACATACAAATTCAACTTAAGAACAAAGCTATGGACCCTATTTTGGAATTATCCCGGGGACTGCCTGTATTTGTGTATTAGTATTTGTATTGTATTTGTATTTGTTAAACCTGTGTCCCTCCCCCCCCCCCGGGGAACAATAAAGTTGTATTGTATTGTATTGTATTGATGCATACGGACTATTCTGCTAACTTTTTAGTAAATTATAAGAATCTGTGCAGACAGCTGACAGCTGTGTAGGGAAGGAGGAAATAGGTGGACAGAGACATCGAGACATATAAAACTGTATAAGTATCATAACAATAAACCTAATAAGGATAGACGCTGTACAGGAGAGCGCCCTTGTATACTTAACCCCAGGCATTACAGGCACTTTACCTATGACCTTGCTGTCTCTGACTGGAGTGAGCTGCATCACATTGTACACACTGCAGAATGTAACCCAACGTATAGATTCCAGGGCAGCTTCCTGCTGTAAGGGGGAAGGAAGAGGCTGCTGTGGACCTTTAAGGAGGCACATACATTTAAGGAAGCAGCACAAGTTACACATTCAGAGTGTAGTCACCCGGTGTGTTCTAGGACTGTTAATAACCGCACACGTTTTTGTATGTTTATCATGCGCTTGGTTGGTTTGAATCTGTTTATCTTCATTTCTAGAAGTGAAGGCAGCTGTGAAACAGATTCAAACCAGCCAAACGCATAGTAAACATACAAAAACGTGCGCTTTTTCAGTCCATTTAAAAACAGTCCAAGAACTGTCCAAGAACGCACCATATGACACCACCCTTATTATCAGGGCTTAACTCAGATAGGACCCTCTGATTTATTGCACCCTGAGGTCACTGGCTCTACTAGCTATAAAATGTATCATTCTGCTGGTTAACCCCATAAGGACTTAAGGCCAGTTTATAGCTTAAAGAAGGCAAGTTTGTTATATATACTCAGAATAACAAAATAAGACATTCTCTAATTCACTGTTATTAACAAAAATACATGAATTTCACAGATATAAGTCCAATTGTACACAATTTCAGATGCCCCTAGACACGACCCTGTAACTTCTGACTTAGGGTCGGGCTGCCATCTTGCTCTCCTGTCTGGCCCTGGATGAGCCGAGCTGCTCCCTGCTGTGGCCCCATCTGTGCATCCCACACAGCTCACAGAAACTCACTACCTGCCGGCAAACAGATCATAGCACATTGTGAGGAAAGGAGAGCTGCAAACTACAGGCAGATAAGTTCTGTACCCTGGGGAAGGGGAGAGAGGTACATCAGATAGTGTGAGAGCAGATATGTAGCAGAGCTGACGGAGTATTATTGTGTCTAATATGCATCTCATGTATCCCACCATCTCATCTCTGATCTGTCTCATCTTTCGTTCTGTGTGTCAGATAATAGTGAATGTTCAGAAGCTAAATGAAATGGTATATAAACCTTGTACCCTTATAATAGAACCACATTTTCAGCACACAGAGCTAGATGGATAATAATGGGGCACATTTAATTACCTGTTCCTGCAGAGTTCACGAAAGTGCATTGTCTGCAGAAAATGCACTGTACCGTGATTCATTAAGATCATGCGCGCGATATCCTGCATGTGACGCTTCTCCGCTCAGGTCCGACGGAGTTCACCTTCATCTTCCTGGTGTATGTAAGTGCCGACATTCATGTGACACAAATCGGCGGGCATGGCCGTCGGACAACCCGACTGATTCGGACTGAGTGCGGGATTTAAAATTCAAATTGTGTCGCAAGACATGCACTTACATACACCGGAAATAAGAAGGCGAACTCCGGCGGTCCTGAGCGGGCTAGCAACACATGCAGGATATCGGGCTCACGATCTTGTTGAATCGCGGCAGACTTCATCCTTGTCCGACAACGCACATCGGAGATCAGGCAGGGACCGGGTAAGTAAATGTGCCCCCATGTGTTTTGCGGGACATTAGCATTACAGTACCATTTTTGTATTGATATGGTTTTTGGGTTACTTTTTATTGCATTTTATGTGGGACAAATCATACTGCTCTTTTTTTTCATGCCGTTCATCGTGCAGGTATAATAATGATTTTGAGTTATTGTACGGGTCATTACGGACGTTCTGATACATAATGTATGTTTTTATGCCTGATAAAGATCTCAGTACGAGATGGTACGTAGCACCAAATAAAAAGATATATTTTTTAACCAACCTGATATGTATGCAGCCTCACTTACCCAGGACTCCGAATATGCCCTTGTGCTTTGAATCCTATACCTTCCTGGGAAGCAGCAGCGGGATCTGCTTTTGCTTTGAGGACAGAGCCGACAGCCAGCAGCATACTGAGATAACTCTCAACTAAAAATCAAATCCTGTTTGATCTTACTATAAGGTGAGCTAAATACATACACTAATGTAAACTTAATTGTTTAAAAGATACCATTGAATCTGGAGCGCTTGTCCTCTTTTGTCTCCCATCTGTTTGGAATCGCCCTCCCGAGTCCGAGAGAAGACCCTTCCAGCAGTTCTCAGCTTTTTTGAGTATTTTTGTTAAGAACATTGAATTGGATAATGTGTTATTTTACAATCCTGAGGTTTTTTTTTTTGAGAATGTTGCATTCACGGGAATACCCTGGTCCTCTATAGTTTTGCAATTCAGCAAAATCTGTTGCAGAGTTAAAAAGAACTAAAATAATGTTGTCGTAGAAATATGCACATTGTTAAACAAATACTTTGTTGAAGTCCCCTTAGAATGTATGACGGCATGCAGTCCATCATCATGGCACGTCTAGACTCGACTCTTCCTTGAAAAACCACTGCAACTCAGATTGCAAAGATCTCTCCTGTGTACAGATCAGCCCACAGATTCACTCATGCACTGTGGGGATTGTGTTGTGTTGGTTATGCAGTGTGTGATTTACACCAAGCTTACCTTTTGGATTATGGTAAAAAAAAAAAGTCACGATAAGACAACTTAAAATTACTTTGAGCAGTCATGGGCCGATGGAATAAGCACTGCCGATGTTAGCTGTATTTTACAGCATGTGCGACCAGCTGTTTTGGTGATTTGGGTTACAACAAACCTCCTTTCTCTTGCTCCATGGTGGAACCCTACAACCTGTAATTCCCAATCCTGTGTATGTGGAATAGCTTGCTAGGACTGGACAACTCCTTTAAAGGAAACCTACCAGTTAGAATGGTAGGGGTAAGCAGTAAGTACCGAGCACCAGCTCAGGGTGAGCTGTATCGCGGTTTAACACTTTTTAAACTTTAGAGCAGAAGAGGTTTCGCACGCAGGCGGGGTGGGGCGGGGGGTGGTGTGGTGTGGGTACTGTCGCGTTTACAATCACATTTTGCACAGTAGCTCTCTGTGACTCGGGGACCGTCGTAGACTCTGTTTTGAGCCTAAATTTTCAACCCGTGCTTTCTAAAAATCCACTTATTAACCACCATATACAGGAGCCATTGTCTGCTGCTGCTGTGGCAGTTGGAAACTGAGCCGTGATTGGTTGCTGTTTTGCCACAGGTCATTAATACGAGCTCTGAGATTTGATTGGTTACTGTAGCCAATGAGTATAAGACACTTATGTGTGAGGTAAAATGGATAGGGGAAGATTTATCAGAAGTGTCTGAGGTAAAACTGTTCCAGTTGCCCATGGAAACCAATCAGAGCTTAGCTGTAATTTTATAAATAGCTATGCAAAAATGAAACGAGCTCTGATGGGTTGCCATGGGCGACTAAAGCAGTTCTGCGCTCAGACACTTCTTATAAATCTCCCCATAGACAAAGTGACAGTTGGAGACAGAGGCAGTCACTCGAATGAGAGTGTCAGTTTTATGTCACCACATTTAAGGTTCTTGTTTTACAACTTTAACAGGGGAGAACAAATATTGTAATACACATATCGGGCAGGCGTTACATGGCACAAATGATTGACTGGTTTACTTCTACTTGAGGAAAGATTTGTAACACACCTCACATTGGCATGTAACTTACTGAGCATTTCAGAATTGCATCTGTGAAAAACTGACAGACATTCTCCATAAGAGTTTCATAAATTTTCAGAGAAAATTGCATTGCACTTGGACGTATCTTAGAGTGCAATGTGTTTTTTTATGTGTCCCCATAAACTTGCAGAAGGAGTTTTTGGGGGTTAAAAACATGCGTGTGTGCATGAAAACGAACAAATGTCTGACTAATGGTCAGTGTTCAATGCAAGTCCCGCACTTCAGAAACACGAGCAGCAACATGAATATAAATCGTGCTCATGCGAAAAGGACCTTACAAAAAAAATTTGGAAAAAAAAACGGCGTAATGTAGTACTTGATTTCAATTACCGGCAGTGAGAATGAGCCTTAGGCTGCATTTAGAAGAACATATGCCTGCTCGGCTACGGCCAGGTGAGGATACATCCGGCACCATGGCGAGGAGTGGTGGCCTCTATATAGAAATGCACAACATAGGGGCCATGCACAAGGTGTCATATCTTTTCCTCATGTACGGAGCAGTACATCCCCCATACGTTTGTCTGAATGTAGCCTTATACAGATAAGGTACAGATATAGTGACATATGTGCACATACGGATGAAAAACACCAAGTATATATGGATTCACACGGCACAGAAATACAGGACTGGAGAAATTATACACTTGCGTGGTATGGGCCTAAATGAAAGCAATTATTAAGTATTTCAAAAATGTTCGATTTTCTGTTAATGGTTCTCACAGTACATTTTGTAAAAGGATAACAGACAATTAAGTATGAAAAGTTTGCAACATATACATATATATGTGTCATATTTTGAAATGTAGTGAATGTATTTCCACAGTCACAGCCAAAAAACTCCCAGCTTGTGTGGCTTTTCCAGAAATGAATGGAGCATGTTGGGAGTTGTATTTTCCAAGCAAAAGGTTGCAGAACCGTACATCAATCGTTAGCTAATCACCTAGACAAATGACGGCAACTACAAACGGATAAGACTTTTTTGCAACAGTAAGTTGAACGAGTGAAATGTCAAGATGGTTTAGAATAAGCAGAAACAACAGGAATCAGTGAAATTAAGGAAATATTTTTAAAAAATGGAAATATACTAAAAATCTGTTGGCCTTTACAAGAGCAGGTCCTAAGAAGGGCTGATGACAGTCTGAACAGACAGGACCCAATAGGTGATGAAACATTCCTTGTTGTCCGACATTTATTTAGCTGATTCCATCTATTAGACAGTTCGTTCCCAGGCACCAGTGACACAGTCTTTATGTATCCATATTAGCTGATACTTTCACAGATTTTAAACGTGCCCTGTCGGAATCAGCAATGACAAGATTCGCCAGGTCTACTCCACCAAAGATGTCATCATGATACCATTGAGTTTGGCTGTGTGTGAATGCATCCAGGACAACAATGTAAGGAATTGTGAATAAACAAGTCACACTCCACACAGAAGACGCAGTCACATATTGTGCAAATATAAACCTGCAAAAGAGAGAAAAAAAACACACATATAACTAACAACTAATAAAACTAACACAATAACAACTAATAGTTATAAAAATGAGAAAGCCAAAACATCTAATTAAAAAACCTGTTCAGAAAGAACCCTAAATTTAAGAATGAAAAGACAGTAAAATGGAGATAAATTTGACCATAAGGTTTTTCTACAGGAAATCCAAGGTCAGATTCACACAGCAGTATTCAGGTCAGGTCAGAATTTTGCGTAAGCCATTATATGATTTCTAAGTAAACACCACTCCTGGCTGTAGCCTCTAACCAGCCTTACAAAAAATAAGTTGGGCAACTCCTTTAATTATTTTATTTACAGTTTCATCCATACTAAACAGATTTTAACAAACTTCTTTAGGTGCGACTACTTTACTTTAGCTCAATTACACAAACAAAAAAAATTCTTACTTGTGGGTCCTTAATTTCTCCATCACAGCCACGACAATACCTTAAAATAAATTTGTTAGAACAAATGAATAGATCTGAAGAGAAATTTTATTTACCAAAAATAAATGTGAACATGCACAAGCTTTTATCATAAAAGTTTAATACACTGCCGAGAACATTGTAGAAAAATTTTCATAACTTCTGCAGTATGGAATACATGGAGTAAACAAATGGAAGCAGGATGTTTTTCCACAATGAGCCACATTTATTAAAGTGTCTGCGCCAGTTTTCTGACTTGGCATTGAAAAGTCAGTAAACTGCTTGCACAGGTATTTATAAAGTGTCTGCGCCAGTTTTGTGTCGCATCTGCTCTGTGTCCGACAAGACAAAAAAAAAAGTGCACTTCAAGAGGTGTTGTAGTGCTTAGTGGGGGAGGTGCGACACATTTATTACTGACAAACGCCACAATTCTGAAGCATGAACAAAGTGCACCAAAAAAATAATGGTGCACACCTCCCGATCAGTGCAGGGGGCGCCAGATTATTGAAGACTAGTTTTGGTTAATCTGGTGCACCCTACACACGCCACAGACTACACATAGTACAGACTGCACTAGTACTGATAAATGTGGGTGAATATCCCAATAAAATGCAAGGCACAAAATAGCTGAAGCGGCCTCAATGTTAACGCGCTATTACGATGATTTTCTGCAAGGGGTTAATCTATGTCCTATCCTCTAGATATCACAGATCCTGCCACTACTTTCCATCTCATACATATATCACAGGTGATGCAGTACAAGTTACCTTTCCCCTTCATATTCTGCAATAGAAATTTCTTTAAAAGCATCCAAAGGAAACAAGTGATGGTATGACCGAGCCAAGTGAGGAGCAGACACGAGTGTAAGGCCTGCAAAACACAAAGCGCTACATTAAACAAACATGTAATCTTCATTATTACAGAAGAAGACAAGAATAAAGTCATAAAAGAAGTTACAAGAAATTCTTATTTTAGGTGGAACAGAAAACCATAAGTCACGTTGACTTCAGCATTCAGATTTTTTTTGTTCTCAAAGATGGTAAGGCACCAACAGCAGAGGGCTGCTTCCTACCCAGTCCTCACCAAGGACACATGCATGCTCAGCTGAACCAAGTGCCCATTAGAAAGGGATCAGGAGTGACTGAATTTGTATGTCCAATAGAGCTATCATTTTATAGATTGAATTTTACATTTTAGCTAAAGGGGGTTGCCATTTCATGAGAAGCTGAAAAATTGGAAGAAAACTACTGCATTTGGATAGTATATGATGCTGTCACAGAGGTTTATCTTAGGGGGGGGAAATAACATGTGTAAATCGCAAAGCAATGTAGCAGATTTTCTATGTGCACTCTGCAGCAAAGTACATTATAACAGATGTGAATGGCAAATTTCCATTATCTACATTGTGGCACATATTACATTTTTTTCCCACACATCTATAATCAGCCTTCGCATTACAATATAGCTATGAGAGCTACAAAGCATGTAAAATAGAAAACATTAAATTCCACATCTTTTTTCTGAAATTTTTATACTTTGGAATTTGGAATGTACACATTTTAGTTTCACTGCAAGTCATTCAACTCTATTTGAATGAACAAGATAATAGAAAGCATATAAAAGCTATTCGTTTTTCACACCAGAAAATAAATGACAAAGTAAAGCTGTACCCTCAATTAAAATTATGCAATGAATATAAAACTTACGACAAACTTTGCATTCCACGGGCAATTCAGAGTATTTGGCTTTGCACTGAGGACAGAAGTAGCCACCAAGTGTCAGGCCTGGTTCACTGGTACTATCCAAGTGCCTAAAATAAAATAAAAAAATCATCAACATAATTATACAACAATTAATATTGTATTGATTGTACTAAAGAGAGGATTTGGCAGATGTTTGATAAAAAGAATCTTCCACTATGGTACAATAACTTATACTGTTTGTCTGGTATTTTGTTGCAGAGGTAATTATTGCAAAAAAAAAACAAAAAAAAAAAAAACAGGATAAGTCATAGTTGTAGTTTAAAAAAAAAACTGCAGCTTTTTACATAAACCGTCAAGTCAGGTCTCATGGCAGGTCCACTTTAATTGATGGGAATGTATATACTTACGCCATACTAAATGATGGCTTTGCATCTTGATCAGAGAGAGAACCCATTGTGTGCTGGGGAAAACCTAATATACAAGAAAAGGTAACAGTTATTTATTTATACAAAAGAATTAGTTCCATGATACTGTACATTCGAAAGGAGGTTTAAAAAGAACAATACTGAAGACCCGAAAATGAACTAAACTGGCACAAGAGGAGGGTTGTCTGTATCCATGAGGGCTCACAATCTATATGTAAAGGGGTCCCAACAATCAAGGCAACTCTATAATATGGCATATAGCTATACTATGTAGTATTGCACATTACAGCCAAATTCAGATGACACCAAGCAACTTCCTCTCCAATGTATAGGGGTTAGCTTGTGATTGGTGGGAGTATCAGCAGTGGAACCCCCTTACATGATGAGAACAGTGTCCATTGCCCCTGTGCACACTGCTCTATTTATCTCTATGGTGATGACGGAGATAGCCGAGCGTCGTACTTGGCCATTTACATCAGCTCCATAGAAATGAATAGAACAGCAGATGCATGTGCTTCCAGCTGGTCTATTCATTTGGGATTACAAGGATATATTACCGAGCTCAGTAAGAAGAGGTATTACTAGACACATACCCATGCGTATAAGAGAACACTCTGAGCTGGTACTTGCAGGAGGGGGGCTGACATGATGCATCAGGAGTTCTTTATAGTGACTCTCATCCAAAATGACATGATAAACGCCTGTAAAATACAACATAAAATACCTTGTAAAACTCCAGGTTAAACTGTTGTAAATAATTAATGTCAGCCATAATAGGGTAATGATAACACTATGTAATATCTATGCTTCACACTTAAAAGGGGTTGTGTCATTATGTAATAAATACATCTCCCATGATTTGTAAAGTGCTACAGAATATGATGTCGCTATATAAATATTGGACCTCCCCAATAAGCATAACAATGGATCCAAGTTTCCTGACTAATATTTACACTTCCGAGTTTGATCCCTCCTGTTGACTGAACAGAAGTCCCATAGAAATCAAAAGAGCACAGGGCGGACTTCTATGGGATTTCCACAATGGCAAACAGAGCGGTCAAAACCCAAAAGTGCTAAAGACCAGATCAGGGGAGCTTGCAATCCCCCTTTCTACTGACTGCAGGGGTCTAACCAAGAACCACTGCAATTATATATGTATTCCCTAATCTGTTTAAAGGGGGGGGGGGGCAGAATTGAAGACATAATCCCTTTAAATGAGAAAAGTGTATTATGATATTAATTTGCTAATATGTGATCCTCTAGTGCAGAGTAGTGTATGCAAAGTACTAAGGGGATCAGTTCTTCAAGGAAATAAAATGAGAATCTCAGCTGAAATCAATTCTATAGGCATAAAAAATAAGCTTTTGCCCAACATTTCAGATGCCTAACTTTGCTCAGTATAACTCATCTGCATTGCTTCTGCATGCTCAGGATCACATGCCTGTGCATAGAGTAATTCCCAAGAGGCTCATGACTTATCCCCACATTTATCCTGGGTGACCATCTTATAAGAAAAATAAAATGGTTTTGCAATTATATATGTCATGTATGATTATAAGCTGATGATGGGCACATGGACTCCTCTGTACCTTGCTGGTAGGTAGAATGATTTTTCAGTGTTTGCTTAAAACCAAACTTACCAAAAAAAGGACCATTTGAAAATGCAATTCTAAAAAAAAAAGCCAATAAGGACACAACATAAATCATATCTCACCTCCAGTCTCTCTAGTGAGCACAGTGCAGACACGCACCTCTGCGGATAGCCCTATAACAGACACCCTGATTTTACTTGCTTTTAGGGACTGTGGTAAGAGAGAACAATAATTAATGAGGGGGAGAAATTAGACAATAGATATCTATAACAATGCTGTCAATTACCATAACTCCCTGAATTAGCTTCACTACAAGTAACTATCGGTGTTGTATAGTATACATATATTTATTATTATGGGATAACCCATGTCATACGCATCTCATACCTTAATAATATCATATATATTGGATGGATCACATGTTGTCAGGCTGCTAAATATCACCAAGATTTCGCGGCTTGTATGAGCTGGCATGTGTCTGTAGAGAGAGTCATTTAAGAATTACTGTCAACCAAGAGAAACTATACAGTGAAATAGATTTAGGTTAGGGTATGTCATTTGGACTGCGGGAAGAGCTTATTCAGCCTGGATTACAGTAGTCCACCATTGACCCATGCACAATTGGGGAACCTATTGTACCAAAATGTACTTAAAAAATGTGTCTGTCCAGTTTTATCAAGGAATATCATTTGTATCATGAAAACTTAAAGAATTTTCCAGTATACTTGCCAAAACAAGACAACCCCTTCAAAGTTGATCCCAACCTTTTAACGTTGGGAAATGCCTACTATTACCTCAATAAGCAGCCACCTAAATGCATTCAATAATGACTGAGGTGAGATTCAAAAAAGATGTATAGACTACTTTGGCTGTTCTTAAAAACTTTTCTGTTTAGTAAAATGCATTGCTTATATTGATTTGAGTTCTAAAGGGAACCTGTCAGCAGAAATTGACCATAAATAAACAATGAACCCAAATACCTTACAGATCATTTTTCTTTCATGGTCCAGTGTGGTGGCTCTATCCTGAGAATCAACTTTAAAGTGATAAGTAAAATGTTGGTATAAAGTCAAAGACGAGGACTGAAATCAAATCTTTGCTGTAAGTGATGGATCCTACACACAAGGACATTAATATACAGCTCACCAGAAGTCTGGTAAATGATGTCCATCACAGTAGAGGGGATGTTCATGATGGGGGGAGCAGAGACTTTATACAACCAATTTACATCTTACTTCAGAGTAGATTTCCTGGAAGCTGCCACCGCACTGGGCCATGATAAACATGACCTGGAAGACGTTTACCTGCTTGACCACAAACTGATAAATTTCTAAAAAAAAAGGTCCCCTTTAAAGTGAAGCGATACTGACTTTAGTGTCTGTAGGGCCAGATTGAGAGAATTGTAGAGAGAAGGTTCGCCACTGCAGGTCATGTCTACGGCTTTCTTCAATGTTGATATGTGCTGCCTGGGGTTACCTGGAGGAAGAAAAAAAAATTGTTGCCCAACTAAGGACCAGCAAGTCCACTACAGAAAGAAACGCTCTTTAAAGAGAACCGTCATGCAAAATAACCCCTCTAATCTAAATAGATTTTCATAAACTACCATTAGAAAGCATTGCCTCTATCCCTTCATTGTCCCTCTACATGCCTGTAAACCTAAGCAATGAGATCCTAAAGCTGTATGCAAATGACCTGTGAAATATCCAATGAGTCATTAGCATATTCAAGCTGTCCAGCTTATTCATGAGTGGGAGGCACAGCCACACCCCCAGTACTTGACTGACAGCCTGTGTAACGCTGTGATGGCCGCTACATGTGCTTGCTGGTGGCCACACCCCCTGCATCCTGTGTGTGTGTGAGAGATACAACAGCTCCAGCAGAGGTCGCATTAACGCCTCACCAAGCGTCATAGACGCATTGTGAGGCGCAATTACTCCCCAGAATAATTGCCATGCGTAAAAGTACGCTTGGCAATTATCCCATGTAAAGTGCTGGATAAGCAGACCGGCGCGCGCTGCGATCATGGAGGAAAAGTATGGCTGGGATCGCAGCGCGCGGGTAGTGCTCAGCACATGATGCAGCGTCCACAAGACCAATGACAAAGCTCCTTTCACGCTGCAAGTATTAAGCAGCATGTAAGGAGCTTTGTTATTGGATGAGTGCACACAAGTCTGCACGTGTTTCATCAGTTTGTGCGGCTGTCAGACTTCAGCCACACACGCTCCTCTGCTCCACAATACAGTAGAACATTAACAGTAAAAAAAAGCCATGTTCCAGCTCCCATCCTGCTGCTGCTACTACTACTACCTGGCCTTGTACTGTCCTCCATCCCAAGCAAACCCTGCTCCACGCTGCTGTATGGCCCTAGTTACCTCCGTTCATCCCCTCCACCGGACAAGTTGCCGCCGTCATGTGTCTCCAGCCACGGGAGGTGATTTACTGGAGGTCGGGGTAAAGGCCAAGTGTGCAGAGCTGCTTCCACCTCTCCCTCACACACTGAGCCCAGCATCAGCAATTATCATGGCAGAGGAGCAACAGGTTTTGCAGAAGCTCCCTCAGCTGCCCTCTTCCTCACCAGGGGCACTGCCAGCTCTGGTGACAGGCCTGCAGGGCACAGAGCAGATCAAGAACTCCATCTAGTAAGCTGCAGAGCCCTGTGTCCTGTCATTCATCTAGCATGGTATCTCTGCCATCCTCCTTACATGTGACTGACATGTACAACATGGAGAACACACATCCAAATATCTTATGTATGTATTTTGTACATGTCACTTCATATATGTGTAAGCATATTAGATACATGTCCATGCGTTTGTGCAAATATATTGGGGCACATTTACTATGGGCAATGTGCCAGCTGTCTGTCAGACTTTGCACGTTCTTTTAGGTGCAAACTGCTTGCGCAGGTATTTAAGAACTGTCTGCACCAAATTAGTGTTGTACGCTACCGTGGCATGGCTGCACTACTCTTCAACGCGGCACAAATTTCTGCACTGAACGGGGCGCCAGATTTATTATGCAAAGTCTGACAGAAATGTGTTGCACTCCCATGTTAAAGGTGCACCAAAAAAGTGGTGCAAAAAAAAAAGCTATGTCGAGGAAGTCCCGGGAAACTAGATTCATGAAGAACTTGCAGGAATCCTGTACACGGTGCCCCTGCACATTACACTGCACATAGTACTGCACTGTGCCGCACTGACTCCAGCAACACAAGCTCCCCTGCTCCCCTAGAAATTCGGCAGAACCAGGTTAAAAAAAAAAAAAAAACTGAAAAAGTGAGCCATTAGCTGACAAGGATGGTGTGATCCGTAAGGGTGCGGTCATACATACCGCTAGCACTGCATTTACAAACGCAGCACTAGCGTATGGGGACGAGCCTTGGGACAAAAACATATGCGTTTCTATAGTGTCTACTCCTTGTCGGCTAAAAATACTCCTCCAAAATGCCAAGGAGAGTATTTTTACTCTGCCTTGAAAAAGTTAATGCGACCTCTGAGCTCCAGGATGCAGCCATGTTATAGCAGAACATGTCAGGTACTTGTGTAGCTGATGTCTGTGTATCACACATATGTATTAGGAGGATGCAGCATGTCAGCAGATGCACTAACTACGCTTTACTATACATTACACACAGACATGAGCAGGGGGAGGAGAGGGGAGGGGTAACAGGGGTGACATCACTGACTCTGACCACGTGACCAGCCTCATTTACATAATAAAGAAATGATGATTTTACAATGATTAATGTATGAAATGACTAGATAAAGGCTGGGATGGTATCCTTGTGAGCTGCTCCAACCAGTAGTAGTGACAGTACCTGGCCTGATGACAGGTGTCCTTTAAAACAAACCATTAATAGAAATCCCAATATGGACCCCCACATAGCGATTTATAATCCCAAATAAACTATTGTGTTTAGATAAGTTATGTAATGACTCAAGTTATTCCAGGTTAAAAATTAATTATGATAACCTAAGACAACAACATACACATAGATCTTACCGGCAAGCTCCGTCAACTTTTCGGCCCTTTTATTTCTTGTGATAAGAAGTCCAATCTAAAGAAAATAAGGGAAACTCTTTATACTTTCTATATACCTGGTAATCATTATAACACACATAACCACCGCCATTGTTCTTTCCCGGGCGGCGCCTAGTATGACGCGCCGCGGCTGACGTCATACTAGGCGCCGCCCGCGAGAAGAACATGGCGGCGCCCAGCACGCTGAAGCAAGAAGAGCAGCCGGGAAGCCAGAAGAGGAGCCGCGATGACATCGGGGGAGCAGCGCTGCGCATCGGGGCCACCGGAGGGTGAGTATATAAGTTTATTATTTTTTTAGTCCATTTTTAATTAATTTTTGGTAGTATTGACTCGTGTATAAGCCGAGGGGACGTTTTTCAGCACATTTTTTGTGCTGAAAAACTCGGCTTATACACGAGTATATACGGTAACTTATTTTTCGGACTATAAGGCGCACCTTCAATAAATGCCTGCTAAAACGTCTAGGTTCATTTATAAGGCGCACCGGATTATAAGGCGCACCTGATTATAGGGATGAATGACCAGCTGGTGGCAGGCCTGTGCAGATGTTGTCTGTAAGTACGGTTCATATATATGGTGCACTGGACTATAAGGCGCACCTTTGACTTCTGAGAAAATCAAAGGATTTTTTGTGCACTTTATAGTCCAAAAAATACGGTAGTAACAAGTGATTAATAATTAGCAGAACATCATTGTAGATACTATACCTGACTAATAGGATTTTGATCAAAATATTCATCCACAAAATACTCCAGCATCTAAAAAATAAAGAAATAATATATTATATATGATCTTATTGTATAAAAATTATCTTTTGCCTTGAAGTGCTTTTCAGAGTTCATCAGGAAAACCCTAAGGAGCTTAGCAAAGGAGAATAAAAAAAGTGCCAGTACTATCATCCTATCATGTTTTTATACAGTTTATTTTGATAAAAAATCTTTTTTAATACATGGCTACTTACTTTCAAGGTGCAAGTAAGTCTGTTGGGTTTAAGGTCTTGATCCTCCATGGTTCTTGATCCATCAATTATCACAAACATGTGACGCATCTGGAAAGATATTGTGCTTTGGATACATTACAGCTTATAACAAAGGCTTACCCCAGTGGTCCTCAACCAGTTTGAGAGTCACATGTAGCTTGCAACCTATTGATGTGTGGGTAATCATAGGAGTCCTAAATGTTAACTAAATGCTCCGGCTTTCGACTTGACAAACACTTAGTGTTACCAATACGGATAGCATAATAAAATGTCATATTGAAATACTTCTATATACCAGATATGTTTGATTCTTTGTTGATCCACATGTAAAGACATCAACAGTGCCCAGATGACAATATGAAGATGAATAGTTCTGCCAAATGTTTTAGGTCCCACGCACACGACCGCCGCGGCGACGAATGTACGTCCGCAAGTTTGGGGCCATACATACGCCCCCCTTGGACAGCTACAGCGCACGGGCTCGGTATGGTGAGTGCAGAAAGCGCTGACCGTTCCGAGCCATAGCCGTAAAAAGATAAAGCATGCACTATCTTCAGCCATATTTACCGCCATGCCGCTAATAATTTCTATGGAGAGGGGCGGGGCGAGCAGCGCTCAACCCCTCCTCCTTTCCAGTGCACTGACGTGTGCCCGCGTGCCGTAGCGCGTTCATATGCATCCAGCCTTAGGCCAGCGGCACATATGGCGTTTTGAACCCGTTTTTGGGACGTTTTTTAACAGACTCCAGTGCAGATGGAAACCTAAAAATTTCTTACCTCTATTTTGGACTTTAACATGGCTCCCACCCATCATCAAAAATGTGGCTCACAAAGGTCGGTGACCTCTGTAAGGCTGGTTACTCAGAATAAAGGTCACTACACTGGATGGGTGTCCTTGCATAATACAAAAATATGATGCAAGCCAGACGCACAGAAGTGCCGATACTGTAACAACTGTTACAGTACTAGAGCTGCAGTCTAGCTGGCAGACAGGGAGATCCTGCATTATATTTCTGTCCTGTATAATGTGTGCAGTCCATGGGATAGGGCCAACGAATCAGTCCATTTCTACACCCTGCATGCGTTCGTGTGCAGTCAGCCTAAATAGCAACAGGTCACAGGTTGTGCTTACCATTCCCAGGCGAACTTGTCCATGATGTTCAAACACTCTGTAAAATTAGACATGTTAAAAATTTTAAAATTAGTACTATAAAAATGTTAACCCGAAACGTACAATTTTCATAATTCAGTGATAACATATAAACCACAGCAAATAAATTTATAAGGTAATTTTTTAAATGAATGTATGTTGTAAGTATTACTAGATAGCCTTGTATTACATAATTGAGATTAAAAAAGTTGTAATTTGGCACCATCCTGTCTAATCTTTTACTTCAAAAGGTCAGATTCCACTAGTGAGATCTCTGCAAGAAAAATTCTGTACTTTTTGATATGTAATACCACTATAATAATGTCAAATTATACATTAAAAAATAAAGTGAACCTATTTAAAAAAAAGTATACATAGTTGTATCTCAAATGACAGCCATCACCTTTTCCGCTTGTCCTTGAACAGGATCTCATCTATGGTAGCCTTCAGTGATCCAGATTCATCTTCTTTGAGAACCTCCCTTAATACACAAAGACATACAGTATAACTTAATTGTAAACTTACATGAAAGAAAAGAAAATCCAAACACAAAAACGTCTCACCATGTCCTCTCGTAGCCACCTTCCCACCGCTTTGTTCTTTCTGGTTCTTCATCCATTTTTAGCAAGAAAATAAAGATGACTTCACTAGGAGATGAAAACCTGCAATTTAGTGTACGGTGATGATTCTTTGTAATAAGTTCTTAAAATAATAAATAAAAAGAAGAATGCTGGTTCAGTGATGGGCGCCATGATATTAGCAAGAATGTGACATGTGCCAGCTGTAAATAGAGACTCTGGGACTAAACTGCTGGGTTGCAGGGAGAAAGACGTAATCATATAAACCAAAAAGATGATATCGCAGCTCCAGCGCCTTTAGACACTAATGCCCTTGTGATGGACCCACTGAAGGAACCCTACCGATCTAAAACTTATCACCTAACCCCCAATAGAGATAAATTCCAAACTTGACACCGCTCCATTAAAAAAATTATTCAGTTCCTTAGAATAGGTGATCAACATTAGGACTAAAATAGACAACTGTGATCGATCTATGAATACCAGAAGAGTACGGGACTCCACGCACAAAGTGATATATATGATGCAAGGAGCATTGTGTATTTATGACTATAGCAGGGACTCTTTGTATCATATTACTAGGATAAGAGTAGCAAGTGGTCCTACACTTCTCGTCACCCGCCAATGGTCATAGGCCCATGACATGGTATCCATCAGCTTTTTTGTTGTTTAGTCTCATTCAAGGAATGGGGCTGAGATCCATATACAAAGCACAGGCGCTATACTAAGTACAATGACACAGCAGCAACTATCTAGACAGGGGATCAGAAGAGGGACCTGGTGCCAGACATAAATCTCATCAATCATGAAATACATGTGGTGATCATCATGTTGCATTCACTACAACTTGTCACAATCATCTGCGATCTCTAGTTGTATGGGCGATGTCCAGGACAAAGCCGCTTTGTAGCTTCACCTACTACATAGGAAACACAACTAACACATACACAGAACTGTGTGTCAGAAACATAAT
Organism: Engystomops pustulosus; assembly: GCA_019512145.1. Taxonomy (NCBI): domain Eukaryota; kingdom Metazoa; phylum Chordata; class Amphibia; order Anura; family Leptodactylidae; genus Engystomops; species Engystomops pustulosus. The sequence goes on along the minus strand of CM033641.1, from coordinate 284,863,059 downwards.
AGGAAGAAACCCTCCTAACAAGTCCCAGCTTCATGCCGCGTACTAAAGAGTTCATACTACGTGTACACAGAAACCGCAGCCCCCTCCTGGAGCATATATAACACAATACACACACATATCCTGTACCTACACAACGCACTGAAAATGCCGCAGCCACAACTTGTCACTATCAAGTGTGTGTGTAACCAAACACAGCTCCCCCCGGAAACATCAGCGCAGAACATAAGTTCCGGCCACACTGCACATTCCTCCCACCAGTTATGTCGTCGAGCTAAACCAAAATGGATATCGATAGATAACGATAAAATCGTGATGCCACACATATTCGGCTCAACTTAGGGTAGTAGAATAATCCTGGTTGGTTCTGTTCTGCATGGTTAGTGGGTTAGGGGCTATGCTTGCTTAACTACATATCTTCTCGAGAATAATATTCCTTCCAAATTTTTTGAAGCAGAAACAATTCTTGGCAGGTGAACCGTGGAAAAGTTCAGTCCCACAAGCCCTGCCTAACTAAGGTCCCCTAGGGTTCCCACAAAGTATATTACTACCCCTATTACTAGCCCTCACACAATATAACATGACCGCCACATTGATCATGACCTCTTCTTGTGCCTCTCATGCTGTATTTTACCAAATTTCCTGTAAACCCTCCTTATTGCCCTGTTTTCAATATTCCCTACATACAATATCCCCCTGTAACAGCCATGTCTATTATTTTCACCATTTTTGTAGCCCACATGTTTCTGATGCCCCCTTTTCTGTTAGACAATTCCCGCTCTTTTTATACATTTAGATTTGACCCCCGACAGAAGAGCTCCCTAATCTTCTTCTCCAAGGCCGGCAGGATTAGTGTGACTTTGTTCAAGGGGCCCCAAATTACAAAAACCTCTCCTCCCTTCCCAGGTGCAGGGAACTCACTATGTACACATGACCAGATTATCATACTGCAAAATTTGCCAGGGGTCCCAAACTTCTTAGTGGCGGCCTTGTTCTTCTCTGCCGCAGATACGCGTGGCTCTAGTGTCGCCAGGCAAGATGACATCATCACATCCATCTCACAGCCACACTCAATAATGGCAGAGGCTCAATGGTGGTGAGGGAAGGTGACAGCTGCATCAACATTGCACTGAAGTTTACCTACTATTGAAGCTGAATGCAATGGTGATGGAGGAAGCTGACAATTTCCTGTATCACCTTTGAACCTCCACCTCAGCAGTAGAGGCCATCAGAGGAGATTTAATGACGTCATTGTCCCTGCCAGATTCGCAGCAGTGGCAGAGAAGGTAGTAGGTGTGGTGCGGGGAAACGTGGAAAGGTAAGTATATGTTGTTGTTTTTTTTAAAGGGATTGCCCAGGTTTTACTGACCTTAGCAATTACTTACCTTCTCTGACACATTATCATACACTGTTTCTTTTTGTTTACAGAGACAGGGCACACCGACCTGACCACTTCTGCATGCCAGACACAGCATTAGATGTAATAGTCTGAGCGGAGGTAAAAAAAAAACGGGCACAAGACTGTTGGACGGCAGCACTGGTGCTCGGGAGCACCAGAGGAGAAGATACGTATACATTTATTATTTTTTACTGCTCCCCCCAGCAAGCTTCTACATTTAAAAAAAAAGTCAGAGAACCCCTTTAATGACAAAAGAGAAAGCAGTGGTGTGGGCTACATAAATCGGGTCATATATAGGAGCAATGAAAAGAAATGGCGTAAAAAAAAGGGGGGGGTGTTTAAATTAGAGAGCTACAGAAAGAGAGAGGGATGGCGACACAAAATGGGAAAATATAAGTGGGGATGCTTTGCAGGTGGCAGCAATATAGGTGCTCAGAGAAGGAGACAGACTGTGGGGGCCACGTATTTTTCTTTTTCAAAGACATCAAAGCTGGAAGGAAGGTTGTTTATAAAAAAATTATGTTGATATCCTTCTTCAGAATAGGCCATCGATGTCTGATCGGTTCAGTGGAAGCTTTAAAGGGGTATTCCCATGAACACAAGATTCTTAAAGGGGTTATCCAGGATTAATAAATATATTAGGACCAGGCTGGGGCAGGGTTTTTAAAAATAACAAACGTATACTAACTTCCTCCGGCTCCCATCCAACACCATCTCCCAGCGCCCTACAATGCTGCAGTGGCCGGCCACCTCACTGGCCAGAAGATCCTTGTGCACGGTATCCGTGCCCCTGTAATCAAACGGACCACGGAGCGGAACACCAGCAGTGCCGGAGGAGGGGAGTACACGGTTATTTTTAAAAAGCCCGCCCCAGCCCAGCTCTAATATATTTATTTATCTCGGTTAACCCCTTTAAATATACTCAGGATAACATATTCTCTAATTGACTGTTATTAAAAATACAGGATTTCCAACCTGTCTCTATCAGACCTGGTGTATACAATTTTGGTTGCCCTTGGTCCTGACTGTAAATTTTCTGACTATGGTCGGGCAGGGCAGATTCTTCTTTTTTTCTGCACACTGCAGTGGTCTCTGCATCCAGGCTCCCCCCTCCCTGTATTACAAGACCAGCTCTGACACAGGCACTTCCTACAGCAGGTGCAGAGTTTACTCTACAAGCTACAGATAAGATAATATCTTTATCCAGGGGAGGAAGGCACTCTGTGTGTTTTGTAGCAAAGCTGACTATGTGTTTGTTATAGCTGAGATGTAGCAATGCTGAGAGTGTCATTGTGTGTTATATAAACCTGTACCCTGATACTCTTAGCACTTTGTCAGCTCACAGCATCTCATAGCACTAAAGGAATCATGAAGTGTCAGCTTAGAGAGTCCTCGCCCACACTCTGGAATTTTACACTGACCATCACTGAGTGATAGAAGCTAAAACAGCAATAAAACTGAGTAAAATTGTAAAGTAAGAGGCTAAAATTATCTTTATTGTGTAAGCATTACTAGGGGATTAAAATTTGGGCAAACCCCTTTAACTTCAACCATGGCTCCAAATCACTGAAAGTCATCTTCGGTGGAGGAGCAGTCAAATCAATAAGTAGATTAGTGCTAGGGAGAGTGTCAGGAGATTAGGTTAGGTACTAGGTGCAGGATATGAGACAAAAATACTGACTTTTTTACCCCGCTCCCCTTCTATGTGTTCAATAACTGAAGTGGCTGCGCTCGTGTAGCTCAGGTAGTCCAGCTCCAGAGATGTTAGTTTGCAGACAGAAAAGCAGGAGGGGCTCCAGTACTGGCTTGGTGAATATGAGGCTACAATTTCATATAAGACTCATCTCCTTTATTCAAACATGTTAAAAAACATATATTCTTCAAAGCAATCAATCTAAATGGCAAAATGCACACGAAAAGGTGATACATCTCAAGCTGTCTCGCTCTTAGGCTACATTCACACTGCCGTATGGGGGACGTGTATACGGCCGACGTATATAGGCAGCAATGGGCGCACGGCACCCTATGGGAGCGGTACGGTGCCGCACACGTGCGGCACTGTACCGTTCCGTACCCGGGAAAAAGATAGGACCTGTCCAATCTTTTCCCGTAATACGGCGCCGTGCGCCATAAGTTGCTAAGGAGAGGGGCGGGGGTGAGCGCAGCTCAACTCCTCCTCCTCTCCCCATGCACTGCCGTTGCCCGCTACGGTACGGTACGGGCGGGCAACGGCAGTGTGAATATAGCCTTAGGCTGCATTAACACAAATATGTGATTTCTCCAGTCCTGTATTTCCGTGCCGTATGAGACTGTACATTTGTGACAATTTTTATCCGTATGCAGCACGTATTTAACCCGTATTTATCCATCCCTATAGACTTCTATGGGAGAAAATAGGACATGCTCTATATTTTTATACGGCTCATATACAGCACGTTACTGTACAGTGTTAACAACGGCAATATAAACGGTTGGACGTATTGTCCATTGAAATGAATGTGGCTATGCATAATCCGTAAAAAACGTTACGGGTAGTATACGGCCATTTTCATACGGTGAATGCAGCCTTAATCATACCTACACTCACCGGCCACTTTATTAGGTACACCTGTCCAACTGCTCGTTAACACTTAATTTCTAATCAGCCAATCACATGGCGGCAACCATTTAGGCAAGTAGACATGGTCAAGACAATCTCCTGCAGTTCAAACCGAGCATCAGTCATCATATGGGGACGAGAAAGGTGATTTGAGTGCCTTGACCGTGGAGATGGTTGTTGGTTACCAGAAGGGGCTGGTCTGCAGTAATTTTCAGAAACGTGTTCTGCTGATCTACTGGGATTTCACCCACAACCATCTCTAGGGTTAAGAGAATGGTCCGAAAAAGAAAAAAACATCCAGTGAGCGGCAGTTCTGTGGGCGGAAATGCCTTGTGATGCAGAGTCAGAGGAGAATGGGAAGAGACTGTTTCGAGCTGATAAAAAAGGGCAATCAGTGACTCAAATCGCCACACCATTACAACCAAGGTAGGCAGCAAGAGCATCTCTGAATGACAGTACGTCGAACTTTGAGGCCGATGGTGCTACAGCACAAAGACCACACGCGGTGTCCACTCTTCAGCTAAGAACAGGAAACTGAGCTACAATTTGCACAAGCTCATCGAAATTGGACAGTAGAAAATTGGAAAAACGTTGCTGGTCTGATGATGCTCGATTTCTGTCTGCGACATGTGGATTTGTATGGTCAGAAGTTTCATGAACCAATGAAAAGATGAGATCCAATCCTGCCATTGTATCACGGTAGTCAGATCGTATGGTGTGTGGGTGGTACGGTCTGGTGTCGGGGATTATTTTTCTTGGCACTCTTTGGGCCCCTTGGGTACACCAGTTGAGCATCGTTGCAACGCCACAGCCTACGCTAAGTATTGTTGCTGACCATGTTCCCATCACCTTTATAAAGCAAATGTACCTGTACATCTGATGGCTACTTTCAGCAGGATAATGCGCCATGTCATAAAGCTGGAATCACTCTCAGACTGGTTGTTCTTCGTGAACATGACAATGAGTCACTGTATCTCAAATGGCGCCTCCACCAGTCACCAGATCTCAATACCAAATAGCACTTTGGGATTGTGGTGGAAACGGGAGATTCCGCATCATGTATGTGCCGTCGACAAATATGTGGCAACTGTGTGATGCATCATGTCCATACTGGACCAAAATCTCTGAGGAGCTTACCAGCACTTGTTGAATCTATGCCACGAAGATTGAAGGCAGTTCTGAAGGCAAACGGGGGTCCAACCCGTTACTAGCATGGTGTAACCGTAATAAATTGGCCGGTGAGTGTATGTGAGAAGAGTGGGGAGCCACTAAGGGTAGGGGGAAGTATACCATATGTCAGGGACTCAGTGCGGGGGCCATTATGGATATTTTAGGAACACTAGGGGTGAGGTATTAAACTTCACTTAGTCCCTCTTACTGGATTCTTCTTATAAACACAGGAGTCACAACAGAAGGCTAATTCCACACTTGAGCAAATCTGTGTCTATTGCAACAGAAAAAAAGCATTCCCGTTTCACATCCACAAAATTGTGGTTTTTTTTCGGCCACTGTATTCAAATCTGTTTTCACGGACCATATCCGGTCAGACCTGCAAAAAAAATAGAGGATGGCCAAAGTAAACTTCTTCCCCAACACCTATGAGAAAACAATGGACAGCACACGTGATGATACCTGGTGTCCTCGTCCATTTCGTTGCAGAACCATTGACTTCTATGGAAATTTGCGTCCACAAGTCAGTGAAAGAAAAACCCAGCTCTTAGAAAATAATGTTTGATTATTGAAGAAAAGATGGCAGCGGTTGAGGACCTGTAGTTGTCGGATTTTGATGGACTCCACAGAGCTGGAAGGGGATACCAAGCACATAGTGTACACTGAGGCACAGAGGGGACTTTACTTAAAGTGTCGGTGTCTGCATTGGCATTTGTTACGACCTGCTTGGGAAAGAAGAACACATTTAATATGTTAGAGCTGTGCACGAGACATTTCTTCGCGCCGAACATTTTCTTTGTCCCTGGGACCAAAATCGTCCGAGCACCAGAATGTGTCCAACAGTCCTGTTAGAGCAGTTTCTTGTTGGTCTACTTTCCGCCAGTTTACAGCCGCCCAAAAAGGGCTGCGACACATATTAATTGTTCTGAGTTTCACTCGCCAAAGCCACGCCCCTTTCATGAGAAGAGAGTCGGAGCAGACGGAAACAGTCTTTTTTCTGGCGCCGCCAGCTATAAAGAGGTCGAGAGCAGAACATGTGGTGGAGCGCCCACAAATTGGCGGAAACGCCATATAAATGTCCCCAGAGTGCCTGTTCCCCACAAAACATCATGAGTACAGCCTGGACTTGCTACGCTTTTCCTGCAGGTGTCTGCAGCTTCTTCCAAAGGACGTGTTTGGCATTACAAACGTAAGTTCACATTCAATTGCCAGCAGGGGACAAGACCAGGCGGCGCACACCTGTGGATTGTGAACGTGTATCTCGCCCATGTATAGGTTGTGTGAGCTGGTCCGTAGTCCTATTCCTCAAATCATAATCAGCTTACAAATAAATATATTTATTATGTGTTAAAACAGCTAAAGGAGAACCATATATCGGAGATAATGATCCATCCAGGGTCATGATGTGCAAGCGGACCTTAAGGGACTTTAGAGACTGCTATGTTTAGAGTTGGGGCGCTGTTATAAAAGGGCCTGATAAGTCAGTATTTTGAGCATAACATGGAGATACCAGGTGGGAGTTATTCTTTATTTCTTTTGGGCTCTTTAGTAGATTAGCCGTTCCCTCCTTCCTTCTATATCCAGCATTTCTCCTGCTACCGTGGTCCCTGGCCATGGAGCTCACATGTAGTCACTTGCTACGTGCATGGTCTATAATCTAAATGTAATCACGTACTGCTACTGTCCATCCTCAACATTATGCTTGCTCCATTCCTTCCTGCCTCTCAGACAAACAGTCCTAAGTTTCTGTAATGTACTCATGTCTCCCTATAATCATCTTCAGGGCCAGATTATAGAGGGGCTCCAGCACTACCTCAGGCCCCCCAACACTTTACCTTTAAGGGGGACCCCACCAATGTGTGTGATTTCTGGTGTCACATGGCCCCGTAATCGCCCACATATGTGCAGGTCCAGCTCAGGTTTTCTCTGAACTGGCTCCTGCTTTAACAGCCGGTTTGAGAATGGGCAGTAAGAGACTTTGTCTATAGCAAGCGGAGAACTATTGTTCACTACTCGCTATAGACTAATTGGGAACCAGGTGTTCACACGGCATGGCCCCCCCAGCGTCCAAACCAACAATATGCCCGGATGTAAGGATTATTCTACTCTATATACTCTACATCCTCTGTATCATTAATCTTATACTGTTCATAAACGATCACCTTCAATCATGCTCTTATAACCCATCTATTTAGGAAAGCCGATCACATTCCCTAACTTTATGAAACCCTCTGCTCCGACTACCCTCCAGACGAGTTCCCCAGAGAGTGTAGGACAGTGATGGCGAACCTTTAGAGGCCGAGTGCCCAAAATGCAACCCAAACCCCTGCACTGAAGTGAAGTGCCAACACAAAAATTAACTAGAGAATACAAGGTTTTAATTGAGAAAAACAGCCATGAGAGACGCCCCCCCCCATATACGTAACTATAGTATAAAATGCATACAGAATAGAACATGCCGCCCCAAGTTAGTATAAATGCATACAAATGCCGCCAAGTAGTAAAAATGCATACAGAATCGCAATAGTTAAAACATACAGAATGCCGCCAAGTAGATATAAAATGCATACAACGCAAGTAGTATAAAATGCAACAATAATTTGTCCGCCAAGTAGTATAAAATGCATACTAATGCCGCCAAGTAGTATAAAATGCATACAGAATGCCCGCAAGTAGTATAAAATGCATACAGAATGCCAAGCCATAGTATAAATCATAGAATGCCGCCAGTGTGTATAAAATGCTACAGTTATCGCCATGTAGTAGAGAAAAACACTACAGAATATATATATATATATATAATAGACACATAATAACACCATCAAAAACACACATATACACATAACATATCTATAACGCACCTACATATGACACATTACAATACTATACAAACCCACATATGCACATCACATACAAACCCCCACAATATGCAATCACAAAATATACACCACATATGCACATCACATACTATACACCCACATATGCACATCACAAATACATATACATATTACATACATATACACATACAATACACCATTACATACATTATACACATATCATATACACATTACATACATATACACATACATATACACATTACATAATAAATACCATTACAATCAATACATATTACATACAATCGTACACAATAAACTTACTTTATTTTCTTTTATTCTACAGGAAGGTTCTCCAGGAAGCATACAGGTTACGCTCGTTCATCATTCTGCACTCCCACCCTGGAGCGGACACGGGAGAGGGGGCCACGGAGGAGGAGAGGGGGGCCACAGCGAGGAGAGGGGCGGCCACGGAGCGGAGGAAGGGGGCCCGACGGAGGAGCAGGGGGCTCGAGGAAGAGAGGGGGCTCAGGAGCGGAGGAGAGGTGTGGTGTCAGAAGCAGAGGAGGGGGCCACGGAGCGGAAAGAGAGAGTGGGGGGGCTAAGAGAGCAGAGGAGAGGGGGCTACGGAGAGAGAGAGGGGGGTCTAAGGAAGCGGAAGGAGAGGTGGGGTCAAGGAGGACGGGGAGAGGGGTGGATTACAGCGAGAGTAGGAGGGGGGCCACGGCGGAGAGAGGCAAGGAAGTGAGAGGGGGGTACATGAGCCAGAGGAAGCAGGGGGGGCGGACGGCACGGAGCGGGAAGCGGCGTATAGTCGAGCGGGAGAGGGGGCTATGGGAGCAGAGAGGGGGGCTAGGGAGGGAGGAGGAAGGGAGCAAAGCAGTGCGTAGCGGACCGGCAGAGAGTAGAGCGGACAGACAAGGAAGGGAGCCAGGGACGGCGAGTCACGAGCAGAGCGGCCCTCGCGGATAATTAATGCGCATGCCGTGGTTTCTTATCGGAGCGACTGAAACTTTCAACAGAAACGGCTTCGCGTGCCGTTGTGCACGCGTGCCATAGGTTCGCCATCGCTGGTTAGGAGATGGGCTGGCCTGCTTAACCCTGGCTGGGCCCAGCCTCGTCCCCTCTGCAGCTCCTCAGTGTGAACACTCAACATGAAGCTGAGGTTCCTTATTTTACCACAAAAAAAAAAAAGATGGCAAAAGTTTATTTAACTGAGTAAACCCCAGGAAGGAATGCATCCATTCCGCCATCCACTAAAGTTCCAGCAGATAGCCGCACCTCGTTACTGGAAAAGTCCACAGGAGAGCCCCCCCCCCCCCCCCCTCCTTTTTACAGAAACATCTAAGTCAGCGCCTCCTTTACGAACACATGTCCACGCAAATGCCCCCCTTACGAAAAGGCCACAGAAAAGCCCCCCTTAACATGAATGTCCACCGACAGATGTCCACTTTACTAAATGTCCAGGAGGCTCTCTTTTAATGAATGTCCACATGGAGATGGCCCCCTTTAAAAAAAAATAGGCCCACACCCAACCCCCCCATTTTAATGTTTTGTTCACACAACAGGCCCCTCTTGAAAGAAAAAAAAATCATACTCAACATTATGACTTTTTCTCCCTGGTCGCCATTTCTCATCGTGGCTCTGTCTCTCCTCTTGCCAAGCCCATCACTATGACGCGATGTGTGGTCGCAGCCTTGTGTGATGTGATGGCCACTTGGCCCTTACAGTATGAGCACCTCATATGCCCACGACACCCGCCGGTCAGTGATGCCCCAGGGCCAGAAGAGTCAGAAGAAGGAGCCAGGAGGTGAGGTGGTTTTTTTTTCGACCGATGGCGGATCGTCATATAGCTCACCCATTACCGCCTATAGAAAGATCCCGCCATGCAGTGACACCACACACGGACTTTTAATGAAACGAGCTAAGCAGTAACCTTATCGGTCTATTGGACGCGAGCAGTTATTTCAGATATACTACCACGCAGTGAGAAGATGGCAGAAAAAAGTCACATAGAAGCTACCTACTTAATGAAAGAATACCTACAAGTTACATTGTGAACTAACTGCTCTATTCAATTACTGTCAAAGGTTAAGTTACACTTTAGACAAAAGTCACTATACGAATTTTAACTGAGTGTGGGTCTCAGGATGTGATCCGGTAAAAGTTGGATACCGCCATAATAACTCACCGGGCACTTTCTTAGGTACACTGTCCAAACTGCCGTTAACACTTCAATTCTAATTAGCCAATACATGGCGGCAACTCAGTGAGCTTTAGGCATGTAGCATGGTCAATGACCACTCCTGCAGTTCAAACCGAGCATCAGTATGGTGGAAGCAAAGGTGATTTGAGTGCCTTGAACGTGGGCATGGTTGTTTTGGTGCCAGAAGGGCTGTTGAGTATTTCGAAATGTTTGATCTACTGGGATTTTCACGCAAACACCTCTACTAGGGTTTTACAGAGAATGGTCCGAAAAAGAAAAACAAAACATCCAGTGAGTCGGCAGTTCTGTGGGCAGAAATGCTCTATTGATCCCAAGAGGTCAGAGGGAGGGAGGGGCAGACTGGTTCGAGTGTGATAGAAAGAGCAAACGTGAATCAAATCGCCACCCCGTTACAAGAAGGTAGCAGAGAGAAGAGCATATCTGAACGCCACAGTATGTCGCACTTTGAGGCAGATGGGACTACAGCACAGAAGACCACACGTGGTGCCACACTCCTTCAGCTAAGAAACCGAAACCTGAGGCCACAATTTGCACAAGCTCATACGAAATTGGACCAATTAAGATTGGAAAAACTTGTCGTCTGGTCTGATCTTGTCGTCTCGATTTCTGCTGCGACCATTCGGATGTGTGGGTCAGATTGGCAGTCAAGCAACATGAAGCCTGGATCCATCCTCCCTTGTATCAAGGTTCGGCTGGGGTTGGTTGGTTTGTTCTAATGGCGGGGAATATTTTCTTAGCACTCTTGCGGGCCCTTGGTTGAGCATCGTTGTAAAGCCACAGCCTACCTGGGTATTGTTGCGACCATGTCCCCCTTTATGACCACAAGTGCCCCACATCTGATGGCTACTTTTCTTCGCGGATATGCGCCTTCATAAAGCATGGAATCATCTCCAGACTGGTTTCGGAACTGACAATGAGGTCACGTACTCCAGCAACTGCCCACACGGGTAAGTCACAACCAATTCTCATCCAATAGAGCATCTCTTGGGATTGTCGGTGGAACGGGAGATTCGCATCTGGATGTGCAGCCGACAAATCTGCTGCAATGTGTGATGCCATCATTTCAATATGGACCAACATGTCTCAAGGAATGCGTTCCAGCACGTTGTGAACATATGCACACGAAGAATTGAAAGGCAGGTTCTGAACGCAAAAGGGGAGTCCAACCATTTTACTAGCATGGTTGTACCTAATAAACGTGGCCGTTTGAGTGTGATGTATATGCGTCAGTTTCCGGGTTAGTAAAAGTTTAGGTTCTGGAGATTTGTTCTTAAGTTGAATTTGTTGGCAAGTCGGAACATTTTATAATCTTGTAACCCCAAACAAAGTCCTTCTGTTGTCTCTGACAATTGAATTTTATAAACATTTTGGATGTCATAAGAACCAGGTTATTAACAAGATAAAGCTATTGCAGACCACTGTGATAACTGTTATAACTGTCTATTGTAGCCCAAGTGACGTTAATGTACCAATATCAGAGGTCGTTATGTTCGGTGTTCTTAAGCAGGGACCCGATATAACAAAACTAGTTGTTTCAATTCTTTTGAACTCAGGTAGCTTCATTAATAATCAGAATCGTGCAATAGTACAAATCCACCCCAATTTGCAAAGCTGACTACATAGACATAAGCAGCATGAATAGAGACAAGATGTCTGCAATGTCCAACGTATCCCGGAAACCTACACACGCAGAGGAGGCATTTTTAGTAATTGGTATGTATATTTGCAGAATTTTCCAACTCTGTATTTGGTTTCTAAATTGTTTGAGGGACTTGTAGACAGGTGCCTATTACTTAAGTTATCACAGAACGTAAGTGGTGGACAGTGAGCTATTGGGTTACATTACTGGGCCGAAGGTTTAAATTTGAGTAAAGGCGCCATCTTGCATATAATTGGTGGGGATTTATGTACTAACTTTGAGGCTCTCTTAGCGTGGTGGGAGCCACTCCGTGACACTCAACTTAAGAGTCTTAAATTGCCATCCCAATCACGGCTGGAGATCCCATCAATTCCCCTTAAAGGGAGCCTGTCACCAGGAGACCCATTTTTAGCACTCCCCCAGTCCCACAGAGCATAGTAATACCGTGCCACAGTTGTTTTTGTATAAAAAATTGGTTTAACAGAAAAAAATATCTGTTATATTGTACCTTTCAGTAGCATCTGCTGTGTGACTTAGGCAGTTGCCTTTTGGGGAGGGGCTGGAAAGGAGCAGTTCCTTCCCCCTTTTTTCCCCCCACACTTGGGAAAACAGCTTCTTTCCTCACACAGCAGATGCTATGAAAAGTACATATACATCTTTTTTTTCTGTAAACCAATTTTATACAAACACTTTGGCAGTGGGGGGCTAATGCTCTGTCGGGGACGTGGGGGTGCTTAAAAATTGGTCCCCTGGTGACAGGGTTCCCTTTAATACAGATGCCAACCAATATTTTTTTTATCTTTTCTTAGGAACAAGTACAAACAGAAGTCACAACATGACACTGAATAAAAATCCTAATCTCTTTATAGTATTAATTTTTAGTGTTTGGACGAAAAAAGTAAAAACGGGGAGTTAAAATCTAAGTGGAAGTCCGGCAGTGCCAGGAATGTGAACTTATCCACTCCGAGCCCTGTGCATACACGTAACAGAGCCATGGGAACCCTGGGGGCTGGGACAATGCTTCTATTGTCCTTCCATGTACTACCTAGTAACATATTTCTGTTACAGTATAAAGCCCCCCTCGATGAGTTTAGACTTATCATCATACTTTGGTTTAGAATATATGAGGTCCCCCAAAATGCCTAGTGGAGGGAGAGTATCTTCACATAACCTCCACATATATTTAGCCCTGGTTAGCATATATGGCCGCCACAAATTGTTAATGTATATAGGCAAACATAGTCTAGACTTTTAATATTTTGGAATGGCTTCTCAAAAAGTGATGTTTTGGGCATCCTAAGAAATCAGGTTTATACTAGTGCAAATGCTTGCATCAAAGGTGAGCCAACGGAGTTCACAAAATCTGTTGGCCTCAATTCCCACACAACAAGTTTTTGGGATTTTTTTTTCTGGCATGTGGTCAGATTACCCAAAATATTTTGTAAACTTTTAATTCTATTACTTTAGATGTATTTGGAAGTACAAAAAGTAAAAAAAACCCCCCCCAGCCTCTCCTCCTGAGCTCCGATTGAACAGTGGCTCTGCTTACCTATTAACTAGTCATGAGCCGGTGAACCAAACTTCCAACCACATCCATATTGAACCAAAATGCTTTCATATATATTTATAACAAAAATAAAGTACCGCATATACTCGAGTATAAGCCGAGACCCCTACTTTTAACACCAAAAATCGGGAAACCTCTTTACTTGAGTACAAGCAAGGGTGGAAAATGCATTGGTCAGAGTCTCCCAGTATACAGCCAGCCAGCCCCCATAACTTACATACTCCGTTTCCGGCTCCTGCTGGCTCCTCCTTCGGTATTCTCTCTGCTCTATTAGCCGGCAGAGACTGCTTCCTTGCGATCTTCCATCTGTTTTGCAACACTATGACGTCATCACTGCGACGACACCCGAGGATCGTGAGCCGTGACGACTGCATGCGGGGCAAAAAGCTTTTTTTTTTTCTTTAATTGACATGTGTATAACCGATGTGAAGGGTTTTTCAGCACTTTTTTTGTGGGCGAAAAGCGCTTGGGCTTTACACAAGTTATACGTAAATGGTGCTCTCTGGCAATGAGCTTCTTCAGTAAGGACATTCTTACGACTGGCGGGGCATGTTAGCTACAAGTCCCATGGTTGACAGAAAGATTCTCATTGAAATCTCTGTATAAAGGCATTTTTTTTTTAAATTGTAAATACTGTGATTTTTTATTTCAGCCATTAGATCAAAACTCAAATGGATGTTTGAAACACATGGGCAAAAAACAAAACAAAAAAAAAAAAAACAAAAACAACACACATATACGATCCAAGTAAGGAAGATTAGAAAACATTTATTAGTAGTCACAGTAAAAGTAAAATATACATCTAAACTTAATTATTTTTCTGTTTACCTCCAGCGCCGACTATACGTTTTTAACAAGTCGTAACACACTTAAAAAAAAATATAAATATACAGTTATTCCAGGAAAGATTTTGACATGCAATTATAAAAAAAACATCTTCGTAGCAAAGTTTTTGCCTATTTTTTTCCCAAGATTAAATTTGTTCATTTTTGTATGTCGCACATCAAAGAGATTTACAACAACACACACAAATGACAAGCCACCTATGTCCACTAGACCAGCCCTAAAATACAGGCAAAAGCCCATGCGAGAACAGTGGTACCGAACTACACAGAAAAATAAACGTACTCTCCACCAGGATTGTCAAGTTACGCCAGCAGTCATACGCCGCTGTTTGCTGATTTACTTTAAAACACTCCAATGGTTATTTCGGCAGTATTAAAAAAAGAAAAATATGAAGCATGAAATCCATAAAGAAAGCAGCTGGATCTCGGATGTGCTCCCAAAACCTCTTGCCCACGGGGGAGTTCGGTCTGGAAAATTAGCTGTGGGTTCATTCAAAGAGTTACGGTTCAATCCAGGGAGTCCTTGCAGACACATACACCAAGCGAGTTTTCCCCTGAGGCAAATTCACAAATTGGGCAATGGGCTTAAAGGACATTTCCCCCAGGATGAAAGACTGTCAGTTAAATGAGCCTTAGGGGCTCGCAGGCTCCATGAACATCCTACGGAGCTTGGAGCCCCTCAGGCTTGTTTTGCATTCAGTCACCTTCATCCTGGTGGTAGATCGCCCTTAAAGCAAACCTGGTTCATGTGATTTAAGACAGGTCCTATCCGAGTCTAAAAGAGCTGAAAGCACAGTAAGATCAGTGAATTTTTATAGAGAATTTGGAAGCCATCATTCCCTACTGTTAACTACTGAATTAGTGTACAGTCCATCATACAAGACGCAGAGACCTACCTTCAGATAGATTGTATACAACGTTTGTCACATCACTCCAGGTGCAATTGGTCAGCCGAGCCTATGTTGGGCAGCCACAAGGTGGCGTCCTCGGCTCTTAGGAAGTCAGCATTTACTTCTCCCCTTTTTTTGCTTAGAGAACCCTGATCATATTATAATAAGTTGTGAACCTTTCACATACCAAAGACTGACCCCCGACACCTGAACTACTGAAATGGAGGCCACTATCAATTCTTTTTTGCTAAAAATCATAGTCCAATCACAAGGTCACCGATTAACATTATTTAAAGTGATACCGGTCAATAAGAAAAAAATTTAATTGGCCTCATCTCGATTGTAGACGCCGTTTTATAACAGAGCTCAGCTTCTCTAGCTTAGTTCCGCTATTGTATAGCATGAAGAACTCTGAAACACACCATCCCAAAAAGAATCAGAGATTTTAGATCATGCTGTATTATATATTAGACCTAGCATCAACAATCACGTATGAAGATCCATCCTAAATATTTTTGTAATATAAAAACTTAAAAGGGCAAAACAAATGCATGCCTGTAGATTATAATTACATGTCCAAAACAGGTAACGATACAACATACACATGACTGAGCATACGTGTGCCACAATGTTTTCCGAGCCGGGCAAGATATACCATACTAAAAAGCAAACACAGCTACACAGTAATACAGAAGTTTAAAACAAAACATTTTAGGTTTTAAACAATATGGAACTTATACTTTCTTTAAATTATACAAAACACCCATATCTAAGTTTAAAAAAAAAAAAAATGGCTCATTGGGTGGACAGATGTCCCCTTTGGATTATCCCAATGACTAGACTGTTCAATACAGACACTCATAGTTCCATTATTATCCAAACTTATGGCAAACCCTTAGATGTTTACCCCTTTTTTATTCTTACCGACCAGGATCCTAAATACCCATAGACAGGCAGGTTTTTAGGGTTTAAATAATATAAAAAAAAAAAAAAGCCGGAAATTTCTGTGTCATGAACATCCTGAGATGCACCAAAATTAATAATAGGCATGTGCCGCTTTAAAACTTTGTAGATTCGCGCCCTTAAGTTTTTATAACATGCCTGTAAAATGTTTTGGTCCCGTAATACGGGTCATTAGAATTGTCTAGGGATAACAACTGTATTAATGGAATTAAGAGGTCATCCTTAAACCTCATACCTAGAACTTATGCCCATAATAATTCTGGGGGGGGGTGTGGAACGTATAAAAAAAACAAGATAAAAAAAAAAAAACAATCTCTCCCTCTGTTCGCCCGTCCCAACACTTTATCCTTAAGACAACCTGAAAGCATGACCATTATAACAAGTAGTCTCCAGTGACCTCTTGTGAAAGTCAACCGTTGACCGAAGGAAGAACATCCTAGTTTCTCTTCCCAAATCTTGTAATCCCGTTTCTTTTATCTTTCCTTGGTCCCATAGTCGCTAACCTCCGCTTGATGTGGTTCAGTTTGGCTTTCAGCTCCTGCAACGTTTTCCCTCTTGTTCTTGTAACCGGAAGACTGAAAAGAAGCACATTTATTTTACAAACCGCAGCAAAATAAAAAATTAGTATTTTTTTCTTTACTATTAGACACAATCTAGCTGTAGCCTCATACCGTCATCCTCTGCTCCCTATAAACTGATTACATATGCCACAATAGAGTCAGAGAATAAAACCTATGATATCGTGCCATTGAATGGGTTTGATTTGTGGATTCATTATGCCTTCCTCAGATGGGCTTTAGGCGGCGAAAAGGCACATTAATCTCTCCTCCCCCCAGTTTTTGGACTACCCCCCAACTCACACACCCACTTTGGGGATGTCAGAGTGTGGCATGGACTCCCGGCCTTCCACATTACTATACTTCTATAGTATTAACAAAACTCCCCAGTGCCCGATCGGCCTACAGGTCAGACTAAGTGGAGTTTGTACTGTACCATCAAGAGCAGAAGCGCTTAGTGAATATGGGCTCCATTCCGCCTACAGGGGCAATTTATGACCTTGGAGTATTAAGTGCCAAGTCTTAAAAGAGTAACTTCTGACCAGTGGGAGGGCTCAGTGGCCGAGACCCCACATATCGCGGACCCCCTCTTCTGCTCCTTCAGACCAATATAGAAGACCCCTTGCATGACCGTTCGCTTCCTTAATCTCTATGGTAGGCTGACGGAGATCGTTGAGCGCGGCGCTTGCAAAGCTCCAAGGTCCGCGGACCCCTCATTTTTCGCAATCTGTGGTGGTCTTGGTTTTTGAGACCCCCAATGATCAGCAAGGTTATGAGGGGCCCTATCCCGTGGATAGCGCATTTAGTAGGAAGCCCTTAATGAAATTACTCACAGCTAACATCAGGGGTGCCTAGGGTCACTTAACTACTATTTACCTATGTCATGCGTAGTTCACAGGAAGTTGAAACCCCTTTAACTAACCATCATATGTTATGACTAAACATATGGATATAATGCATTCTATTACTTAACAGATTTAATATCCTTTAGACGGTTTATATTCATCAGCAAACACCTCGACGGAATATGGAGACATAAAAATCATGAGGCTGAAGGCTCGGTACACCAGTTATAGCATAGCAAGGTACGTCAAATTCAATTCATTCTGTTTTAATTCCTTCCAGTGCGCCAATAACATTTAAAAACTCATTAGTTTCAACAGCAGTACAAGATCAAGAATTTGAATAAGGTGTCAGTCCTTAAAAAGTAAACTTCTCCTTATAAACTGCCTGTATGACTGGCTTCCCTTTCTGGGTGTCATCCAGCTCCCTATCCAGCGGATCAAGGGATTTCGAGATATCCTCTAGCTCGGCTTGTAACCCCTGTATTCCTGCCAGGTCAGCATCAAACATCTTCTCTATTGTATCTGTCTCTGCTGGTCTATGTGATGGGAGGGTTTCCTTGGTATGACAAGAAAGGTTGATTTGCTAAAACCATACAATAGTGTAAAAATGGCCTAAACATGACTTTATACAAAGCATAACTGGCCCTGTTTTGCCTCCAGGGGTGGGGAGCTAGCACTGTCAAGCTGTAGAGGTCCCTTATACTAGCAGACCTCTAACCTGAAGCCCTAGGAGGCAGAGCAGTGCTGGCCCATCTATATAGTCACAGCCATGCTGGAATAGGAAGTTTGGCGTTTGATGAAGTTACCTTCCCATTCATCCTCATCGTCCAAGTTCTCAGCAAAACTCTCCTCCGGTGGGTAGTCATTATCATAGTCATTGGGAGACTCGCCTTGGTTCTCCTGACTTGTTTGTATGGAGCCTTCCTTTGCTGGCTTCAGAGCTGGGCTGTCTGTAATACATTTGGTGAAAAGCCGACTCATTCTTCACTGGTAATCATCCTCCACTATCCCTGAAGACCAGAAACCGATTTATAGAAAAAAATTAATCCATACAAAACAAAACAAACTAAAAAACCCCACAAATATTATAGGGACTCTACCACCAAGATTAGGATTGTAACCAAACACAATGACATTCTGGTGTGTGCCCCTCAGCAGGATCCCTCTTCTTTCAGCCTTCTTAGGCCTTGTTTTAAAAAATTTACAAAAAACTAAAAATTATTCAAATGAGTCTAGAGGGGCTCTGGCATCTGGCTGTTAAGAAGCTTGAGCGCCTCGTACACATCACATACATATACACATCACATACATATACACATCACATATGCACATCACATACATATACACATTACATACATATACCACCCACATATGCATATATATATATATAAACACATATAAACACCTACATATACACATAACATACATATACACCCACATATGCACATCACATACATATACACCCACATATGCACATCACATACATATACACCCACATATGCACATCACATACATATACACCCACATATGCACATCACATACATATACACATTACATACATATACACATACATATACACATTACATACATATACACATGCATATACACATTACATACATATACACATTACATACATATACATATTACATACATATACACAGATAAACTTACTTTATTTTCTTTTATTCTACAGGAAGGTTCTCCAGGAATGCATACAGGTTACGCTGTATGCATTCTCCACTCCCACCTGGAGCGGAGGAGAGGGGGGCCACGGAGCGGAGGAGAGGGGGGCTAAGGAGCGGAAGAGAGGGGGGCTAAGGAGCGGAGGAGAGGGGGGCTACGGAGCAGAGGAGAGGGGGCCACGGAGCGGAAGAGAGGGGGGCTAAGGAGCAGAGGAGAGGGGGGCTACGGAGCAGAGGAGAGGGGGGCTAAGGAGCGGAAGAGAGGGGGGCTAAGGAGCGGAGGAGAGGGGGGCTACGGAGCAGAGGAGAGGGGGCCACGGAGCGGAAGAGAGGGGGGCTAAGGAGCAGAGGAGAGGGGGGCTACGGAGCAGAGGAGAGGGGGGCTACGGAGCGGTAGAGAGGGGGGCTATGGAGCAGAGGAGAGGGGGGCTATGGAGCGGAGGAGAGGGAGCAAAGCAGTGCGGAGCGGACCGGACAGAGTAGAGCGGACAGGGAGGGAGCAGGGAGGGAGCAGAGCAGAGCGGCCCGGGATAATTAATGCGCATGCGTGGTTTCTATGGGAGCGACTGAAACTTTCAACAGAAACGGCTTCGCGTGCCGTCTGTGGCACGCGTGCCATAGGTTCGCCATCGCTGGTGTAGGAGATGTGGCTGCTACCCCTGGCTGGCCCAGCCTCTGTCCCCTCTGCAGCTCCTAGTGTGAACACTCACATATAAGCTGAGGTTCCTTATTTTACCACAAAAAAAAAAAAGATGGCAAAAGTTATTTACTGGAGTATAAGCCCCAGGATAGGAAATGCATCCGCCACTCCACTAAAACGTCCAGCAGCAGCCGCACCTCGTTACTGGAAAGTCCACAGGAGAGCCCCCCCCCCCCTCCTTTTACAGAAACATCTACAGCAGAGCCCTCCTTTACTGAAATGTCCACCGCAAATGCCCCCCTATACTGAAAAGTCCACAGAAAAGCCCCCCTTAAATGAAATGTCCACCTACAGATGTCCACTTTAACTAAATGTCCAGAGGCTCTCTTTTAATGAAATGTCCACATGAGATGGCCCCCTTTAAAAAAAAATGCCCACCCCAAGTACCCCATTTTAATGTTTTGTCCACAACAGGGCCCTCTTGAAAGAAAAAAAAATCTATACTCACATTCTGACTTTTTCTCCCTGGTCCCATCTTCTCCTCGTGGCTCTGTCTTCTCCTCTTCCAGCCCATCACTATGACGCGATGGTGTCGCAGCCGTGTGATGTGATGCCACTTAGGCCTTACAGTAGGACATCATATGCCCACGACACCGCCGCGTCAGTGATGCACCCAGGCCAGAAGAGCAGAAGAAGGAGCCAGGAGGTGAGGTGGTTTTTTTTCAGACCGATGGCGGATCTTCATATAGGGCTCACCAATACCGCCTATATGAAGATCCGCCATTGCCGTGACACCACACACGGCTTTTATATGGAAAGAGCTAATCAGTAACCTTATCGGTCTTTATTGGACCCGAGAAGTCTTTCAGATATACTACTCACTGCAGGAGAAAGGGCAGAAAAAAGTCACATAGAAGCTACTCTACTTAATGAAATATACTACAAAGTTTACTATTGTAAACTAACTGCTCTATTCAAATTACTTCAAAGGTTAAGTTACACTTTAAGGACAAAAGTCTTATAGAAATTTTAAATTGGAGGTGTGGTAAAAGTATGGAATACAGCCATATACACTCACCGGCCACTTTATTAGGTACACCTGTCCAACTGCTCGTTAACACTTAATTTCTAATTAGCCAATCACATGGCGGCAACTCAGTGCATTTAGGCATGTAGACATGGTCAAGACAATCTCCTGCAGTTCAAACCGAGCATCAGTATGGGGAAGAAAGGTGATTTGAGTGCCTTTGAACGTGGCATGGTTGTTGGTGCCAGAAGGGCTGGTCTGAGTATTTCAGAAACTGTTGATCTACTGGGATTTTCACGCACAACCATCTCTAGGGTTTACAGAGAATGGTCCGAAAAAGAAAAAACATCCAGTGAGCGGCAGTTCTGTGGGCAGAAATGCCTTATTGATCCCAGAGGTCAGAGGAGAATGGGCAGACTGGTTCGAGCTGATAGAAAGGCAACAGTGACTCAAATCGCCACCCGTTACAACCAAGGTAGGCAGAAGAGCATCTCTGAACGCACAGTATGTCGAACTTTGAGGCAGATGGGCTACAGCAGCAGAAGACCACACCGGGTGCCACTCCTTTCAGCTAAGAACAGGAAACTGAGGCCACAATTTGCACAAGCTCATCGAAATTGGACAGTAGAAGATTGGAAAAACGTTGCCTGGTCTGATGTGTCTCGATTTCTGCTGCGACATTCGGATGGTGTGGTCAGAATTTGGCGTCAACAACATGAAAGCATGGATCCATCCTGCCTTGTATCAATGGTTCAGGCTGGTGGTGGTGGTGTCATGGTGTGGGGAATATTTTCTTGGCACTCTTTGGGCCCCTTGGTTGAGCATCGTTGTAACGCCACAGCCTACCTGAGTATTGTTGCTGACCATGTCCATCCCTTTATGACCACAATGCACCCAACATCTGATGGCTACTTTCTGCAGGATAATGCGCCATGTCATAAAGCTGGAATCATCTCAGACTGGTTTCTTGAACATGACAATGAGGTCACTGTACTCAAATGGCCTCCACAGTCACCAGATCTCAATCCAATAGAGCATCTTTGGGATGTGGTGGAACGGGAGATTCGCATCATGGATGTGCAGCCGACAAATCTGCTGCAACTGTGTGATGCCATCATTTCAATATGGACCAAATTCTCAGAGGAATGCTTCCAGCACCTTGTTGAATCTATGCCACGAAGAATTGAGGCAGTTCTGAACGCAAAAGGGGGTCCAACCCGTTACTAGCATGGTGTACCTAATAAAGTGGCCGGTGAGTGTATGTATATGCAGTCAGTTCCCGGGTTAAGTACAAGTTAGGTTCTGGAGATTTGTTCTTAAGTTGAATTTGTATGCAAGTCGGAACATTTTATAATTGTAACCCCAAACAAAGTCTTCTTTGGTCTCTGACAATTGAATTTTAAACATTTTGGATTGTCATAAGAACCAGGATTAACAATAAAGCTTAATTGCAGACACCTGTGATAACTGTTATAACTGTTTATTGTAGCCCAAGTACAGTAAATTACCAATATCCAGAGGTCGTCTATGTTCGGTGTTCTTAAGCAGGGGACCGCCTATATAACCATAACTAGTTGTTTCAATTTCTTTTGAACTCAGGTACTTTCATTCATAATCAGAGTCGGCAATAGTACAACATCCCAATTTGCAAATGAGAATTACATTTAGAGCATGAATAGAGACAAGATGTCTGCAATTCCAACTTATCCAGGAAACCTACACAGCAGAGGAGGGATTTTTAGTAATTGTGTAGATATTTGCAGAATTTTTAAATCTGTAATTTGGGTTTCTAAATTGTTGAGGGACTTCTGTAGACAGGTGCCTATTTACCTTAATTATTAATAGAAACGTAAGTGGTGACAGTGAGTATTGGGTTGAGTACTAGGGCGAAGGTTAAAATTTGAAGTAAAGGCGCCATCTTGCATAGATTGGTGGGGATTTATGTACTAAATTTGAGGCTCTCTAGCGTAGGTGCAGCCCGTGACATCACTTAAAGAGTCTGAAATTGCCATCACATCACGGCTGAGATCACATCAATTCTCCTTAAAGGGAGCCTGTCACCAGGAGACCCATTTTTAGCACTCCCCCAGTCCCCACAGAGCATAGTACACCAAGGCATTCCTATATTGTACATGGACAAAAGCCTATTATAGTCTACGCTGTTTACTAATTTACTATAAACTCTCTACCAAGCTAAGCACAGTACCATAGATACAGGTAAAGAGGACCTTTCAACACCTTCACCAACTCCAACTCTTCATCTTCCAATCCATCCTAGAATATGTTCCGCACCACCGATTCTGACACACTTGGAATTTTTTCTCCAGCCGTAACGTTTTTAGTTTCAGTACCTAATATACTTATCTAGTTCGGTCAGGTGAGTTGTCTATAGGAACAATTTGGCAAGATCTGGGCAGCGCTGCGTAATCAATGTGTGCGCTATATAAATAAAGGAATTATTATTATAGTGTACTAGAATTATTTTTATTGGCTATTTAGGAATGGTGGGGGCTAGAGAAAAAAATGTAACTTAGTAGAGCAGAACATATTCAATGGTGCAAAGAGTTGGAGTTGGTGTACAATTGGTGATGGATGATATTCTTTGATGTGAACTGCTATCACTTCACATGATAAGGGCTCACCTAAGCTCTTACAGGGGTTTCGTCTTCCACACTATCTGTTTCCAGTATCATTCATAAGAATATTGAATGCAGCTTGAAAGGAGATTGTGATCATTAAAGGGAGCCTGTCACCAGGAGACCCATTTTTAGCACTCCCCCAGTCCCCACAGAGCATAGTACATACACTACCAAAGTGTTTTTGTATAAAAAATTGGTTTTACAGAAAAAAAGATATGTTATATTGTACCTTTCATTAGCATCTGCTGTGTGACTAGGCAGTTGCCTTTTGGGAGGTGTAATAAAAATACTCTCGCACTGATTGGTAAAGTGCTACCCGAATATGATGTCGCTATCTGCTGAAATATTGTGGCCTCACCCAATAAAGCATACACAATGGATCCAAGTCTTCCTGACTAATATTACACTTCCGATGTTTGTGAATCCCTCCGTAGTTGACATGAACAGAAAGTCCCAATAACAAATCAAAAGAGCACAGGGCACGACTTCTATTAGGGACTTTCCACATGCAAACCAGAGCGGTCAACACCCAAAAGGCGAAGTCACGCAGATCAGGGAGCTTGCCACTCCCTCCCCCCTTTCTACTGACTCCAATGGGTCCTAACCAAGAACCACTCAATTATATATGGTATTCCCTAAAGTCGTTTAAGGGTGGGAGGGGGGGTCTACAGTTGAAGACATAATCACAACTCTAATGAAAAAGTTTATTATGTATTAATATTGCTAATATATGATTCCCCTAGTCAGCAGTAGTGTACTGCAAGTACTGCGTGTGGATAGTTCTTCAAGGAAATAAAAGGAGAATCTCAGCTGAAAACATTCCTATAGCATAAAAATAAGCTTTTGCCCCACATTCAGATCGCACTAACTTTGCTCACGTATAACTCCAGCTGCATTGCTTCTGCTGCTCATATCACATGCCTTGGCATAGAGTAAATTCCCAAACGGCTCTGACCTTATCCCACATTTATCCTGGGTGACCCAGCTTATAGAAAAATAAAATGGTTTGCAATTATATATGTCAATGTATGATTATAAGCTGAGTGATTGGGCACATGGACTCCTCTGTACCCTTGCTGTGAAGTAATGTGAATTTTTCAGTGTTTGCTTAAACCAAACTTACCAAAAAAAGGACCATTTGAAAATGCAATTTCAAAAAAAAGCCCAATACCAATAAGCGGAACACACATAAATCATAACTCACCGTCCAAACAGTCCTCTAGTGAGCACAGTGCAGACACGCACCTCTGGCGTGATATTTCCCTATAACACCACCCTGATTTTCCCTGCGTTTTAGGGACGGTGGTTAGAGAGACCAATAATTAATGATGGGGACAATTAGACAATAGATATCTATAACAATGCTGTCAATAAACCCCGAACTCGCCTGATTAGCTTGACCCTAAAGTACTATCGGTGATTGTATAGTATACATATCAATTATTATTATGGGATAACCCAGGTCATACGCAAATCCATACCTAATAATATCATATATATTGGATGGATCAATTTTGTCAGGGCCTTCTAAATTCACCAGGACTTTCGCGGCTTTTATGAGCTACGCTGTGTCTGTAGAGAGGAGTCATTTAAGACATTAAACTGTTCAACCAAGAAAGAAACTCATAACCAGTGAAAAGATTAGGTTTAGGAGTATGTCTCATATGACTGCGGGAATCGAGCTTATTCAGCCTGGCTTACGTGCTTCATCAACCCTGACCCAATGCCAATGGTGCGACCTATTGTCAACCAAAATGTCTTAAAAATGTGTCTGTCCTTGTTTTCGCAGGTAAATATCATTTTGTCATTCCTGAAAACTTAAAGAATTTTCCCAGTATACTTGCCACAACAAGACACCCCTTCAAAGTTGATCCCAACCTTTAACTTTGGGTGTGTGATGCGACTAGTACCCTCAATAAGCAGCCACCTAACATGCAATTCATAATGACTAGTTAGATTTCAAAAAAAGATGTATAACATATACTTTGCTTGTTCTTAAAATGTTTCTGTTTAGTAAATATTGCATGAATGCCTATATTGAATTGAGTTCTAAAGGAACCTGTCCAGCAGAAATTGACACATAAATAACACACAATGAACCCCAATAACCTTACAGAATCATTTTTCTTTCATGGTCCCAGTGTGGAGTGGCCATCGGATTCCTGAGAATAACTTTAACAGTGATAAGTAAAAATGTTTGCTATAAGTCCAAGACGAGGACACTGAAATCAAATCTTTGCTGTAAGTGATGGATCCTACACACAAGGACATTATATACACTCAGCTCAGCCAGAGTCTCTGGTACATGATTCCATCACAGTAGACAGGGGATGTCCTGATGGGAGATGCAGAGACCTTATAATACAACCATTTACATCTTACTTCAGAGTAGATTTCCTTGAACGCCACCTAAAGCACTGGGTCCATGATAAACATGACCTGTGAAGGAACGTTTACCACTGCTTGACCACAAACTGATAAATTTCTAAATCAAAAAAGGTTGGCGCTTTTAAAGTCAACGGTACTGACTTAGTGTCTGTAGGCCAGATTAGAGAATTGTAGAGAGAAGGTTCGCCACTAGCAGGTCATGTCTCACGCTATTATCTTCAATGTGTATGATATTTGCTGCCTGGGGCTACCTTGCGGAAGAAAAAAAAATTGTTGCCCAACTAAGGACCAATCAAGTCCAACTACAGAAAAGCAAACGCTCCTTTAAAGAGAACCGTCATGCAAAATACAACACCCTCTAATCTAAATAGATTTTCATAAACTAAACTACCATTAGAAACGGCATTGACAACATATCCCTTTCTTGTCCCTCTACATCGGCCTGTAACCTAAGCAATGAATCCAAAGCTGTATGCAAAGACCTGTGAATATACCATGAGTCATTAGCATATTCAACTGTCCACTTATTCATGAGTGGGATGCACGCCCCACCCCCAGTAACTTGACTGACAGCCTGTGTACTCTGTGATGGGCCGCTACAGTGCTTTGCTGGTGGCCCCCCCCTGCATCCTGTTAGTGTGTTAAGTACAACAGCTCCCAGCAAAAGGTCTCCATTAACAGCTCACCAAAAAAACCGTTCATAGAAACTCATTGTGAGGCCAATTACCCCCAGAATATTGCCATGCGTAAAGTAACCTCTGGCACTTTCACTGTAAAGTGCTTGCAGTAAGCAACCGGCGCGCACGCTGGCGAATCATGAGGGAACAAGTATGGCTGGATCAGCAGCGCGCGGGTATGCACCAGCACATGATGACAGCGCCACAAAGACCAACTGAAAAAAAAACCAAAGTGCTCCTTTCACGCGCAAGTATTAAAAAGCATGTAAGGAGCTTTTGTTATTGGATGAGTGCACCACAAGTCTGCACGTGTTTCAAGTCATTGTGCTTCGTGTTGTCAGACTTCAGCCACACAACAGACCTCCTCTGCCGCCCACAATTACAGTAGAACATTAAATCCAGTAAAGAAAAAAGCCATGTTCCAGCTCACCATCGCTGCTGGCATGCTACGACTACTACCTGGCCTTGTACTGGTCCCCATCCACTCCAAGCAACCCCTCGCTCTCACAGTCTGCTGTATGCCCTAGTATCCCACTCCGTTCATCCCCTCCAACCGGACAATTTCGGCCGTCACACGTCAACTGTTTTCTCCAGCCCCGGGGCTGATTTTATGAGGTCGGGTAAACGGCCAGATGTTCCAGTAGCTGCATTCCCCACCTCCTCCTCACAACCCACATCACTGGAGCCCAGCATCAGCAAAGTTATCATGGCAGAGAGCAACAGTTTTGACACGGAACTCCCTCAGCTTCCCGCGTTTCCTCAACCAGTGGCACTGGCCGAGCTCTTGGTGACGGCCTTCAGGCAACTAGAGCATAATCAGAACTCCACTAGTAACTGTCAGAAGACCCTGTGTCCTTCATTCATACGAGCATGGTATCTCTGCATCCTCCTTAACATGTGACTGACATGTACAACATTGAGAACACACATCCAAACATATCTTATGTATGCTTATTGTGTCGTAACATTGTCACTTCATATATGTGTAAGCATATTAGATACATGTCCATGCGTTGTGTTGCGAATAATATTGGGGCACCTTTACTATGGGCATTGGCCAGCTGTCTGTCAGCTCTTTTGCCACGATTCTTTTAGGTGCCAAACTGCTGCCAGATGTATTTAAGACTGTCTGCACCAAATTAGTGTTGTACGCTACCTATAACCCAAGAGGCATGGCTGCACGTTAACTCGTCAACGCCGGCACCCAATTCTTCTGCACTTAACGGAACGCGCCAAGATTTATTATGCAAAGTCTGAACAGAAATGTTGCAACTCAAAACCTCCCTTATTTAATGTGCACCAAAAAGTGGTGGCAAAAAAAAAGCTATGTCGAGGAAGTCCCGGGAAACTAGATCATGAAGAACTTGCAGAATCCGTCACGGTGCCAACCTTGACACTTAACAACCTGCATCTAGTCTGGCACTGTGTCCTCACTGACTCGATCCAGCAACACAAGCTCCCCTCTCCCCTAGAAATTCGGCCACCAGGTTAAAAAAAAAAAAAAAAACTGAAAGCTTTAGCCATTCGCTGAACCACGGATGTGTGATCCGTAAGGGTGCCGGTCATACATACCGCAAGCACTGCATTTCACAAAAACGCAGCACAGCGTATAGGGGACCGAGCTTGGGACAAAAAAAAAAAAACAAAACCAAAATAAAATATGGTGGATGCGTTTCTATCAGTGTCTACTCCTGTCGGCTAAAATACCTCCTCAACTCCTCCAAAAGGCCAAGGAGACGTATTTTCACTCTCCTGAAAAAGTTATGCGACTCGGAGCTCCAGATGCAAGCCATGGTTATAGCATAACAATGCTCAAGGTACTTTGTAGGCTGCATGTCTGTTAATCACCCATATGTACATAGAGGAGCAGCATGGCAGCAGCATGCATAACTACGCTTTACTTACATTAACACACAGAGCATGAGCAGGGGAGGATAGGGGAGGGTAACAGGGGTTGACATCACTGACTCTGACCACCGTGACTCAGCCTCACTTACATATCAAGAAATGATGATTTTACAATGATTAATGTATGAAATGACTAGATAAACGGCTGGTGGTAATCATTGTGAGCTGCTCCAACCAGTAGTAGTGAAGTACCTGGCCTGATGACAGAGTTCCTGTAAACAAACCATTAACTAGACATCCCAATATGTGGCCAACCCCACAATAGCGATTTTAATCCCAACATAAACTATTGTTGGTAGATAGTTATGTAATGACTCCGTTATTCCAGGGTAAAAATTAATTAGATAACCTACAACAACACAACATACACATAGATCTTACCGAGCAAGCTCCGTCAAACTTTTTCGGGCCCCTTTTATTTCTTGTGATAAGAGTCCAATCTAAGAAAATAAGGGAACCTCTTTATACGTTCTATATAACCTGGGAATCATTATACACCACCACATAACCACCGCCATTGTTCTTCATCCCGGGCGGGGCCTATTATGACGCCGCCGCGGATCGACGTCATACTAGCGCCGCCCGCGCGAATAAATGCGGCGCCAGCAACCTGAGCAAGAAGAGGCAAAACCCGGAAGCCAGAATGAGCCTCGATTGACACATCGTAGCAAGCACGCTGTGGCGTCATCGGGGCCACCGGAGGGTGAGTAATTAAGTCTTATTATTTCTTTTTAGTCCATTTTTAAATTAATTTTTGGTAGTATATGACTCGTGTATAAGCCGAGGTGGACCTTTTTTTCAGCACATTTTTTGTGCTGAAAAACTCGGCTTATACACGAGTATATACGGTACCTTATTTTTCGGACTATAAGGCGCTCCCTTCAATAATGCCTGCGCAACGTCTAGGTTCATTTATAAGCCGCACCTGATTTATAGGGATAATGACCAGCTGGTGGCTAGGGCCTGTGCAGATGTGTTGTCTATAATGTACGCGTTCATATATAGGTGCCTTATGACTTCTGAAAAAATCAAAGGATTTGTTTTGTGCACGTTATATTCCAAAATATACGGTAGTAAACAGCTGATTAATATTAGCAGACATTCATTGTAATACTAAACCTGCAATACAATGAGTTTGATCAAAACTTCATACCACCAAATACTCCCAGCACTAAAAATAAAGAAATAATATATTATATATGTCTTATTGTATAAAAAAAGTATCTTCTGCCTTGAGGTGCTTTTAGAGTTCACAGGAAAACCCTAAGGAGCTTATCAAAGGAGAATAAAAAAAGATGCCAGTACTATCATCCTATCCAGTTTTTATACATTTTATTTTGGATAAAACATCTTTTATACATGGCTACTGCTTCAAAGTGCAAGTAAGTCTTTTGGGTTTAAGTCGTCTTGATCTCCATTGTTTCATTGATCCACAATTACTCACAAACATAGTTACCCATCATGGAAAGATATTGCTGTGCTTTGGATACATTCAGCTTATAACAAAGGCTTACCCCAGTGGCCCACCAGTTTTTGAGAGTCACATAGCTTGCAACCTATTGAGTGTTGATAATCATAGGAGTCTAAATTTTACTAAATTCCTATGCTATCTCCTGCTTCGACTTGACAACCACTTAGTGGTTACCACCAAATAAGGAGAGCATAAGAAACTGTCACATTGAAATACTTCTTTATACCAGATATGTTTTGCATTCTTTGTTGAATCCACATGTCAAAGACATCAACAGTGCCCAGAATTACATCATGAAGTGAATAGTTCTTGCCAAAAAGTTTAGGTCCCACGCACCATTAACCGCCGGGAGCGACTATGTACGTCCGCAGTTTGGGGCCATACTACGACCCCCCTTAGGACAGCTCCAGCGACACGGGAGCTCGGTATGGTGAGTGCAAGAAGCGCTGACCGTTCCGATCCATAGCCGTAAAAAATAAAGCATGCACTATCATTTCAGCCATCATTTACACCACCGCCATGGACCCGCTAATGACTCTATGAGAGGGGCGGGGCGAGCAGCGCATCAACCCCTCCTCCACTTCCAGTGCACTTACTTTTCCTGCGTGCTCGACGCGTTCATATGCATCAGCATTAGGCCAGCGCACATAGGACGTTATTGAAACCCGTTCATTGGGACGTTTTAACAGACTGCCGTGCACATGGAAACTAAAAACATTTTCTTACCTCTATTTCTGCGGACTCTTAACCATGGCTCCCACCCATCATCAAAATGTGGCTCACAAGGTCGGTGACCTCATGTAGAGGCTGGTTACCAAATCAGGGCACTACACTGGCATGGGTGTCCTGCATAATACAAAAATAATGATGCAGCAGACGCACAGAAGTTGCCGAGATGGTAACAACTGTCTACAGTACTGGAGCTAGCTGCAGTTTAACTGGCATACACGGGAATCTTCGCATTATATTTCTGTCTGTATAATGTGTGCGTCCATGGGTATCAGGACCACGAATCAGTTCATTTCTACAACAACCCTGCTCTCGTTCGTGATGCATTCAGCACTAAATAGCAACGGTCACAGGTTGTGCTTAAACCATTCCAAGGCGAACATGTGTCCATACACACACTTTCAAACACTCTGTAAATTAACGACATGTATAAAAATTTTAACAATTGTACTCAAAAATGTAAACCTGACGTACCATTTCATAATTCATTCAAGTGATAACATAGTCAACCCCAGCAAATAAATTTCTAAGGTAAATATTTTTAAATGATGTAACTGTTGTAAGTATTAACTAAGATAGCCTTGTATTCCATTTGCGAGATTAAAAAAGTTGATAATTTTGGCACCATCCTGTCCTATCTTTTACTCAAAAGTCAGAATTCCACTATGGAGAATCTCTGCCACGAAAATTCTGTACTTTTGTGATATGTATAACCACTATAAATAATGTCAATTATACATTAAAAAATAAGTGACCCTATTAAAAAACGTATACTCGTTGTTTATCTCAAATGACAGCCATCACACTTTTCCGCTTGTCCCTTCGAACAGACATCTCATCTATGGTAGTCCTTCAGTGCATCCCGATTCATCGTCTTTGAGAACCTCCCTTAAACAACAAAGACATACAGTATAACTTAATTGTAACTACATGAAGAAAAGAATCCAAACCCAAAACGTCGTCACAGTGTCCCTCTCTAGCCACCCTTCCCACACGCTTTGTTCTTTCTCTGGTTACTTCTCATTCATTTTAGCAAGAAAAATACAGAGTACTTCACTAGGAGATGAAAACCTGCAATTTAAGTGTCACGGTGATGATTCCTTTGTAATAAGAGTCCAAACAAACAATAGTCAAGCCGCCCCATACGACCAAACAGCGCCCCCAAGCCGACAAGGCACGATTGATTCAGCCACGAACACGTGAACAACTGCACAACACACTCGCAGACCCTTCCGGGCAGGAGGGAAATCGTAGAGACCCGATGACAAGCCAGGCGCCTGATAGGCAACATCAGCCGCAAATCGGTCTCTCAGAAGCAATTCGCGGAGTCCTCAACGGGCTGAGAGGGTCAGCCAGGCATGGAAGCGTGCCCGATCGGCTTCCAGGGCAGTGCGAGCAGCCACCATACGGCAAGCTAGTCACGGGACACAAGTTTGGGGATTTTGTGCTCCAGCGGGCGGCAAGAAACCTGACCGACTAAGCGGCGGATCGAGAATAACAGCTGAATAGACTCCTAACAAGCCGGGGCGCGGGATTCCGGGAAGCGCAGGGGTGCTCACGAAAGCGACTTCTTAAAATAAATAATAAAAAGAATGAATGCTGTTTCATGCATGCGCCCATGATATTACACGAATGTACATGTGCCAGCTGTAATAGTAGACTCTGGGACTAAACTTGCTGGGTTGCTCAGGGATAAAGACTAGCAATACACCAAAAGATGATTCGTCAGCTCCAGCGCCTTCGACACTAATACCCTTGTGATGGACCTAATGGTAGGAACCCTACCTGATCTAACAACTTATCACCTAACCCACTAATAGAGATAAATTCCAAACTTGACAAAACCAACCGCTCCATTAAAAAATTATTACATGTTCCTTTAGAATAAGTGTCACCTTGGACGTAAAATAGACAACTGTGACTCGTCTATGAATAACCAAGAAAGGTACGGGAACATCCACCGCGTGACAAAGTGATATATATGATATGCAAGGAAGCATTTTTATTTAATGTACTTAGCCACAGGAACTCTTTTGTATCATATTACTAGGATAAGAGTAGCAAAGTGGGTCCTACACTTCTCCAGTCATCCCGCCATGGTCATAGGCCCATGACCCCGGTACCCTCATACACTTTTTAGCTGTTTAGTCCTCCATTCAAGGAAATGACGGGGGCATGAGATCATAATACAAAGCACAGTCGCGCACCTACTAAGTAACACAAAGGATACCACAGCAGCGAACTATCTCACTGGGGATCAAAGAGGGAACCTGTGCCAGACATAATCTCATCAATCATGAAATACATGTTGTGTGATCATCATGTTTGTGCCATTCACTCCTATACATTGTCACAATCATCTGCGATCTCTAATTGTATGGGCGATGATCCCAGGACAAGCCCGCCTTGTAGCCTTCACCGTACTACATAGGAAACGACAACTAACACATACACGAACTGTGTGTCAGAACATAAGTTGAAGAACCCTCCTAACAATCCCAGACTTCATTAGCCGCGTACGAAGAGTTCATACAACGTAGTACACGAAACCGCCAGCCCCCTCCTGAGGCAGAATACCCATACACACACAGATCCTGTCCACCACGCACTGTCGAAAAGCCGCAGCCACAACTTGTACTACTCAAGTGTGTTGTAACCAAACAACATCTCCCCCGACAATCACGCAGAAAATAGTTCCGGCCACAACTGCACTTCCTACCCAACCAGTTATTCGTTCGAGTCTAAAAACCAAAATGGATCTCGGATAGATAACGATAAAATCCGTGACGCCGCACATATTTCGGCTCAACATTAGGGTAGTAGAATTTCCTGGTGTTGGGTTCTGTGTGTCGCACTGTTAGTGGGTTAGGGGCTTACGCTATGCTATACATATCTTCTCGAGCATAAATTCGTCACAAGTTTGAGCAGAAAAATTCTTGGTCAGACGTGAACCGTGTGAAAGTTCAGTCACCCACACGCCCATCCTAACTAAGGTCCCCTAGGTTTCCCACAAAAGTATAAAATTACTACACCTATTATACTAGCCCTCAATATGGCCCAATAACTAACGATGACCGCCACATTGATCATGACCTCTCTGTGCCTCTCATGGCTGTATTTTACCCAAATTTCCGTACACCCTCCTTTTGCCCACCCTGTTTTCAATATTCCCTACATAAAAGCCCCCCCCCCCCATCACCCCTGTAAACAAGCCTGTCTATTATTTTCAACCAGTTGTGTGCCCCATTTTTCTTTTTCTGATCTCCGCCCCTTTTCTGTAGACAATTCCCCGCTTCTTTTTTATACATTTGATTTGACCCCCGACAGAAGAGCTCTCTCCTAAGCTTCTCTCCAATGCCGCCGGATTATGTGCACTTTGTTACAAGGGGCCCCAAATGTACCAAAACCCTCGTCCTCCCTCTCCCAGGTGCAGTGTGAACTCACTACTGTACACATGAACCATATATCTAACTGCAAAATTTGGCCGATGGAGTCCCCAACATTCTTAGTGTCGTCCTTGTTTCATTCTCCTGCCGCGATACGCGTGGCTCTAAGTGGAGTCCAGGCAAGAGTGACTCACATCATCACAAAAAAACATCCATCTACAAGCTCCAGCACACACACTGCCACTAAATGGCAGAGGCTCAATGTGGTGAGGGAATGCTGCACATCTTCATCAACATTGCACTGAACAGTTTACATACTATTGAAGCTGATCATGTGTGATGGAGGAACGCTGACATTTCCTGATCACCTTACTGAACCATCCACCGTCAGCAGTAGAGCCACATAGGATGCTTTTAATGACTTCAGTTGTCCCATACGCAGATTCGCAGGCAGTGGCTAAGAGAAAGCGGAGTAGGTGTGGGTGTCGGGGAAACGTAGAAGGTAATTATAATGTTGGTGTTTTTTTTTAAAGGACATTGCCAGGTCTTTACTGACTCCTAGCAAGTTACTTACATTCTCTGACCATTATCATACACTGTTTTCTACTTTTTGTTTACAGAGACAAGGCCACCGACCTGACACTTCTGCATGCCATAACAAGCCATGGAAAAGCATTAGATGTAAAGTTCCGAGCTGGAGGTAAAAAAAAAAAAAACGGGCACAGACTGTATGTGATACGGCTAGCACTGGTGCTCGGGAGCACCATGAGAGAAGATACGTCTACTTTATTATTTTTTTACTCTGTCCCCCCTGCCAACTTCTACAACATTTAAAAAAAAAGTCAGAGAATCGCCCTTTAATAGACAAAAGAGAAAGCATGGTGTGGTGCTACTAAAATCGGGTTCATATAATAGGAGCCAATGAAAGAAATGGACAGGTAAAAAAAAGGGGGGTGTGGTTTATTATAATTATAGACTACAGAAAAGAAGAGCGGGATAGGCGACACAACATGGAAAATATAAAGTGGGGGAACTGCTTTGCAAGGTGCAGCCATATAGGGTCTCAGAGAAGATACACCGACTGTGGGAGGCCACAGTATACATTCTTTTTCAAAGACATCAAAGCTGGAAGAAGGGTTGTTTTAAAAAAATTATGTTGTGATAATCCTTCTTCAGAATAGGCCATCGATGTCTGATCGGATTTCAGTGGACAGCTTTAAAAGGGGTATTCCCTGAACACACGCATTCTTAATATGGGGTTATCCAGATTAATACATACTTATTAGGACCAAGCTGGTGCAGGGTTTGTTAAAAATAACCAACGGATACTAACTTCCGCCGGCTCCCACCAACACCCGCTCCCGCCGCCCGACAATGCTGCAGGGGCCAGGCACTGCACTGGCCAAAGATCCTTACTGGCACGGTAATCCGTGCCCCTTGTAATCCAATAACGGACCACGGAGCGGAACAACAAGCGTGCCGTTAGGAGGTGGAGTACCCGGTATATTTTTAAAGCCCGCCCACCAGCTTCTATATATTTATTTATCCGGTTAACCCCTTTAATAGAGTCGTGTCGGATAACATTTCCTCGTAAGTTCGACTCGTTAGTAAAAATACTCCGGATTTCCAACCCTGTCTCTATCAACCCTGTGATATACAATTTTGGTTGCCCTTGGTCCTTGACTGTAATTTTCTGACTATGGTCGGTCGCAGGGCAGATTCCCGCTTCTTTTTTTCTGCACACTGCGTGGTCTCTGCATCAGACCAGGCTCCCAGCTCCCCCCTCCCTGTAATTACAGACCAGCTCTGACAACAGGCACGCCACAGCAGTCTGGCAAGTTTTAACTCTACAAGCTAACAGACATATAAATCCTAGTTAACCTCCAGGGGAAGGACGGCACTCTGTGTGTTTTGTATCACAATCTGACGCATGTGTTTTGGTTATAGCTGAGATGTAGCAATTGCGATAGTGTCATTGTGTGGTTATATAAACTGTACCAGCTGATCGTACTCTTAAGCACTTTGTCAGCTCACAAGGCATCTCATAGCACTAAAGGAATCATGAAAGTGTCAGCTATATATATCCCTCGCCCACACTCTGGCATTTTACAACACTGACCATCACTGTGTAGTGATAGAAGACTAAAACAGCAATAACCTGAGTAAAATTGTAACATAAAAGGCTAAAGATTATCTTAGTGGTAAGCAGTATTAGGGATATAATATTTGGGGCCAAACCCTTGTAACTACATATCACCATGTGCCCCAATCACTGAATCATCTTCGGTGGAGAGCAGTCAAATCAATAAGTCGAATTAGTGCTAGCAGAGAAGTGTGCAGGAGAATTGTAGGTGTAGGCTAGTGACTCAGGATAATGAGACAAAAATACACTGACTTTTTTACCCCGCTATCCACCTTCTAATGTGTTCATAACCGAATTGGCTGCGCTCGTGTAGCTCAGGTAGTCCAGCTCCAGAGAATGTTAGTTTGCAAGACAGAAAGCGGAGGGGCTGCCAGTACTAGGCTTGGTGACTATTGAGGCTACAAATTATCCTATAAGACTACATCTCCTTTAATATCAACAAGGTTAAAAAACATATATTCTTCAACAAGACATCATCTAAATGGCAAAATGCAACACAAAACAAGGGTGATACATCTCAAGGCTGTCTCGCTCTAGGTACATTAACACTGCCAGTATGGGGGACGTGGTATGACGGCGACGTATATAGGCAGCACTGGCGCAATCGGCCCCTATGGGAGCGGTACGTGCCCAGCACAGTTGATAACGTGCGGCACTTGTACCTGTTCCGTAACTCCCACCGGGGTAAAAGTAACGGACCCTGTCCAATCTTTTCCCTTAATAACGGCAGCCGTGGCGCCATCAAAGTTTCTAAGCGAGGGCGGGGTGAGCGCAACTCTCAACTCCTCCTCCCTCACCCATAGCACTGCCGTTGTCCTCCGCTAGCGTAGTACGTACGGGCGGCCGCAACGGCGTGTGAATATAGCGTAGGCTAGCATCTACACAAACTTATGTGACATTTTCCTCCAGTCCCTGTATATGTCCCGTTGCCGTATGAGACTGTCATTGGTGACAAAGTTTTATATCCGTATGCCAGCACGTATTTATCCCCCCCGTATTTATCCATCCCTATAGACTTCTATGGAGAATATGACATGCCTATATTTTTAATAACGAGCCATATACACACATTACTGTACAGTGTTAACAACGGCAATATAAAACGGTTGGACGTATTGTCGTCAGCGTTGGGGAAATGAATCTGGCTAGCATAATCCCGTACAAAACTTTACGGGTATATACGGCCAGTTTCAACCAACCGGTGAATGTCAAGCCTTATAATCTACCTACACACAGTCGGGCCACTTTATATAGGTACACACAGCCTGTCCAACCGGCTCGTTAAACAACACTTATTTCTATCAGACCAATCACATGGCGGCAAACCATTTAGGCAAGTAGACATGGTTCAAGACAATCTCCTAGCAGGTCAAACCGACATCATATGGGGAAGAAAGGTGATTTGAGTGCCTTTGCCGTGGCGCATGGTTGTTGGTTCCAGAAGGGGCTGAGTCTGCAGTAATTTTCAGAAACGTGTTTCTGCTGATCTACTCGGGATTTCCACACTCACAAACCCATCTCTAGGTTACGAGAATGGTCCGTAAAAAGAAAAAACATCCAGTCGAGCGGCATGTTCTGTGGGCGGAAATGCCTTGTTGATGCCAGAGTCATAGAGAATGGGAAGTCAGACTGTTTCGAGCTGATAAAAAAGGCAATCAGTGACTCAAATCGCACACCTTACAACCAAGGTTAGGCAGAAGAGCATCTCTGAATGACAGTACGTCGAACTTTGAAGGCGATGGTGCTACAGCACAATAGACCACACCGGTTCCACTCTTCAGCTAAGACAAGGAACTGAGCTAACAATTTGCACAAGCTCATCGAAATTGGACAGTAGAAAATTGTAAAAAGCCCTTTGCTGTTCTGATGTATGCTCGATTTCTGTCTGCTGCACAATGTGGATTTGTATGGTCAGAATGTTAGTGGACATCGAACCCAAGTGACAAAGTCATAGAGATCCAAGTCCTGCCCATTGTATCACGGTAGTCAGATCGCTATTGGTGTGTGGGTGGTTACGGTCTGGATGTCAGGGGATTACTTTTTCTTGGCACTCTTTGGCCCCCTTGGGTGTACACTCCACGGTTGAGCACTTGCAACGCCACGATCGCCTACGCTACTAGTATATGTTGCTATGTGATCCATCGTTCCCATACACCTTTTTATAATAAGCAAATGTAAACCCTGTTTACATCTGATGGCTACTTTGCGAGCAGGATAATGCGCCATGTCATAACTGGAATCACATCTCCGACTGGTCTGTTCTTCCGTGCAGCACATGATCAATGAGTGCCCTGTATCTCAAATGGCGCCTCCAACTCAGTCACCAGATCGCAATACCAAATCTAGCCACGTTTGGGATTGTGTGTGGAAACGGACGATTCTCGCATCATGCTATTGCAGTCGACAATATGTGGTCACACTGTGTGATGCCATCATGTCCAACTGACCACAAATCCCGAGGAGCTTACCACACCTTGTTGAATCTATGCCACGAAGATTGAGGCGTTTCTGAAGGCAAAGGGGGTCCAACCCGTTATCTAGCATGGTGTATACCGTAATAAATTGTCCGTGAGTGTAATGGAGAATGAGTGGGGAGCCCAAGGGAGGGGAAGTATACCATATGTCGGGACTCAGTGCGGGGGCCATTATGGGCTATTTTTAGAACCTAGGGGTGAGGTATTACAAACTTCATCTTTAGTCCTCTTCTGGATTCTTCTTATAAACACAGGATTCACACAGTAAGGCTAATTCCACACTTCGAGCAAATGCCTGCTGTCTATTGCAACAGAAAAAAAGCATTCGTTGCAGCAATCCACACCTATTGGGTTTTTTTTCGTTCTCGCCACTGTATTCAAATCTGTTGTTCACTACCATATCCGGTCCATGAAGCCTGCCAAAAAAAATAGATGTTTGGCAAGTAAACTTCTTCCCCAACACCTAATGAGAAAACAATGGATTAACAGCACACTGATGATACCTGTGTCCCGTCCATTTCGTTTTGCAGAACCATTGACTCTATGGGAAATTTGCTGTCCACAAGTCAGTGAAGAAAACCCCTAGCCTTAGAAAAAATAATGTTTTGATTATTGAAGAAAAGATGGCAAAGCGTTGAGGACCTGTAGTTGTCTGGAATTTTGATGGACTCCACAAACAGCTTGAGGGAACCAAGCACATAGTGCGACTGAGGCACAGAGGGGGACTTTACTTAAGTGTCGGTGTCTTCATTGGATTTGTTACGACCTGCTCTGGGAAAAGAAGAACCACATTTAATATTTTAGAGCTGTGCCGAGACATTTCTTCGCGCCGAACATTTTCTTTCTGTCCCCTTGGGACCTACAATCCGTCCGAGCACCAGAATGTGTCCACAGTCCTGTTAGAGCAGTTTTCTTTTGGTCGACTTTCCGCCAGTTACCTCGCCCAAAAAGGGCCTGCGACACATATTAATTGTTTCTGGTTTCCACTCCGCCCAAAGCCACTACACGCCCCTTTTTCTGAGAAGATGTCCTGAGCAGACGGAAACAGTCTTTTTTTCTGGCGCCGCGCCAGCTAATAAAAGGTCGGAGAGTCAGAACATTGGTGTAGAGCCCCACAAATCTGGCGAAACGCCATATCAGGAATGTTCCCCCAGAGTGCCTTGTTCCCCCCACAAAACACATCATGATACGCTGACCACTTCCGCCTGGCTCTGTTTTCTCTGCAGGGTCTGGCACTTCTTGCCCTCAGGCTGTTTGGATGCAAACCCTCACTAAGTTCACAAGTTCAATTTCACCAGTCATGGTGGACAAGAACCAGCGGACCGCCACCAACCTGTGAGATGTGGAACGTGTATTCCTCCGCCCATGTAGGGGTGTGTTTGAGCGTGGTCCCCGTAAGTCCATTACCCTCAATTATAATCAGCTTAGCAATAATATATTTATTATTGGTTGAAAACAGCTCGAAGAGAATCACATATATAAGGAATTAATGATCAATCAGGGTCATGAGGGCAAGCATTGACCTTAAGGGTACTTTAGAGACTTCTACAGGTTTAGAGTCGGGTGCGCTGTATAAAAGGGCCTGATAATCATATATGTTGAGCATAACATTGGAGGATACCAGTGGAGATTTATGCCTTTTTATTTCTTTTGGGCTCTTTAGTAGATTAGCCGTTCCCTCCTTCCTTCTATATCCAGCATTTCTCCTGCTACCGTGGTCCCTGGCCATGGAGCTCACATGTAGTCACTTGCTACAGTGCATGGTCTATAATCTAAATGTAATCACTGTACTGCTACTGTCCATCCTCAACATTATGCTCTGCTCCATTCCTTCCTGCCTTCAGACAAACAGTCTAAGTTTCTGTATGTACTCATGTGTCCCCTATAATCATCTTCAGGGCCAGATTATAGGAGGGGCTCTCAGAGCACTCACCTCAGGCCCCCCAACACTTTACCTTTAAGGGGGACCCCACCAAATGTGTGTGATTCTGGTGGTCACATGGCCACCCTAATCGCCCACAGTATGTGCAGGTCCAGCTCAGGTTTTCTCTGAACTGGCTCCTGCTTTAACAGCCGGTTCAGAGAACTGGGCAGTAAGAGACTTTGTCTATAGCAAAGCGGAGAACTAATTGTTCACTTACTCTGCTATAGACTAATCGGGAACCAGGCTGTTCACACGGCATGGCCCCCCCAGCGTCCAAACCAACATATGCCCGGATGTAAGGACTTAATTACTACTCTATATACTCTACATCCTCTGTATCATTAATCTTATACTGTTCATAAACGATCACCTTCAATCATGCTCTTATAACCCATCTATTTAGGAAAGCCGATCACATTCCCTAACTTTATGAAACCCTCTGCTCCGACTAC
Source organism: Engystomops pustulosus (assembly GCA_019512145.1). NCBI lineage: Eukaryota > Metazoa > Chordata > Amphibia > Anura > Leptodactylidae > Engystomops > Engystomops pustulosus. The sequence goes on along the minus strand of CM033641.1, from coordinate 284,821,987 downwards.
CCTCCAGACGAGTTCCCCAGACAGTGTAGGACAGTGATGGCGAACCTTTTAGAGGCCGAGTGCCCAAAATGCAACCCAAACCCTTCTGACTTGAAGTGAAGTGCCAACACAAAAATTTAACTAGAAATACAGGTTTTATTGAGAAACAGCCATAGAGACGCCCCCCCCCCATATACGTATATAGTATAAAATGCATACGAATGCCGCCAAGTAGTATAACATGCTACAGAATGCCGCCAAGTGTCATAAAATGCATACAAATGCGCCAAGTAGTATAAAATGCATACAGAATTCGCCAATAGTTAAAATGCATACAGAATGCCGCCAAGTAGTATAAAATGCATACAAATTCCGCCAAGTAGTATAAAATGCATACAAATTGCCGCCAAGTAGTATAAAATGCATACAGAATGCCGCCAAGTAGTATAAAATGCATACAGAATGCCCGCCAAGTAGTAAAAATGCATACAGAATGCCAAGCATAGTATAACATTATAGAAGCCGCCATGTGTATAAAAGCACAGCTTATCGCATGTATAAAAATAACTACAGAATATATATATATATATATAATAGACAATAATAAACACAAAACACTACATATACACATAACATACTATAACCACTAAACCATAAATACATATACAAACCACATAGCACATCACATACATATACACCCCACAATATGCACATCACATAATATACACCCACATATGCACATCACATACATACACCCACATATGCACATCACATACATATACAATTACATACATATACACATACAATACCCATTACAATACATATACACATACATATACACATTACATACATATACACATACATATACACATTACATACATATACCATTACAATCAATACATATTACATACTACACAGATAAACTTACTTTATTTTCTTTTATTCTACAGGAAGGTTCTCCAGGATGCATACAGGTTACGCTGTATGCATTCTCCACTCCCACCTGGAGCGGAGGGCCACGGGAGAGGGGGGCCACGGAGCGGAGGAGAGGGGGGCCACAGCGAGGGAGAGGGGGGCCACGGAGCGGAGGAAGGGGGCCCGAGGAGGAGAGGGGGCTCCGAGCGAAGAGAGGGGGCTAGGACGGAGGAAGGGGTATGAGCAAGAGGGGGCCACGAGCGGAAGAGATGGGGGGGCTAAGGAGCAGAGGAGAGGGGGCTACGGAGCAGAGAGAGGGGGGCTAAGGACGGAAGGAGAGGGGGGCTAAGGAGCGGAGGAGGGTGGCTAGAGCGTCAGGAAGGGGGCGGAGGGGTGAGTGGAGAGCAGGGCGGGCTAGGACAAGGAGAGGGGGGCTACGGAGCGTGAGAGCTGGGGCTATGGAGCAGATGAGGGGGCTAGAGACGAGGAGGGAGCAAGCAGTGCGAGCGGACCGGACAGAGTAGAGCGACAGGGAGGAGAGCAGGGAGGGCAGAGCAGAGCGCCCTGGGATAATTAATGCGCATGCGTGGTTTTATGGAGCGACTGAAACTTTCAACAGAAACGGCTTCGCGTGCCGTCTGTGGCACGCGTGCCAAGGTTCGCCATCGCTGGTGTAGGAGATGTGGCTGCTACCCTGGCTGGCCCAGCCTCTGTCCCTCTGCAGCTCCTAGTGTGACACTCACATATAGCTGAGGTTCCTTTTTTACCACAAAAAAAAAAAGATGGCAAAAGTTATTTACTGAGTAAATCCCCAGGATAGAATGCATCCACCTCCGCCACTCCACTAAAACGTCCAGCACAGCCGCACCTCGTTACTGAAAGTCCACAGGAAGAGCCCCCCCCCCCCCTCCTTTTACAGAAACATCTACAGCAGGCCTCCTACAAATGTCCACCGCAATGCCCCCTATACTGAAAAGCCACAGAAAAGCCCCCCTTAAATGAATGTCCACCTACAGATGTCCACTTTAACTAAATGTCCAGAGGCTCTCTTTTAATGAAATGTCCACATGAGATGGCCCCCTTTAAAAAAAATAGCCCACCCCAGTACCCCCCCCCCATTTTAATGTTTTGTGTCCACAACAGGGCCCTCTTGAAAGAAAAAAAAATCTATACTCACATTCTGACTTTTTCTCCCTGGTCCCATCTTCTCCTCGTGGCTCTGGCTTCTCCTCTCCAGCCCATCACATGACGCGATGGTGTCCGCAGCCGTGTGATGTGATGCCACTTAGGCCTTACAGTAGGACATCATATGCCCACGACACCGCCGCGTCAGTGATGCACCCAGGCCAGAAGAGCAGAAGAAGGAGCCAGGAGGTGAGTGGTTTTTTTTCGACCGATGGCATCTTCATAAAGCCTCACCCATACCGCCTATATGAAGATCCCCGCCATTGCCGTGACACCACACACGGCTTTTATATGGAAGAGCTAACATAGTAACCTTATCGGTCTTTATTGGACCGAGAATTCTCAGATATACTACTCACTGCAGGAGAAAGGCAGAAAAAAGTCACATGAAGCTACCTACTTAATGAAATATCCTACAAGTTTACATTGAAACAACTGCTCTATTCAATTACTTTCAAAGGTTAAGTTACACTTATAGGACAAAAGTCCTATGAAATTTTAAATTGGAGGTGTGGAAAAGTATGGAATACGCCATATACACTCACCGGCCACTTTTTAGGTACACTGTCCAACTGCTCGTTAACACTTCTTAATTTCTAATTAGCCAATCACATGGCGCAACTCAGTGCATTTAGGCATGTAGACATGGTCAAGACATCTCCTGCAGTTCAAACCGAGCATCAGTATGGGGAAGAAAGGTGATTTGAGTGCCTTTGAACGTGGCATGGTTGTTGGTGCCAGAAGGGCTGTGCTGAGTATTCAGAAACTGTTTGATCTACTGGGATTTTCACGCACAACACCCTCTCAGGGTTTACAGAGAATGGTCCGAAAAAGAAAAAAAAAACATCCAGTGACGGCAGTTTCTTGGGCAGAAATGCCTTATTGATCCCAGAGGTCAGAGGAGAATGGGCAGACTGGTTCGAGCTGATAGAAAGGCAACAGTGACTCAAATCGCCACCCGTTACAACAGGTAGCAAAGAGCATCTCTGAACGCACAGTATGTCGAACTTTGAGCAGATGGGCTACAGCAGCAGAAGACCCCACCGTGTGCCACTCCTTTCAGCTAAGACGAACCTGAGGCCACAATTTGCACAAGCTCATCGAAATTGACATAAAGATTGGAAAAACGTTGCTGGTCTGATGTGTCTCTCATTTCTGCTGCGACATTCGATGTGTGGGTCAGAATTTGGCGTCAACAACATGAAGCATGGATCCATCCTGCCTTGTATCAAGGTTCAGGCTGGGGTGGTGGTGTCATGGGTGGGATATTTTCTTGGCACTCTTTGGGCCCCTTGGTTGAGCATCGTTTGTAACGCCACAGCCTACCTGAGTATTGTTGCTGACCATGTCCCATCCCTTTATGACCACATGCACCCAACATCTGATGGCTACTTTCTGCAGGATAATGCGCCTTGTCATAAAGCTGAATCATCTCAGACTGGTTTCTTGAACATGACAATGAGTCACTGTACTCAAATGGCCTCCACAGTCAACCAGATCTCAATCCAATAGAGCATCTTTGGGATGTGGTGGAACGGGAGATTCGCATCATGGATGTGCAGCCGACAAATCGCTGCAACTGTGTGATGCCATCATTTCAATATGGACCAAATTCTCAGAGGAATGCTTCCAGCACCTTGTTGAATCAATGCCACGAAGAATTGAGGCAGTTCTGAACGCAAAAGGGGGTCCAACCCTTACTAGCATGGTGTACCTAATAAAGTGGCCGTGAGTGTATGTATATGCTTCAGTTCCCGGGTTAGTACAAGTTAGGTTCTGGAATTTGTTCTTAAGTTGAATTTGTATGCAAGTCGGAACATTTTATAATTGTAACCCCAAACAAAGTCTTCTTTGGTCTCTGACATTGAATTTTAAACATTTGGATTGTCATAAGAACCAGGATTAACAATAAAGCTAATTGCAGACACCGTGATAACTGTTATAACTGTTTTATTGTAGCCCAATACAGTAAATTACCAATATCCAGAGGTCGTCTATGTTCGGTGTTCTAAGCAGGGGACCGCCATATAACCATAACTAGTTGTTTCAATTCTTTTTGAACTCAGGTACTTCATTCAATAATCAGAGTCGGCAATAGTACACATCCCCAATTTGCAAATGAGAATTACATTTAGAGCATGAATAGAGACAAGATGTCTGCAATCCAACTTATCCAGGAAACCTACACACGCAGAGGAGGGATTTTAGTAATTGTGTAGATATTTGCAGAATTTTTAAATCTGTATTTTGGGTTTCTAAATTGTTGGGGACTTCGTAGACAGGTGCCTATTTACCTTAATTATTATAGAACGTAAGTGGTGACAGTGAGTATTGGGTTGAATTACTAGGGCGAAGGTTATAAATTTGAAGTAAAGGCGCCATCTTGCATAATTGGTGGGGATTTATGTACTAATTTGAGGCTCTCTAGCGTAGGTGAGCCACGTGACATCACTTAAAGAGTCTAAATTGCCATCCACACATCACGGCTGGAGATCCATCAATTCTCCTTAAAGGGAGCCTGTCACCAGGAGACCCATTTTTAGCACTCCCCCAGTCCCCACAGGCATAGTACATACACTGCCAAAGTGTTTTGTATAAAAAATTGGTTTAACAGAAAAAAATATTGTTATATTGTACCTTTCAGTAGCATCTGCTGTGTGACTAGGCAGTTGCCTTTTGGGAGGGGCTGGAAAGGAGCAGTTTTCCCCCCCACACTTGGGAAAACAGCTCTTTCACACAGCAGATGCTAATGAAAAGGTACAATATAACATCTTTTTTTCTGTAAAACCAATTTTTAATACAAAAACACTTTGGCAGTGTGTGTACTATGCTCTGTGGGGACTGGGGGAGTGCTAAAAATGGGTCTCCTGGTGACAGGTTCCCTTTAATACAGATGCAAACCAATATTTTTTTTATCTTTTCTTAGGAACAAGTACAATACAGAAGTAAAACATGACACATGAATAAAAATCCTAATCTCTTTATAGTATATTTTTAGGTTTGGACGAAAAAAGTAAAAAGGGAGTTAATCTAAGGGAAAGTACGGCATGCCAGGAATGTGAACTATCCACATACAAGAGCCTGGCACACGGTACAGCCATGGGAACCCTGGGACAATGCTTCTATTGTCTTCCATGTAACATAACTAGTAACATATTTATGTGACAGTATGAAAGCCCCACAGATGAGGTTAGACTGATCATCATACTTTGGTTTAGAATAATATTGAAGTCCCCCAATAATGCTAGTGGAGGAGATGTATCTTCATAACACTCCACATTATATTTAGCCATGTTTAGCATATATGCCAAAAATTGTTTAATGTATATAGCAAACATAGTCATAGCACTTTATATTTTGGATGGCTTCTCAAAAAGTGATGTTTTGGGCATCCTAAGATCAGGTTTATACATAGTCAAATGTTGCATTAAAAGGTGAGCCACGAGGTTCACAAAATCTTTTGCCTCAAAAATTCCCACACAATTTTTGGGCAGTTTTTTTTCATGGCATGTGGATCAGATTACCCAAAATATTTTTAAACTTTTAATTCTATGTACTTTAGATGTGATTTTGAAGTACAATACCCAGCTCCTCCTACTGAGCTCCGATTGACAGTGCTCTGCTTACCCTATGAACTAGTCATGAGTGGGGAACCAAACTTCACAACCACATCCATATTGAACCAAAATGCTCATATATATTTATAACAAAAAAAAGTACCGCATATACTCGAGTATAAGCCGAGACCCCTACTTTTACCACCAAAAACTGGGAAAACCTATTGACTTGAGTACAAGCAGAGGGTGGAAAATGCATTGGTCAGAGTCTCCCAGTATACAGCCAGCCAGCCCCCATAACTTACATACTCCCGTTCCGGCTCCTGATGGCTCCTCTTCGGTATTCTCTCTGCTCTATTAGCCGGCAGAGACGCTTCCTTGCGATCTGCCAGCTGTTGCACACTATGACGTCATCAGCTGCGACACCGAGGATCGGGAGCCGTGACGAGCATCGGGGCAAAGTTTTTTTTTTTTTTAAATTGACATGTGTATAAACCGATGTGAGGTTTTTCAGCACATTTTTTTGTGCGGAAAAACTTGGCTTATACACAAGTATATACGGTAAATGTCTCTCTGCAATGAGCTCTTCAGTAAAGACATTCTTATGATGCGGGGCATGTTAGCTACAAGGTCAAATGGTTGACAGAAAGATTCTCATTGAAATCTCTGTAGTAAAGGCAATTTTTTTTTAAATTGTAATACCTGTGATTTTTATTTTCATGCCATTAGATACAAAACATAAAATGGATTTTTGAACCATGGGCAAAAAACAAAACAAAAAAAAAAAAACAAAAACACACACACGATCCAAGTAAGAGATTAGAAAACATTTATTAGTAGTCACAGTAAAAGTAAAATATACATCTAAACTTTAAGTTATTTTTCTGTTTACCTACAGGCCGACTATACTTTTTACAAGTCGTAACACTACTTAAAAAAAAATATAAATATACAGTTATTAACAGGAAAGATTTTGACATGCAATTATAAAAAAAAAATCTCTAGCAAAGTTTTTAGCCTATTTTTTCCCAAAGATTAAATTGTTCAATTTTTGTAATGCACATACAAAGAGATTTACAAAACACACACAAATGACAAGCCACCTATTGTCCACTAGACCAGGTCTAAATACAAGGCAAAGCCCAATGGAGAACAGTGGTACCAACTCCAGAAAATAAAACGTACTCTACCAGGATTGTACATTTTAAGCCAGCAGTCATAACGCTCGCTTGTGAATTTACTTTAATACTCCAATGGTTTATTTCGCAGTATTAAAAAAAGAAAAATATGAAGCATGAAATTCCTAAGAGAAAAGCAGCTGGATAGCGGATGTGCTCCCAAAACCTATTGCCCACGGGGGAGTTCGGTCTTGGAAAATTAGCTGTGGAGTTCAGTTCAAAGAGTTAAGGTTCAATCCAGGGAGTCTTGCAAACACATACAGCGAGTTTCCCTGACCAAATTCACAAGTGGGCAATGGGCTTAAAGGACATTCCCCCCAGGATGAAAGACTGTATTTAAATGAGCCTTAGGGGCTCCAGGCTCCATTAACACCTACGGAGCTTGGAGCCCCTCAGGCTTGTTTGCATTCAGTCCTTCATCCTGGTGGTAGATGCCCTTTAAAGCAAACCTGTCATGTGATTTAAGCAGGTCTATCCGAGTGTAGGAAAGAGGCTGAGCACCGTAGGATGCATGAATTTATAGAGATTGGAAGCCATCATTCCCTACTGTTAACTACTGAATGTGTACGTCCATCATACAGAGACAGCAGAGACCTACCTTAAGATAGATTGTATACAACGTTGTCACATCAATCCAGGTGCAATTGTCAGCCAGCCTATGTGGGCAGCACAAGGTGGGGTCTCGCTCTTAGGAATCAGCATTTACTCCACCTTTTGCTTAGAGACCCTGATCATAATTATATAAGTTGTGAACCTTTCACATAACCAAAGACTGACCCCGACACCTGAACTACTGAAATGGAGCACTGATCAATTCTTTTTTGCTAAAAAGTCATAGTCCAATCACAAGGTCACCGATTAACATTATTTAAAGTGATACAGGTCAATAAGATTATTGGCCTCAATCTCGATGTAGACGCCGTTTATAACAGAGCTCAGCTTTCATCTAGCTTATCCGCTATTGTATAGCACATGAGAGAACATCTGAACACACCATCCAAAAAGGAATCAGAGATTTTAGATCATGGCTGTATTATATATTAGACATAGCATACAACAATCACGTATGAAGATCCAATCCTAAATATTTTGTACATAGAAAAACTTAAAAGGTCAAAACAAAGATGCATGACTGTAGATTATATTACATGTCCAAAAAACAGGTAACTGGATACCAGCATACACCATGACTGAGCATACGTGGTGCCAACAATGTTCCTAAGGGCAAGATATACCATACTAAAAATCAAGACACAGCTACACAGTAATACAGAAGTTTAAAACAAAACTTTTAGGTTTTACAATATGGAAGCTTACGTATTCTTTAAATTATACAAAACACACACATATATCTTAATGTTGTAAAAAAAAAAAAAAAAATGGCTCATTGGGGTGGACAGATGTCCTTTGGATTATACCAAGGACTAGACTGTTCAATACAAGACACTCAAGAGTTCATTATTATCCAAACTTATGGAAACCTTAGATGTTTACCCCTTTTTTATTCCTTACAGACCCAAGGATCACTAAATACCCATATACAGGCAAGGTTTTTAGGGTTTAAATAATATAAAAAAAAAAAAAAGCCTTGAAATTTCTGGTGCATGAACATCCTGAGATGCACCAAAATTAATAATAGGCATGTGCCGCTTTATAACTTTGGTAGATGCGCGCCCTTAAGTTTTATAACATGCCTGTAAAATGTTTGGTCACGTATACTGGTCATTAGAATTGTATATGGGGATAACAACTTGTATTAAAAATGGAAATTAAGAGGTCATCCTTAAAACCTCATAAATAGAAGCTTATGCGCATAATAACATTTGGGGGGGGGGGGGGGTGGAAGGTATAAAAAAAAAAAGATAAAAAAAAAAAAAAACATCCTCCCTCTGTTCTACCCGTCCCCAACACATTTATCCTTAAGACAAGCCTGAAAGCATGACCATTATAACAAAGTAGTCTCCAGTGACCTCTTGTGAAAGTCTAACAGTGGGACAGAAGGAAGAACATCCTAGTTCTCTTCCCAAATCTTGTAATCCAGTTTCTTTTATCTGCCTTGGTCATAGTCGCTAACCATCCGCTTGATGTGGTTCAGTTTGGCTTTCAGCTCCTTGCAACGTTTCCTCTTGTTCTTGTAACCGGAAGACTGAAAAAGAAGAACATTTATTTTACAAACAGCAGCAAAAATAAAAATTAAGTATTTTTTCTTTAATATTAGAACACAATCTAGCTGTAGCCTCATACCGGTCATACCTCTGCTCCCTATAAACTGATTACATATGCCACAATCAGAGTCAGAGATAAAACCTATGATAGCGGTGCCATTGAATGGGTTGATTTGTGGATTCATTATGCCTTCTCAGATGGTCTTTAGGCGGGGAAGGCACATGAATCTTCTCCTCCCCACCAGTTTTTGGACTACCCCAACTCACACACACCACTTTGGGGGATGTCAGAGTGGGCATGGACGCCCGGCCTTCCACATTTACTATACTTCTATAGTAGTACAAAACTCCACCAGTGCCGATCTGGCCTACAGGTCAGAACTAGTGGAGTTTGTAACTGTACCCATCAAGAGGCAGAAGCCTCTTAGTGAATATGGGCGCCAGTCCGCCTACAGGGGCAATGTTATGACTGGAGTATTAAGTGCCAGTCTTAAAAGAGTAACTTGCTGACCAGTGGAGGGCTCAGTGCCGAGACCCCCACAGATCGCGGACCCCTCGTCGCTCCGTCAGACTAATAGAGAAGACGCCCTTGCATGACCGTTCTGCTCCATTAATCTCTATGGAGCTGACGGAGATCGGTGAGCGCGGCGCTTGGCAGCTCCAATGGTCCGGCGGACCCCTCATTTTCGCAATCTGTGGTGGTCTTGGTTTTTGAGACCCCCAATGATCAGCAAGTTAGGCCCTATCCCGTGGATAGGGCGCAACTTTAGTAGGAAAGCCCCTTTAATGAATTCCTCACAGCTAATCAGCAGGGGGTGCCTAGGGTCACTTAACTACTATTGACCTATTTGTCATGAGTAGTTCAGGAATTTGGAAAACCCCTTTAACTAACCATCATATTGTTATGACTAAAACATATGGATATAATGCATTCTTACCGATTTAATATCCTTTAGACGGTTATATTCATCAGCAACAGCCTAGAAGGAATATGGAGATAAAAATCATGAGGGCTGAAGAACTTACACCAGTATACATAGCAGGTACTCAAATTCATTCATTCATTTTTAATTCTTCCAGTGCGACCAATAACATGTAAAAAACTCATTAGTTCAACAGCAGTAAAAGATCAAGAATTTGAAATAAAGGTGTAGTCCTTAAAAAGTAAACTTCTCCTTATAAACTGACCTTGTATGACTGGCTTCCTTCTGGGTGTTCATCCAGCTCCCTATCCAGCTGATCAAGGGATTTCGAGATATCCTCTAGCTCGGCTTGTAACCCCTTGTATTCCTGCAGGTCAGCATCAAACTCTCTCTTGTAGTCTTGTCTCTGCTGGTCTGATGTGATGGGAGGGTATTCACTGTATGACAAGAAAGGTTTATTTGCTAAAACCCAAGACAATATTGTAAAAATGGCCATAAAATGACTTTATACAGGCATAACTGGCCCTGTTTTGCCTCCAGGGGTGGGGAGCTAGCACTGCAAGATGTAGAGGTCCTGATATCATAGCACGAGCTCTAACACTGAAGCCTAGGAGGCAGAGCAGTGCTGGCCATCTATATAGTCACAGCCATGCTGGAATAAGGAAGTTTTGCGTATTGATTGAAGTTACCTTTCCCAGTCATCCTCATCGTCCAGTTCTTCAGCAGACTCTCCTCCGGTGGTGTAGTCAGTATCATAGTCATTGGGAGATCGCCTGGGTCTTCCTGGACGTTTTTTGTATGGAGCCTTCTTGCTGGCTTCAGAGCTGCTGCTGTATACATTTGGTGAAAAGCCAGACTCATTCTTCACTGGGTAATCATCCTCCACTATCCTGAAGACAGAAACATTTATAGAAAAAAATTAAATCATACAAAACAAAAACAAACTAAAAAAACCCCACAAATATTAGAGGACATCTACCACCAAGATGTAGGATTGTAAACCAAACACAATGACATTCTGGTGTGTGCCCCCTCTAGCAGGATCCGCTCTTCTTTCAGCTTCTTAGGTCCTTGTTTAAAAAAATTTAAAAAAAAGACTAAAAATTATGCAAATGAGTCTAAGGGGCTCTGGGCATCATGGCTGTTAAAGAAGCTTGAAGCGCCTCAGGCTCATTTGCATAACTGTTAAAGTCTTTATGTAAAAACAATAAGACGCTAAAAGAAGAACAAATCTCCTCAGAGGGGGCACACACCAGCATGTACATATGCTGGGTTTATAATCTTTGATTCTGATGGTAGATTTTCTTTACATAAGCTGTACCAACTTTATCCAGGATAGGGGATAACAAGGTGAGGGTCCAACTGCTGGAATTCCCACAATCATGAGAATAGGACCCGCAGCAATGCAAGAAAATGGTTGTCTATGATAACCCTCTGTGCCTTCATTTGGAGATAAGTCAGATGCATAGTTGTTAGAGTATACAATGCAGAAACTAAACTCACGGCTGAGTCCTGAAGCTGTGCTCAGAATAAGCCTGAAGTCCATTCACACTTCTGTGCTCCATTACTGATCCATTGACCTTCTCGTTGTATTCTGACATGGCTGGTATCTGCTCAGGATCTGTAGCCACATTCTTTACCTGTCATCAGGGGAAACAGTAAAGAGGAATATAGTCAGGTTTTGTAGATATAAGGCCCATCCCTGGAACCTACACCTGTATCCAGACCCTGGCCAGGGGACCCTTATCCTATGACAGGTGTGAGAAGAGAGCTAGACACACAAGCTTGGCTGTCCAGGGATGGGGTAAGTGAGCACATGTACATACAGCAAAGTATCTTTAGTCCTGGATCCAATAATCTAGAAAATCTGACCCCACTTCTCCAACAGAACTATAAATATTAGACTGGACTTCACAAAACCTGGAACTGGTTAGGGATAATCTATTAATCTAGTAAAATAAAAGGACAGGTAGATTTTATATTGGACTTTCCTTCGCTAGGATCTATAGAATTTACTGCCTTCAAATTGAAGGATCTAGATTTGTACAATTTAGGACGATTGAAACTGGAATTACAATGCAAGAATACACAATAAACACAGCTGAAAACACACACTTTGTATCAGGATGTACAAAAGCAAGAAAAACTAGTCTCAGCCGCACCGTGTCATAAAATGTGTAACTGAAGCAAAGCGGCACAAAGGCACGTAGGACATAACAGAGCAGTAATAGTAACAATCACTATGGCTTATAGCAGAGGTCTGCCATGATGGGGAGGGGGGGGGGGGATATAAAAGTATTAGAATTAGTATGAAATACAGAACACCAACAATACAGGAGCTTTTTAGCTTCTAAAGGGCAAAGCACCAAGTTGCAAACTAATTAATATAAAATTCTAAAAAGATAAACTATTAAAGTGTCATGCCTGAAATCACCCTATTCACATCAAATGTAAAAAATTGGCCTGCGGTTACCCACGAAAGTGGTTACCAATTTTAGGTGTGGATCATCCAAATCGAAAAAGGTAGACAATCAAAAGATATGGCCTGTTACACACAAGCGTGAGCAGCCGGTGTATACATGCCGGCTGAACACCCACGCCAGAACCGTATTAACTATTAGAGTGCCCGTTGCGCATATACGACACGTATACACGGGCTACACATGTTCAGGTGTAACAGGCTGTAGAGTTTCTATTTAATCAGTACCTAATCACTCCGCTTTATAAACATCCTCTTAAAATTCCTTGTAGGAAGAAGGCAGCTTATTCATATTGGTTAATCCTTGAAGTGATAAGAATTCACTTTTCTATCATTTGGCAACAGCCTCAAAGCAAAAACACAAGTGTATCTCCAGGTTTCTGGAAACCTCATCTTATACCTGGAAAGAGACAACACCCAGAGACATCCGACCGACCAGTTTCTCTTCCCGCCCACGGCTGCATTCTTCATATCGTACTGGATATATTGTAACTTACAACACAGAAACTATTCTAACTAGAGAGGTGAAACAGAGAAAAATGCAACATATAGGAAAAGATACAAAGAGTGGATCGGCACCAACTCCATAATAGGAGCTCAGATTACTGAGCATATCACATGTCCCGGTTTTTATTACACCAGGTTTCAGAGGCCTACACTACGCCGGACGCCTCTACTATCATGTTCTGAATTGTCAGACAACAACGTTGTGGATGTGACTACATTTTTAAACAGGGATCTCCAATTCCACAATTGGTCCAAATCAAGCATAAAAGATAATAATCCTGATAATATTTCCAGATGCTTTACATTTATGGTGCTGCACACAAAAATAAGTGGAATATCTCCTACTGTAGGTTTTAATGAAACTTGCATTGTGATAAACATGAAGACCCCACACAGACAACCCCCTGCAGTGAACGGATAGATCGTCAGCTTATCAACTTACAACCCCCTTCCACCTGAAATCCACAGGTTCTCTTGGACAAGTAAATATGCAAAATTGGTGTCAGTAGATCTTATATACAGCGCTGCTTTCAATTAATTCTCTCCCGTGCCTCCCCCATACTCTGGAATGCTCTACCAAAAACGTCTTAGACTGCCCTCACCCCCACCTTCCAAACCATCAAACATAACCTGAAACCTACAGATTTAGGAATACCTACAACACAAAATAACCCTCTACTTTCCTCCCACACCTTGTATCTCCATATATCCCCCCATATAGATTGTAAGCCCTCATGGCACTGTCCTCTTTCAACTTCTTACAGATCTCTGTAGTTTTAGTATTTTGCACTTGTCTTTCTTCATATCGCAATGTATGTGAACCCCTTATTGACTGTACAGCACCGTGGAATTAATGCCGCTCTATAAATACTGATTTATTACTGATGAAGGTCAGGGCTCTTTCTGTATGCACACTGGCAGCCATCATCACAAGTTACACGGAGTCTACTGTAAATGGGGTTTATGGACATTGCCACATTTAATTTTATAGATTTATTTTAAAAGACGAGATCTAAATTTTTCCCCCTATATAAACCATTTGCTTAACCAAATCTTGAAAGAAGAAGTAGGTCACCAGGATCTGTGGTTTTTATGATGTAAATGGCTCCCGATGGAAGTTTACAAATTCTTAACAAAAAGGAGAAAACACAGATACAACTCGCTCTAGTCTTCAGCGTGAAGCCAGAACAAACAAGCTGACAATGTAATGAAACTCCAGTCCCCGCCCAGAAACTGCAGCCTCTCATTACAAACACCTCTCTGTCATGCGACATCACGTTACATGACTATGCGCTTATCCGGCAGCATCTCCACATGAGGAATGTTAGCCTGCAGGCAGATACAGTCCCACCAGCATAGCCAGGACTAGTGAAACTGCAGAGGCCACTCCCACTTGTATAAACATGAAATGTGATCATCCAGCTAAAGCGATGGTGAATGGGCCATATACACACTTCTATACACCACAGACAAAGAGACAACTGATAAACCCAATAGATGACCAATTATGCTAATTTTCACCTTTATTATAATATCTAAAATAAACGATCGGTAAAATCCCATGGACGTGTTATGCAGCCCCAAGGGAAGTCAACCACTACTTAATGTGTCCATTCTGGCACATCACACAAAGTAAACAACAATGAAATCAAGACAATCACATCCTTTTGGGTACATGGAATTGCAGTGGTATTAAAAGGGTTTCTAAGGCTTAATAAAACAGATACCATAGAATAGGTCTAAAATATCAGATTAGAGCATTTGACAAAATTAGTATATTTGGCCGAGATTAGTCACTTTTTAGAGTCTGGAATGTGAGTGTCACTTCCGGTACTCCTTTGTTCCATTTAGCGATGAGCAGACTCAAACTTTATGCTCCAGAACATATTACCAGATCAGTGGCCTTGCAGCCAATCCGGCAAATTGATGCCCCTAGCTACTAGCCATAGCTGTGGTCAGAGGGACAACAATGGCCAAACAAAGGCTTGTGGCTACAGAACTGTAGATAAAAAGACAAACTGGATGTTTATTTGCAGCTCACATTTCCAACTATGCCTTTACCTGCCTGCATCTATAAACAAGCCTGATGCGATCTATAAGATGACATTATTATCTCTAATATGACACCAAAAGCGCATTTCTAGGTATTACAGAACCAAAAAACCAAAATGCGTCTGAAGTGACTATCCCTCTGCAGCCTCTAAAATCAACTCAGGCAAATGTGACTCCTCTCTGCTCAGTCCGACATGACTTTGGAAGGATTTTTTTTTTTTTTAACAGGTAAATGGGCGAAATTTCACATAAACTCACATATTTGATTGATCACTAAAGAAGGGTTCGGTGAATGTGCATGTGAAACTGGTGGGTTCGGTACCTCAAACAAGGTTAAGAACCACTAAAACTAGGAGACAAGTAAAATGTGTTGTATTGTACTTGGCAAAGATTTCAGTACAAATATTGCAACAAATACAGAACATAAAAACGTTATCTGTAAAGAATTTCACTTTTTCTAAATAACCCTTCACATTCAGTACTGCAGCCTACTCTCACTAACCATTGCGATAAAAATACTAAGCCACTATAATAAAACATCAAGAAATGACAACAACCTATCCACATGGAAAGACTGGTAGAACTGGCAGCAGTATTTATACTGGCACGTACAGCACAACCACAAGGAACTTTATGTTCCCATTGGACAGATTTATTATTGATCAGTTATTATAAACCTTGCAGTTAGCAAAATGGCTATTCCCATCTCAGATATCTGATATATCCAAACCAGAGGTTATAAATATCCAATAGGTACAATCCCTGATAACCTCCCTGCCTGGAAGGGCCTTTACAAACTTTTTATATAAACCTTTCTACTCTTTGCCCAAATTGTAAAAACATCACAATATATCTGATTATAGATGTGAGAATGGATAGAAATTGAGAAGCTTTGTGTTGGTAACCAGACCGACATTAATTCCATTTTTCTGTCCCTATGTCAAAACTAGAATGCCTGATGCCAGACGTGAACAAATCGATACACACTTCTCACAGATGCTCCATAACATCCGGCCTCAAGCACAGCCCGGTGCTTACCCATTCCTCCACGTTCGGATCTCCTTGTTCTTCATGAATCGTTTTCTTCCATATAATGTTGGCCTTTCCATAGTCGTTGATCTTCCTCCTTGTTTTCACAGAGAAGAATATGATAATGGCAAATGCCACAACAATCAGGAACCCCAGGACAATGGCGATAGCCTAGAAGAAGGCGGACATTTAGATTTACAGGGTCAGAATGGACAAGCTGCATTGTTAGGTGCAGAACATGTAAAAGATGTGAGGAGCTGTATGTACTCTGCTTCATCTCCATGCTTAAAATACATTTCCCCTTCTCTCTCTGAACAATTCACAGTTCTTGTTTTTGTCTATAGAAAGAATGATGGCGGTGGTCGCACAATTTACTGACATTAGCACTTGTTTAGCTTTCCCCAGCTTGATTCATAGACCGAGCAAAATATGTATCCAATACAGCAAAGAATATACCCAGGTGGGTCTTCGACCCCAGCCACTCATCTGTACATTGTCTAAGGTAGGGTAAAAATATGAACAGCTATACAATTTATTACGAAAAATCATCAGCGTGAGCATCCGTGTACACGAAAATGTGAGACGCAACTAAAAGACCCACGTGTCTTCAGAGTATGAGGTGCGCTTACACGTAGATCTGCCCAAGACACAGACTTGGGCAGGAATAGGACTCTATGAGTTTTGGGGCTCAGTCAGTCATGGTACATACAGGGCTGTGGTAACTATGGTTATGTGCGGGAGCTCATTGAAAAACTATTTCATGGGATAGCACAAAGAGTCAAAAAGAAAATTTGTGTGCATGGAAATCGGCATCAAATACGCACGGTTTGCCTGCTTTTTTTTCCTACCTTATCTAAT
This sequence comes from Engystomops pustulosus, assembly GCA_019512145.1. Classification (NCBI taxonomy): domain Eukaryota; kingdom Metazoa; phylum Chordata; class Amphibia; order Anura; family Leptodactylidae; genus Engystomops; species Engystomops pustulosus. Next base: position 284,805,160 of record CM033641.1, on the reverse strand, counting down.
GTCATTTCAAGCAAAAGTCTGCATCAAATCTGCATCATTATGCAGACTTTCATTCTCCCATAAGCTACAATGTGCAAAAAAATAAACATGGAAAAATCCACAAGGGCGCACAATAAAAGCAACATGATCATTATTTTATTTTAAGGCTTTACTGACTAAATCACTTTCACTTCAATGCTACCGTATTATGCTGAGGATTTTCCACCACAAAATCCACACGAAATCTGCAACGTGTGCAGATACCCTAAGGGAAATGTTTTAAGAAATTGTTCAACCCAGTTAAATTTTAGCAGGAGTTTCCTCAGGGGCCCAATACATACACGGGAAATCATTTCATGACCATGGACTGTACACAGAGCTTTTATCTCAACGCTGGTGATATATGATCCCCAATGTTGCTTAGAAATGGTACAAAGAATACCAGGGCACCCACTGCACTCATACAAGATACGTACTAAACACGACAACAGATTCAGTAATTACATCAATGTGTAATTAGAGAATATCCGGGAAAAGCAGAACAATTATAAGATCTTACATTGTAATCAGCAAAGTGCTGAAAGAAATGGGAAGCTATAGAAACGGAGCCTCCTGTAAATACAGCCTCTTCCGTATCCAGCCTAATAGCAAATTATTCCTCAACAGATCTTATCTGCAGAACAAAGTGAGCATTTATAGACATGCTGTGGCTTTATAAATCAGAGTTTAGCCTGCAGATATTATGCTTTGTGGGTCTTCAGCAGAGATTCCTGTAGGTGTGCACCCCAATAAGAATTCATTATATATCCATAGGTATAACTACAGTTCTAAAGTTACAGATGTACATCTACCATGAAAACATATTATAGCTCTATTATGGTTATTGATAAGACACAGGTACTTACCTCTTGTGGTTCCACAACACAGTAGTGGTAGAGATACTGATTGACAAACACCCCAGTAGTGACAGGAGAATAGAACTGGTTGCACAATGATAGAATCTGATTGTAGAAGGACGATCCAGATGCTTGGGCTACAGGATTTACTCCCATGATATAGACGATTGTAGCAATGAAGACCAATCCACCAATGATTCCACTGGCAATGATGACAAGCAGGTAAAATCTTCTAGTGGTGGACATTTGTGCCCTTGTTACAAGCATAACAAAAATGACCATCCCACAGATGAAGCAAAAGGCAGCCATGGCCAAAATGAATCCTTTGGCAGCGCGAGGATCTGTGTAGGCTCCTCCATAAGCAAAGCCAAGGCCTGGCGAAGCTCCTCCAAAACCATAGCCACTGTATCCACCAGCATAGCTACCAGAGTAACCAGAATATCCTCCAAAGCCATATCCCATAGACTGTCCAGTGATGTCCAAATCCCATGGCAATGTGGAAGCTACACATGCAAAGATTCCCACACACATGACAACAATGAGGATGGACATTATCTTGATGATTCCCGGTGGAGAGCTCCACTTGTAGAAGTGCTGGATTTCGTCCTCTGGATAGTAGGAGTATGCAGGCTGAGAAGGCAGCTTCCCTCCATACAGGTCTTGGCTGGGGGCATAAACAGATGGTTTGCTGCAAGAAAGTGAAGATTGGATAAGAACAGAATACAAAAAAAAAAAAATTTTTTTTTTTACCAAAGTCATTGACAAATTTTGCAGTTTTCTGGCAGAGAAGGCAAATAAATCTCCCTTAGTTTATTGCCCTCTCCGACCCACTCACCACTTGGGCACGTTGCAAAAAATACCACTAGTTAAAACTGGCAGTGTTTGCATCCGCATCCACTAAGAGGATGGAGACTCTTATTAAATATGGTTGCCGGAGCACCGGACGGGGGAATTTCAATCTTAAAAGGGTGAAAAAAAAAAAAAGAATTGAAAAATGACTCCTTTTCTTGTGTATATCTGGAATTTTTATAAATTATACATGGCTGTAAGAGTCATCTCCTCATTTCTCCCACCTTCCTTTTGGGTATGTAGTCTCCAGCATGGTGCATATCTTGCAAATGCACCCATAACACAGTTTGGCACCTGGTTCCAAACATGCGCACAGAGAAGTAAGGTCTATACCTCAACTTCACTGAGGAACACTTACCACATGCTGGTGCATTGTATGACAGAGTGCAAGGTCCCTCCATCCCTCCCATCATACTGAATAAACCAAGAGGCTCTGGCTAGTGGCTGCGCTGCTGGGCAGACTGTCACAGGCTATAGCTTACACTACTGTAATTGTTTCCCCATATGTATTGCAATGTGGTTATGTTACTGTATTATACTGTGTCTAAAAGGTAAAAACTGGTGGTGAGCTTAAGGGTTAAACCTGTGCAGGTAGATAAATAAGTTATGAGTGGATCATGAAACATTTTGTTCTCCAGGGCACTAAGCCTGACACGACAAATGACACAAAGGAACCACTGAAAGAAACTCTAGACTGTAGAAAACCGAGAACCGGTCTCTGTGGGTCCTGTATCGTGTAGCGCTCCACTAGATCTACAGACTACAAAGTGATTATTTCTGATATCAAACACATCCATGAGTGTACTGCATGTATTCCTGGAGGCTCCCAGGGATGCACATACAGGTTACACATTTAGGGAATTTCTCCAAGTAATCCTCCACATTCACCATTGGCTGTATAGTAAAGACTGTATTTTGTCTATATGGGAAGTGGATAAAACAAAGTTATGGATTAATGCACTGCTGTATCGTACAGAACACAGCATTAGTATAAAGCAACAGTAAAAGCCAAGTACAGAATCAATGAAAGGGATAGTTTGTTTCCTAACCTAAAAGCCAAAAGGTTAAAATAGGACACTATGCCCAGGACCCTGACCTACTAACACAAAAACATGTTCTACTAGTCGCTGTACATGTTCACACTCTTATCACTTACTCACGGCACAACAGGCCGTTTCCCACATAAAGTTTACATTGCTTATCAAAGCAGATACGTACTATTCATCTGGTCGATAAGGTGGCGGACTCTCAAACGGTCTGGAAGACATTTCGTCTGTCAGGGCGGATGGTCACCTGAGTAGAAGACAAGACATAGAAATATAAATACATATATATATAAATCATATACATACAAAAGGCTAGGGAGAGTTCAGCACAGCCACTTGTACAGAATATATGTGGAAGTCATATCAAAACCCAGAGCATAAGGATGGAGCCATCAACATCATTCCTTTCACATTTGTGGCCATATACGGTGGTTTAGTGGTTAGCATTACAGCCTTGCAGCGCTGGGGACATGGGTTTATCATCTGCAAAGAGTTTGTATGTTCTCTCCGTGTTTGTGTGGGGTCCTCAGGTTTCCTCCCACACTCCAAAATATACATAAAGGTTGATTAGTTTGTGAGCCTATGGGGACAGGAACTGATTTGGCAAGCTCTGTGCAGTGCTGCGTAATCTGTGTGCGCTATAAAATTTTAAGAATTATTATTATATACACCATTTTGATCTCGGGTGTAGCCAAAAGCATGATACAACTACTGTATCTTGCCCCCTCTGCACAAACGAAACGTTAAACTACTGTGTGCAAGCAAGGAAATCTCTCTCTATGGATTCATAGCCACAAAATTATAAGACGTCTCTATCCGGCCGTGTGCTACATGTACCCTAACGTTTTTATACAGGTAGCCCACGGCCACATCCACCTCAGTGGGGAATATGGTCATCTGTTTGAATAACCATATTGCCCACCCACCGCACCTTGTCAGAGCCACCCTCCTTCCTGCACCCGGTCTTGTGCAAGGTGCCCAAGAGATTAAATGAAACCTACAAAGGAACATCAGGAAGAGACGGGATGCAAAAAACATAAAAAAGTTATATTATCTTAACCAAGATCTGAACAGGTCTAACAACATAGTTGTAGAGGTCCACTGTCGGGCACATTGCAGAATACTGTTAAGAATCAAAGCTCCTCACAAACTGTTCAAGACTTTGGCAATTGTCATGAGCACAGACAGATCAGCACTATTGTTCCAAGTAAGAAGCGTAAGCTCCTCGTGACTTGGAAATGACTACCTCTCCAAAATTAGACTGTACCGTCAGATTGAATCCGATTGGACCAATAATCCATTTTAATTATCCAAATTAAATTAACTTCATGAGGTTTAATAACTAAGAAAAAAAAGGAAATTAAATGCTTTCAATGTGTTCCACATATTTTCTGACACCAATTTAATGAGATACACCAAATAAAAACAGGTTTACAATGTGTGGACACAGCTGGACAGGGTAATGCAAAGCTCCATGCTATGGGACACAGCGCAGGATTACAGCTCTACAGATTTTATACTAAATTCAGCCACAAAATGTAATCTTTTCTCCACGTTTCCTCTGAAGTAATAAATAAAATGGTAGCAGCAGTTTTAAAAAGAAAAAAAACTTAGATGTGTCAAAAGTTGGATCAGTGGAAATCGGGCAGCAGAGACCCCTAACAATCACTGAGAAGAAGGGGCATGTTCCTTGACCAGGTTTCTAATGCACATTGTTGATATTATTTTCTAGTGGTTCTCTCTTTAACTACGTTTGGGTGGCACAAACCTCTAAGTGCTGGGAACCAGGGTTGGCTCCAGGTTTCGGTAGGCCCCAGGGCAACAAAGCCACAGTAGGCCCCTTTGCAGTGAACTCAGATGGCAGCATTAAAAGCCCCCTCATACCCTATGGATTAATTAAATACAGCTCCCCTCACACCAATGGATTCCTTATGTCTCCCCACCCCCCCCCCCCCCCCCAACCCCCAACAGCTCTAGACCTCAGCCATGCAGGAAACAACCCATTAAACCTATTACATTTATGGTTTGCTTGAACTTTGTGAGAACTACACAACTATTGACTTCCACATCATTATATTTGTCCAGCCTACAAACCATTGAGGGAGATTTATCAAGCAAATTGCTCCAATCCAATTAAACATAGAATGTCCCCTTGGCTTCAGCGATCCGTACAGTTCAGCCTCCCCAGAAGTTTAATTCCGTCCTTAGAATCTGCTTCAATAATTGATATTTACTACAGATTCCCAACCTGCGACTTATTTTACACTGCAGGTTTTTCACCAGCATCAGATGTGTAGAAATCCCATCTATGATGCGGTTATTGTAATTCGCTGCAGGTAGGTAGCCGGCAATTCCACATCGGCTATACCCCAGAGCATAGCGTTACAATACACAGTGTAATGATGTGGACACTGATAGATCTGGCACAATGTAAGGGCTTATTCACACAACTTTTTCAGTCCATAAGACAGGGATGGTCACATTTCACTGACCAAAAACACATCACTAGGACTCCAAGCACATGTGAAGGCAAAAGGGAAGAACAGGGGGCCGAGAGGAAGGTTTTATCATGAAGGCTAAGACTGGGCTGTCCATACGAACCAGGTGCTTCACTTACACTTACTGTACTCACGTGCATTTTCAAATTAAATTATCTTTTTAACAGAGCGGGAAATTTTTTTAGTAATCTACAGGGGTGCATTATATGTATTGTAAGATGCAGGAACCCCTCATTTGGCCGATTGGCCTAAACCCGAGGACCGTTTCCCTTGAGATAAGAGAACAGAGTGTCCGACGTACCCCCATCGCTCCCCGATATGAGCTGAACAACCAGTCGCACATGGCCAGGCTGCCCAATTCATCCCTATGGTGCTGACTGAGATAGCCAAGTACCATACTCATCTTGGGGCGAGGTGAGGGGTCTGACAGGGTACATCGGACCTCCCGTACTCGTGATCTGTGGGGGTCTCATCACCAAGACCGCCACCGATCAGCAAGTTTGTGGGAAAACCCTTTTGAGCATCCAAAAGAGAACGGTGTGAACCCCAATTGCCAAATTCTGGCCGATCTTATCGGAAGAGAGACACCAAAAGAATAGAAGTGCAGCTGGGTACAAGCAATGTCACTGACAACCTTACAGCAAATATAAGAAGGGAGGATTGTAGGTAATGAGCTCTGGCATCTCATGCTGAGGTAGTAGGATGAAGGTAGACAGAATCCATCTTGTTAAAATTCCTAAGGGACTGTATGGATTAAATGAGTGGACATGGTCCTTGGGAGAACATGTAGCTTGTACGCGGCTGAGGTTAATGTCAGATCCCCACGGGATAGGAGAAACCAAACTTTGTACAACCCTTTTAAGTAGTCAAAACTACCAGCATACAATCAACAAAAACCAATCTAGATTAAAGATTCAAAACTTGTCTCATACAAGAGGCGATGTACATAATACACATACATTTGCCAATTTCTGGTTATTATAAGACCAGTCTTCCCTCTGCATGGTCTTCAAGCTGCCAGGATGCCTCCCATATTCTTTACACTAAGGAAAGACAATTCTGCCACTCCCCATCAGTCTATAGCAAACCAAATCACTACTGTACTGATATTAATGAATATCTACCAACAAAACCCATCATGACAAACCAAGCATGTCAGTTCACTCCCGGTGTGCAGAGTTCAGGCCGTGTGATCCCGGCAGCAAGTGTGGAACGGGCCTTACTTATAAATGCAGGCACCGTGACTGTGGTAACCTTCTTATATTTGTTATCCATGGCCTCCTTCCTTCTACAATCAACTTTTAAAATGATGCTAATGAGACTGAGGGGCTCTAGTGAGTGTTTCCACTCGTTACACTAAACAAAGGAGTTCTCCCCTCCCCCTGCACTTCCTGCTGCTACTAGATTACACAGGCAGAGGGGGGAAACAAGTTTTGCTCAATGTAACGGCCTGTATATCTGCAGCAATGAAGGGCTCTGGTAACAGCTACCAGAGCCTCTCAGCCTCCTTAAAATAATTTAAAAAGTTTATTTTAGAAGGAAGGAGGTAACAGATGACAATCAGATTACTAGTCACAGTGCCTGGATCTATGAGTAAGTGCCCCAGGTTTATCATGCTTGAATTTGATGGTAGATTTCATTCAAGCACTTTGAATGAGATGGAAAACTCACTTTTAGCTGCAAAAAGTTTTCTTTTGCCTCATTGTACTTGTAGACTTCTATAAACGCATGTAATTTGCTTACCCTCTGTGCGGACCGTCATAGGAGTCCAAGCTAGATCAAGTAAACATTTTAGATAATTGTTCTGTCGATTTATGGAAATTTATGAAAAGTTAGTGTCCATATTATTCTAGTTGACTCTTATAGTTGGAATATCTCACACAGGTGTGTAGCACTCGGCTTTACACCTCCTCCAGCCAAGTCCTTATACAATACATCTATTAATATCTCTAAAGAGGCTAATGAAGCAGTATTGGGCAGAAATGGTGACATTCCTCCGAAAGATCCTGCTGTGATCCCCAGAGCCGAGCCTGTACAGAGCTATGTGACTATTCTACTTGGAGGAAGAAGGAGAGGCCACTGCGCAGGGAGTTTCCTGACATCAAGACCTTTCCTGAGCCAACATTCAGGCCGACATTGTGTCAACAAAATTAACTCATGGGAGAAGGGAAAATGTATAATATCTGACATTTCTAAAGGATGTACCATGCTGTATTAGTCAACTAGACCCGAATGATAAGCCTCCTCCATACACTACCACAATATCAATGCGATTACCAACCTAAGGAATTTCCCTACTCAGCTGCCAACTATGGAGTTTCACATAGACCGCTCTACCAGCCCAAAATTGCAGAATCTCAAGAAATGTTTCCTAAGAAACTTTGCAAGTTTCGTATCAGTTTGAAAAACAACAAGCGGCAACACGTGACTCGTAAACCTTCCTGGGGCCATAAAGTCTCACATTTCCTTATTACAAGCCGTCCACAGTTTCTACAGTACAAGTTTATTTATGTGTTCTGTCACACTAGGACATTCAGTTCAAGGTTCAAGCATTGCAGTCTGTGTCACTCGCTGGGCATTGAGAAATCCAGCTGATAAGGACCATCTGGGAAAAGCAATGGTTGGGCTCTGTTCACATGTGCACTGTTTATTTTAGTTATAGGGGCTGAATACTGGAAACTATAGAGCCAGATCTGTTGTATTGCAGGACCTGAAAATCCACTATTATTAGGGGTTTGTCATGTTTACATCCAATTGTTTTATGATGGGCAAAATACTCTGCACCTTCAGAGTTCAAATGTGATCAAAATGGTATCTGATCAGTGAGGGGGGTTCTTACAACAGGAACCCCACCAATTCACTAGAACAGGGGTCCCGTTCTCAATAATTGCTGGAGCGGTGGGTCGTGCATGTGTCATGCCACTGCTTTCAATAATATAGGAGTGTGGAACACTGAAGAGACTGGACAAAGTCTCTAAGGCAAGTATCACCAACCTTTGACACTTCTGCAGTTGTGAAAATACTAGTCCTGAAAGGTACTCTTGCTTGACAGTTTTGTGCCCATACATAGCAGTGCATGGGGCATGCTGAGAGTTGTAGTTTCACAGCTGGAATGCTGAAGGTTGATCACCAATGCTAGGGCCAAAGAAATAACAATGTTTCATACAATATGATTTTCATTGTGTTTACAGAAGGGATAAGTCACTGCCTCTCAGAACACGTACACGTGTAGGCTTGGTTCTGCCCTGTGCGCGAGGTCAGGGGACGGAATTAACCTTCTGAAGTGTATAGACAACCGCAGAATGAGTTTGCCATGGTGGGTCAATTAAGAGGTCCCAAACATCTGACACCACCCCCATTCTTTAAAGGAAACCTAGCATGAGGAATCTACTATCAGAAGCAGATGTGATGGCAAGTTCCTCCTGCCTCTGCCCTTATCTGAAATGTAATAATCCTGGAACCTAAACCAACTTGTTAAAAACTTTATTTTAGTAATATGTAAACTGCCTGCCTAGAAATAAGTTCATAGCAAAATAACAAACAAGAGGAGACAAGAGCAAAGGAGGCAGAAGGAATGGGCAGCTCCGCGCTGTAATTCAGGAGAAGTCCCAGCAATGTCGGTGATCCTCGGTCCTGGAATGATCAAATAAGGCTAAAGCTTTACTGGACGGCACCCTCACCTACCAAATTAATTGTAACCGGGATACCGGGACACTGGCGAAGTATCAGCCATAAGGGGAGGGGTCCCAACGGAGGATCTCCCCAAAGCTATGACATAATTGACGTAATATGACATTTGGACATCATACAAAATAACAGTAAGGTAACTGCAGCAAGTATAAGAGATATGGAAACAATCAGCCTATTGTTACATATGACGCAAGTCTAATGTTCCTAGACGTAATGCCAGAAGACTGAATATCCCAAACATTAGTGTCCGGAGAGGGAACCTTTCAAAAAAGTTACAACCTCCAGGTTACATGTGTTCATCCCTCTAAAGCCTACAACCCTCAAATTATTGAGCTGAATCCTTGGAGTTTGTTGATTCAAGGTTCGGTTACAGAAATCCAACATCGTTCTTGGACCAAACTCACTTGTGGGCAGAAGGTTTAAGAAGCCTGGTCTAGGGGTGGGTAACACTGCTTGCTGAATTTGTCATTACTTTCCATACCCCCTTGACCAAGTATTGTTTATCACTTGTCAGTGACCTGTGAGGAAGTAGAAGGAACAATCGGCTAATATTTCTCTATTCTAACAGTGACCCTGATAACTGGTCTCTACAAATTCCTGCAAATAAATAAATGCTCATTAAAAATGGTCAAAAACACATTTTGGCCATCTCTGACACTTGTCTGGACATTGTATAGAGAAATAGCTTCTTCTTGCTGATCCATCAATAATTGGGGATGGGACCCCTGATCTCTTAATCAGTGGTGACCCCAATCCTAACACCACCAATCGGATCATTACCCTCTCTCCCGTAGATGGGGGATTAAAATTAAATATGGGAAAACCATATCTACAAATAAAATATTCATCTAGCGCTAGCAAAAAAGCAGCAGACTCCAATACTGTGATCCTGATCCACTGGATTGCTTGGTTGATCCGATATTTTACTAAGGAGCAGCAATTACACCCTCATAACGCCACAGCCATAACATTATGCACAAGCAATCAAGCAGGACAGCAGTTTTTTGGCAGGTTAATCTGAACAGTGTCATAACAATAAGACAATGTAGTTTGTGTGTGCCTGGCACCCATCAATACCCCCCACCTACCAGGCATTGACCAGAGAGCGAAGAACACAAAACAACTCAGATACTGACATTTTACACTACAGGTTCTACAACATCTATATGGGTGCTCTATCTTTTTGGGTGATCCGCAGCTTCCAAAAGTGCCTGGCAGTAGCATTCTCCCTTCCCCCCGTTCAGCACACATGCATCACTGAGCCGAGCATGCATGTAGATGTAGTTGGTCAACCTAACCATTACCTGAATGAGGCAGCATTAGGGTATATTCACACAGCAAGTGCATTACCTCTAACCCTAGATGAACAAATCAAATAGATCAGACCCTCAGTCAGTGGCGACACTTACAAGTCTATGGAGATCTGTACTACAAGCCCCACACAAAGGAATCCTCCGTGATCCCGGCTATTACAGGAAACATATAATAATAAGTCAGCACAATAACAGGTGCAGTAACATACAAGAGATAGAACAATACATAAAGTCACCCCATCATCTGACCAAGGTGATTGCTGCTACTTGTAGTCCCACAAGAAGTGCCAGGTCAGAGGTGAGGGGTCTAAGGTCTGGTCAGGGGCTTCTGATTATGAAGAAGAGACAGATAAGTTTAGGCTTCTCACCTCTGTCAGCAGCTGAAGGTCCTGTCCTGTCCTCTATGTCCACACTGGGGAAACTTTCCCGCACAGGAGCAGAGCCTTGTCCTGTATACAATCACCCTGCCCCCACCCTGAGCTCTCCCTCCTTCCCTCCCCCAGCACCCCGGGGAGCCGGGCGTGGCGGCAGCAGCAGGTTGTACACCTGAAACTCTGACGAACTGGTTTCTCCAGACTGCGGCTCCCCCCACTCCCGGTACCGCACTGAGCCGCCTGCTCTGTGTGACTGAAGCCCTGGGAGACACCTGAGGGGCGACCTCGGGGGTGCAGATGACTACATCAGGGAATGGAAAGACAACATGGACATATCATTGTATCATACACAGCACCCAATACATAGCAGCAATGTCACCTCTCAGGCTGAATTCTGTACAAAGCTGTACTTTATTACATAGGTATATAGCGCCGACATATTCCACAGTGCTGTACAGAGATCTTCATTATCATCAACACCTTGAGGGCGCGTTCACACGTTCAGTTTTTGTGATGCAGTTTTTGAAGCTAAAAGCAGGTGTGGATCATACTGGGTGAGGACCTATCATTAACAAGTGCTGCTCCTCTATTTTCATTCCAATTCTGGTTTGGACATCGAAAACTGCATCAGAAAAACTGACTGTATGAACGCAGCCTGAGTTTTTGGATTGTGAAAGACTGCCATGTTTATTACCATTAACCGGTTAAGGACCGGGCCCTTTCCCGTTTTTTCATTTCCATTTTTCACTCCCCACCTTCAAAAATCTCTAACTTTTTTATTTTTACACGTAAAAAGCTATGTGACGGCTCGTTTTTTGCGTAACAAATTGCACTTCATAGTGATGGTATTAAATATTCCATGCCATGTACTGGGAAGCGGGAAAAAAATTCCACATGCAGTGAAAATGGTGAAAAAACGCATTTGTGTCGTATTCTTGTGGGCTTGGATATTACAGCTTTCACTTCACGCCACAAATGATGCGTCCAATTTATTCTTTGGGTCAGTACGATTACAGGGATACCAAATTTGTATAGGTTTTATAATGTTTTCATACATTTACAAAAATTAAAACCTCATGAACAAAAATTTTTTTTTTTATTTTGCCGTCTTCTTGTGCTTATAACTTTTTCATACTTTGGTGTATGGAGTTGAGGGTGGTGTCATCTATTGAGACTTTTAATGATGTTTTCAATGATATTATTTTTAGGACTGTACGACCTTTTGATCACTTTTTATAGAATTTTTAATTTTTTTTTAAATGGCAAAAAAGTGCCAGTTTTGAATTTGGACGCGATTTTCCGTTACGGGGTTAAACGCAGTGAAAAACCGTTATTATATTTTGATATATCAGGCATTTTCGGACGCGGCGATACCTAATGTGTTTATGATTTTTACTGTTTATTTATATTTATATACCGTTTAGGGAAAGGGGGGTTGATTGTGAATTTTTAGTTTTTTTTATTATAATTTTTTTTTTTTACTTTTTTTCATTTTATTTTTTACTATTTTTCAGACTACCTAGGGTACTTTAACCCTAGGTTGTCTGATCGATCCTACCATATACTGCCATACTACAGTATGGCAGTATATGGGGATTTTACTCCTCATACATTACAATGTGCTGATAGCACATTGTAATGAATGGGTTAACCCGAAGTAGCTTCGGGTCTTCGTGAGACCCGAAGCTACCATGGCAACAGATCGCCGCTCCCCGATGACGTCACGGGGAGCGGCGATCCTCGGAAAGATGGTGGCGCCCATGCGCCGCCATCTGTTTGAAGCCGCCGGCAGCTTTGCCGGCGGCGTTCTGCAAGAAAACACCCGTGATCGGTGCCGGCACCGATCGCGGGTGTTACCGGTAAGCCTTTGCTGCAATATGCAGCAGAGACTTACCGGCTATGGAGAGGGCTCGGCCCGCGAGCCCTCTCCATGCATCGGAACGCGACCGCCGCCGTGAATACACGGCGGGCGGTCGCGAACCGGTTAAACTGCATGTGATGTCTCCCCATCCTTCTCTACATTGCGTTTTACCTGTTTAAACTGGTGACACACGTGGCGTTTTTTTTTTTTTTTGCATTTTGCTTCCTTGTAAAAAGCATCAGTTTTGCATGCTGGCTTTTTAAATGGGTTTTTGGATAATGTGCCTTTACTTTGCAGTTTCTCCCTTGCGTTTTTATGTGTCTGCTTTTTTGAGGTGCGTTTTCATTGTGCTTTTCAAAGTGGTTGCATTTTATGCAATAATTGCATCAATCATTACAAAAAAACACACTGATGACTATTTTATTATTGTATTGTCTCATTTTCTATTTCTAATCAGCCCCAATTTTAAAATACTGATGTTTCTATAGAAAGATGTATCATTGTGTATGATTCCTCTTTGGCCTCATTCACAATTCCATACCTTGGTTACTATAAGCTCCACCCCCGCTGATGTCAGTGATATAATCAGTCCATTACTGTAACAAGTTATTTATGAGTAATGAATGTCTATTAATAGTCACAGATTTCCATCATATTTGTCAGCGTTTGTAAACCAAAACTAGGAAAGGAATTAAAGTGTAATGGAAAGATATGTACATTTTTTTATGTGCTGCAGTCACTCCTGGTTTTGGATTAAAAATATTAATGCAAAATACTGTCCTAATTAAAGGAAATCTACCATTAAAATCAAAACCTAGCAGCAAAACACTCAGAACCAGGCACAGTGACTGTGGTAAACTTCTTATATTTGTTGTACATGGCCTCCTTCTTTCTAAATCAACCTTTCAAATTATGCTAATAAACCATTAAGGCTCTGGGGGTGTTACCAGAGCCCCTTAGTACTGTTGTTACAGCACTTCCCCATCCCAGTGTGTGCTGAAACTTCCTCTGCTGCAGTGAGATTACAGAGGCAGAGGGTGCAGTGCTGACAGAGCAGGGAGGGACTGGCTGATTTTAGAAGGAAGGAGGCCATATATAACAACTATTAGAAGATTATCACAGTAACCGTGCCCGGATCTACGAGTAAGTGTCAGGGGTTGGCCATTTATACCAAACTATACCAGGGTAAGTATAAGACCCTAATAGGGTCATTAATATCATACTTAGGCCCCTTTCACACTTGCGTTGCAGATTGTCAGAGTGCAATGCGTGAAAAACTGGCGTTTTTTCCAGTTTTTTTGGTCAGCGTTGTTTTTGGTGTGGTTTTCATGTTTCAAATCACGATTCTTTAATCGGTACCCACATGCCGCTTCCTGCCTTTTTTCACCTCACCTAGCAACCCGTCCATTCAGAACACATTGTTCGTAAGGGCAATGTGTTTTTGATGCGTCTCCATAGACTTGAATGGGGCATGAAAAACGCCTGCAAAATGCAAAAGTAGAGCATATTGAGATTTAGACGCAAGTATGAAAAAAAAAAGCATGCACGTGTGTGAAAATAAGAAGAAGCCCATTGAAAACAAAGGGTCACAGTGCAATGAGAATTTGGAATGTCAAAAGTACGTGCGGAACTTGCACGAGAAAAACGAAAGTGTGAAAGGGGCCTGCGCATTCATTACTGTCTGTGAGCTCCCTCCGTGACCACCACACCCAAGGACATCCGCAAGGGGGTGTGCAGAAAATAATAAACGCACAGCCCCCGGCATCTGCCGCAATCTAGTAAGACATGGAACGTCACAGAAAGTCCTGGGTTATGCTCCTGGCGCGTCACATGACCTGCAGATCCCGCTGTCTACTGATTAACTTTACTAGGGTGAGTATGATATGGGGGACCCTATAAGAGTCTTAAACTTAACCCCAACTCCTTTAAAGGGAACCTGTCACCACCTTTTGAACCCCTTCACCAGCATCTGCCATCACATTATTTGCTAATTTTTAGGAGTTTTATTCCGCTAAAAAATAGTCTCCCCTCTTCTCCTGGAGGTCCTGGCACACGTACCTGCCCATACAACGCCCAGAAAAGTAGGCCTCGCCTCATCTCATGGGTGCAGTGGGGCGAACCGCGCACTCATTAGCTACCACTAAGGGTAATGCCACATATAGCGCTTTGAACCCATTTTTGGTCCGTTTTAAGCAGTCCGTTAAAAAACGCATCTGTTTTTTTGACAGGTTTTACCAATTATCTTAATGAAAACTGGTCAAAAATGCATGCATTTTTGGACGGACTGCTTAAAAAATGGGCCAAAAACTGCTTCAAAACGCCGTGTGTGGCATCACCCTAAGTGGATATATCTGGAGCTACCGTATAAAAGTCAAGACTATTTTCAGCAAAACAAAATTTAAAAATCACTTCTTCAGCAGAATAAAACTTTTGAAAACAAGGAAAAAGAATGGTTGACCTCAGCAACTCCACAGCAATTTCACAAGACGTGGCCATCGCAATGTCACAATCACTTTCTGCTTATTCTGCTTCCAGCTCATCAACGCAAGAACTGAATGTTCACTTGCTCCTTGATGTACGGTGCGCCTGCCCTGGTCAGCTGCCATTGTTACTAAATAATCAGTGATATCCCTTCCCTGGTGGATGAGATGACCGCTGTATACATATGCCATGGACTATTATAACTTCCAGATAATTACTAGATCATTTCATGTTCAGTGCACAGACCTTATCACCAGCTCTGAACACAATGGTGTGTACATTACTTATCAAAAGTAAATTTATTGGACTGCAAAGTATTTGCCTTCCTGATAAATATGAAAACAACAGCTTGGCCCTTTATGCCGACTATTGTGTGGTATAATTTGGGCATAATTCAAGCAGCATGGATAATAAATCTTTGTGCATTCGATATCAATGGCCTCCTTCCTTCTACAATCAACTTTAACAATTATGCTATTTGGGGGTTGTCACCAGTGCCCTTCTGTGTTGTAGCTTCACAGACTGTTACACTCCCCTCCCCCTGCTCCCTCAGCACACCCCTCCATTTGCCCATTGTAATCTCACTGCGGAAGTGGTAGTTTTACCACACAGTAGGGGGTAGTGATGGGAATTCCGGCTCTTCTTAGTGAGCTGGCTCATTAGGCCGCGGTCACACGTACCACTAGGCGTCCGTCATAATGCGACGCTAGCGCACAGGGGGAGATCCTCGGTCCGAACGCACATGCGTTTCCAGGGAAACGCATGAGATTGTTAAGCCGATCGCATGCGTTTCTCTTGAAACGCATGTGCGTTCGGGCCGAGGACCTCCCCCTGTGCGCTAGCGTTGCGTTATGACGGACGCCTAGTGGTACGTGTGACCGCGGCCTTAGGCTCATCTGGCTCCTGAACGGCTCCCTATTAAATATATAATAGGGAGCCGCAGACCATTCAATCACCCCACACCACTCATTGAGGGAGCTGGCTCTTAGGGGGGAGGAGAGTTAATGCTAAAGACCCCCTGAAGTTGATTTTAGAAGGAAGGAGGGCATGTATCTATGAGTAAGCGTCCCTGGTTGATCATACTGGATTTTGATGGTAGATTTTATTTAACCTTTTGGGTCTTGCTCAAAATCCATGAGCTAGAATAGAGCCATGCTTAAATTGCATTGGATTGGGATGGGACATGCTACTGCCATCATTTGCCAGCTTCACGTTTTTTGCTTTTTTTTAGCGGATCCACAAAAACAGATGACAAATGGGGGACACACAGACTGTTTTTGCAGTCGTGTGTCCAGTAAAATACCCCTGCTAGATCCCAAAAAAGGGCTCAGAAGTAGCTGTTCCTCACTGATGATTGAATTGTGTGTTAAAACTCAATTCAAATGCGATGCATGATGTAGACCTGAGGGTCTTAAGCCCTAATTACATGGAATAGTTTTGTGGGGTAGTCTTCTTGATCAGTGGCCAACTATCCATGTCCTGTTAAGAGGCAGGTTTTCCTGACAGGATCTAGATAAATAGCCTGCAGCGACAGCAGATGTTCAGCGAGTCAAAACACCCAGCTGCTAGAAAAACACAGAATAAATCCAGTACTAAGAATTTATTTTGCAATATTTCTAAGATTATGGTATCATGATGGTACATATATTAACCCTGCACTGTGACATCACTGTGTGTACATTATTCCTGACCTGTGACATCACTGTGTGTACATTATCCCTGCACTGTGACATCACTGTGTGTACATTATTCAGGCACTGTGACATCACGTGTGTGGTGCATTATTCAGGCACTGTGACATCACTGTGTGTAACATTTTCAGGCACTGTGACATCACGTGTGTGCATTATTCGGTATGTGACATCACTGTGTGTACATTATTCAGGTACTGTTGACATACGGTGTACATTATCAGACTGTGACATCACTGTGTGTACATATTCAGGCATGTGATCACTGTTATTACATTTTCAGGGCACTGTGACATCACTGTTGTGTACATTATTCTGTACTGTGACATCACTGGTGTACATTATTCCTGTACTGTGACATCACTGTGTGTACAATTATCCTGTACTGTGACATCATGTGGTTACATTATTCAGGCACTGTGACACAACTGTGTGTACATTATTCCTGTACTGTGACTCACTGTGGTACATTATTCGTACTGTGACATCACTGTGTATACATTATTCAGGCACTGTGACTCATGTGTGTACATTATTCCTGTACTGTGACATCACTGTGTGTACATTATTCCTGATACTGTGACATTCACTGTGGTGTACCTTATTCCTGTTACTGTGACATCCTGTGTGTACATTATCTGTACTGTGACATCACTGTGTGTACATTATTCAGGCACTGTGACATCACTGTGTGTGCATTATGCAGGGTACTGTGACATCACTGTGTGTATACATTATTCAGGCATGTGACATCATTGATATACATATTCAGTGCACTGTGACATCACTGTTGTATACATTATTTCAGGACACTGTTGAACATCACTGTGTGTACATTATTCAGGTACTGTGACATCACTGTGTGTACATTATTCCTGACCTGTGACATCACTGTGTGTACATTATTCCTGTACTGTGACATCACTGTGTGTACATTATTCAGGCACTGTGACATCACTGTGTGTGCATTATTCAGGTACTGTGACATCACTGTGTGTACATTATTCAGGCACTGTGACATCACTGTGTATACATTATTCAGGCACTGTGACATCACTGTGTATACATTATTCAGGCACTGTGACATCACTGTGTGTACATTATTCAGGCACTGTGACATCACTGTGTGTACATTATTCAAGTACTGTGACATCACTGTGTGTACATTATTCAAGTACTGTGACATCACTGTTTGCATGTTGATCCCATACTGTAACATGACTGTTTGGTCCTTCACCATGTTCATGTTTAAGATGTGCTACTAGAAGTGTGGTGTGTGGGTTGGGTTGGGTGTCCCATCATTACTGGTTACGTCCCTGTATAACAGACAGGCAACACAAGAAAAAAAGATAAACTTTAAACATTTTATTAGTCTGTACTGATGTTACATTTTATACCCCAGAAATTAAACCAGTGAAATAACAATTGTGTCTGCTCTTGTTGGTTATACACTGAAATGTTGGTACAGATATTTACCGTAATCCATTCTAAAAAAAAAATATAGAATAAAACATTTTTTTTTTAATTACCGAATTACCCACATTGTAAGTACTCATGCTTTATAAAAGTCTGTACAGTCTTATCTAAATTATATCCAATTCACAATCTTCACTATAAAATAATATTTACAATAATAAAATTGGGTAAAGACTCTGCACATTGACTTTGGAAGTCCAGTCTAAAGCTTTCATAGTAAATGGTGTCAGATCTGACAGCAGTGCTTGATGGATCCTGTGTAGGTCAGTGCGGTCCATCAGGCACCTAGTATCAGCCAAATAATGGCTGCAGCCACAATGTAAATGTGAACAGAGTCTAAGAACTAAGTGGCTGAACATGATTTACAGAAGAAAACCCTTCCAGAATGTTAATTAAATCCATCATTCCAGCTCATGACTTTGTCATACTCCTGGATTCTTTGCTTGATGTGCGACAGCTTATTCTTTAAGTACTCGCAGCGCTCCTTCTTCTCCAAAAATGTAGGATCCTGTAAAGGGAAACAGTTCATTAGGCAGCATTTCACATGAGTGCACTGTAAGGGCTGCACACAATTACTCACATGCTGGATAAAGGCCAATTAAAGACCCGACAATAAGAAAGCTTAGTTTTTAGAATAGTTTTTTCTCATACATTCAGACTTTACTATATATGCCAAGTGTTTATCTGGGGCATTTTGGCTGCTACAAAATGTCTTCAAATTTGATGCATTCTGGGGGTTTCCTTTCTAGTCATATACATTTTAAGGTTTTTGTTTACTTGGATATAATGCATTCAAATCTCAACTCTACAGCTACATTCAGTTCTGGAGATAAAACGATAAACTCAAAATGCACCAGAAGATAGAAAACCAACATCTGCGTAGTGACTTAAAGGGGTGATACCACGTTTTCCTGGTATCCGCCATCCATAGGGCATAACAAGCCGATTATGTGGGAGGGGGTTCAAATCGACCACTGGGACCCTCACTGATAATAAGACAATGGGCGTCCTGTTCTCACTAGAGAGTGGAGCAGCAGGTTGAGGAGTCTTCCTGCCACTCAAATCCATAGTTATGGGAGTGTAGCAAGAGAATTTCAAGAGAATGAATGATAGTACCATAAACAGCAAAGAGACTGCTGGAAAAATCCAAGCATTGAATGGAGGAGCAGGATGCATTCTCCATCTATAGCTCCTTCATTTAACGATATCATGACCCCATATTCCTCGGATTGCTGGTGGTCACTTCTTAGTGGGGGCTCACATCCGTCAGACCCTCACCGATCACCTTGTTATCCACAGGATATGGGTAGGCTTAAACTGTTCAAAGGGTAAGTTCTGGTTGACACAGCAAAGATTAGCTGCTGTCACCCAAGACTGTGGAGTCGGTAAGGGTGCTGATACGCCGAGACATGTACAAGAATAAGATGATACATGCAGTTTTTTAATGCATTCAAAAACGCCATGTGTCCTTGGCCTTAATTTCCATAGCTCTGACTCCTGTCACCATCTCCACAGTCCTGTTTTCCTGGTCGCTCTAGCAGTGCAGGTCTTCCTTTCCAGCGCCCTTTTCCTTGGATTTATATGAGAGGAGCTTCACTACTAAGCAAGTACAAACACACATTCACCTCAACTAAAAACTCAAAGTTGTGGTCTGCACCCTACCAACAGTCAGTCCAATAAGTGCTTCCATACATCCATAACTGATGTGACATGTCCATTGTTGCAGGAGGCTGGGTAGCAGTGAGTGCGGATGAAAAGTCCTCACCGCTCCTGTGTCCAACCCGGACACTCCACTCTGTGTCCTGACTCCAGGTGCTGGCAGTATGTGCCGGCGTCAGTACCCAGAGCAAAGCGGCCCCAGGAGAGGTAAGTACTTGTTGGATGTACTATACTGTTCCTGGGCTCTCTACAGCTCTTGGCTCAGGTCCACTCTGGGTCTTGATGCCGACGCATACAACTAGCGTGGGACACACAGCTGAACAGAAAATGGAGGAAAGAAGAAGCTGCAGTGTGGTGTAGTGTGCCGCTCTGGAGGTCTCCAGTATTATTAGAGGTCTGCTCTGGGGGGTCTCCTGTGTTACCGCCTACTACGAATGCAGTATTTGGTTGTAGGAGTAATATTAATGTTTATACTGTGGTATTTTTTTAATTTTTGGATGATATTTTGGGCTGTACTGTGGTTGTTGGTGCTTCTAGGGTGTTGGTTACTGATGAGCCCCTTTAAGTTCCTCTGTATAACAATGTGACCAATGCACCAATACATGTTATTCACCCCTGGCCTATATCCTTAGATAAGGAATAAAACTGATACTTAAAATATCATTATTTTGAAAATGCATTATATATTTATGGAGGCGGAGTTGGTACATTTTTTTGCGATTCAGACTTTACAGCCCTGGTGTCAGCACAGGGCATTAAACCTGTATCTCTGTAGCATCCTGTGCCATCACTGCAGCCGTGGCGGTCATTGAAAGTAAACAAGAGCTGCGACTGTAGTTACTGATCCTGACTTGAACTAAACTGAGGATAGGCCATCAATAGTTATTCTTGGCCGATCCATTTAAAATCAACATGTGGCAAAATTATAAAAAAGATTTTTTGAAAAACAGATCATACAAGTGCAAAAAATACATACACGATATGGCACGTTTGATTGCACCCTTAGAATATTTTACCCAGATCTATTGGCTCAGTCCATAGAACCGAGTTGAGCAGTGTTATTACACATCAGCTAGTCAGTTTTAATATACCATGAACATCCCATATGGGAAAGCCTTTTTAATTATCACTGTATTGTAGGCAATTAAAAAGGGAGCACCAGTATATCAGGTAGGAATGACCACTCCCTAGAAGAAGCCATTGCAATCTGTGACCTTTCTGCAACAAAATCTGTGACAATTTGCTGCTATCCGATTCAGATATCGCCACAGATATTTCCGTCACTAGAGTTTTATTCTATGCGTATGAATATACTCACATTCTTTTTCTTCTGATATTCCTGTAGAACCTTTGAAATCCTTTCATATTCCTGAAAGATAAGGGAAACCATAATATATATCAGTATACCGCCCTCCCACACACAAATGGCTATTGTCAAATAAAATATCCACGTCAAGTAGAATATATCACAATATCTGTGGTTTATCAGTATGACCCTGGTGATAGGGATCTGGTCTGTACATGGATGACGATTTATAAACTGAAAAGATGGATTATAGTTCAAACAAACGCTCATCTAAGATCCTTAAAATTTCCAGAGACTCTCGTGCGGCTAGAATTTTCTTGCTGTCCTATAGTAAGAAAAACGTGAAAATACACACGCTCCCACACCAAGAGATTTAAAAAAATAGGAACGTTTAGCCGGTACCGCAAGAAAAACGTGACTGGTACAAGTCTTCCTCTTAACTCCAACATCCCGTCCTGTTGTAAACACCATGAGATCTATTACACAGAATAGGTGGAGCTCTGTAATTGATGCTATTAGTAGAAACAACAATTATGCAGCTGCTCTGGCGAGGGCTGGAGCCTTTTACACGAGGCGTTATCCTGCCAGGTGAGAACATGAATACGTTATGTCATCATACTCCCCAGTGATTACCCCTACCCTGCCGTCACATACAACAAACACCTGAGTATCCTGGGTCTCTGGGAACACTGAAGGAGAAGTGATATAGGAAGGTCACATTTTTCTTAAAATCCATTCCTGGTTACAGCTTCAAAACTTGAATGCACAAAATCTGATCGTAGGTTTAAGTTTTCTGTCATTTTGGATAATAGCTTAAAGGGAACCTGTCACTTAAACCTACTCCCCTACTTAAACTCCCCCTCCTCTTCATGGACATTCAGCCTCGAACCCTGTTGCTTCGCACTCGCCCCTCACTGTTAACCTCTTTGAAATTACTGCTAGTAGGAGATAACTATTGCGATGCTCATCCACAGCCTCCTAGCTGGAGCACGGCCCGCTAGCTCTCACTCATTTCAGCGCTGTGCACGTTACTGGTGTGTGTGTGGGGGCCTTTGGAACCTGCCAAAGAAGCGCAGGCTGACACCAAACTGGAAGGTGCAAAGCGCATGCGCTGCAAATTCAGATAAGAATTACAGTGATGTGATACCGGGACGCTTCCTTGATATCTGACAGACAAAGAGGGAGAATTTTCAACAAAGCTGCAATATAGTGGAGGCATAGTAGAAGCATTGTGACACATTACTGTACTGTATTAGGTACTATTTGGGGTTTATGGCGCAGGTTCAAGGTGACCAGTTTCCTCAAATAATGTACATTCCCTTAGGAGTGTCACAGTATAGGGCTCCTTCTTTAAGGGGTTGTCCGCGACTGTAAAACAAAAAACATTGGTGGCTGGGAGGAAAAATAAACATGTACTCACCTTTGGTATCTCCCCACGTCCTGCACTGGTCCGTACCCAATGTAAACAGACAGGGGCACACAAGCCGTTCTGCGCTCAGCCATGACCACCCGTCCTGCATGGCCAGACACCTCGGACGGCCGAAAGCCAAGTGCAGCACGGCTTCTGTGCCCCTGTATGTTTACACCGGGAGGGACTGTGGAGGTGTGCACATGTTCATTTTTTAAGCAGTCCCCTCCTGACCACCAATATTTTTTGTTTTACGGTCTTCGACAACCACTTTAAAAGAACCTGAAATTTTACCTGAAATATTACCTGACTTGCTAAATAAAAAGGGCTTCTGATTTGGAGAATAATCCAGAATACTACATATTTCCATAATAATATCCTAACGTATACATTATGGCATTAAATTCTCTTATGTAAAAAAAGTGCAGTTGTGGCCTTGGACAGGGATACCTCAGCCTGACCTTTCTCTGTCTCCCATTGTTACCGTCTGCTCCCATGAGGCCCTTGGTGATGACTTCACATTCATTGTGTACATGACGTTTGAGCCAATCCCTGGCCTTAAACATGCTGCTGAGGTCCAGATGTCATGTGTGCAATAAATTTGCTGTCATCACCATAGGCCAGGCAAGACCAGAAGTGCCAGAGAGCAGCCGCACGGGGCGGGATCCTACAAATGATGAAAAAAGCCACTGATTGGCTGAAGAAAAAGAAAAGAACAAAAATTGGCATCAGAGTACCTCTGTAAAGTCCTGGAAATCTCCTTGCCGGCATAATTAAATTCTGTAATACAGCGTAATTACACACATTCACTTCTTGGTATTACTCCAACAAAAGCTGCATTTTTCCATTACGCTGTTTTTCACAAATGACAGAATCTTTAAAACTAACTGATGTTCTGTGTTCAGAAATAGATGGGCAGGGGTCCAACATCTGGACCTAGACCAGAACCGACAAACCTATGACATAGGTGCCAAAGGTGGCACTCAGTGCCCTCTCTCTAGGCACAATTTGCCAAACAGGTCTTAAGACTTCCTCCTCTAGTCCCAGACATTGCGGGACGTGCCGTGCTCAGCACTATTTTAAGTGACACGTCTGGGGACACGTGTGGACAGGGCCAGATTGTCATTGGAGCTCCCGGGCCCTGCAATTCTTCCTATTCAGGGGGGTACCATGGAAGAAACCTACAATGATAGCGCAAATTACTCCTTCTTTCAACTATATTGGTGAACACAGCGGGCCAATACAATTGAAAGCTGTGGAAGAGCAGTTAGGAAAAAGTTACTGCTTAAAGGGGCATTCTAGCCCCCTCAAGTGGGGTATAAAAGGTCCTTTCTAGAATTCTCTCTTTTATCAAAGTGATGTGCAAATGATTCATATTTTATCAAAGATGAGTTTGAAGGCTGCAGGGGGAGTCTCTTCATACAACCCAATCTTCAGTTCTTACAATACAAGAATCTCATCTACCCGATCACATCAGGCTTGTGGCTCTGTAGACCACAGAACCAGAGATACAGGCAGCTAAAGACATTGATTGAACCGGATTTTTATCTGCAGCTCACATTTCCACATTTGAACTGCCTGTATCTCTGGTTCTGCAGATTACAGAACCACATTGCAATATGAAACATTAGATTATTAACTATAAAGACACCAATATCAGGTTCGTAGAGACTATAGAATCTAAGATAGCGGCGTCTGAATTGATGCTCCCCTTGCAAGCACGAAAAGCGACTCGTCGCAGGCAAATAGGGCTCTGCTCATAGTCACATGACTTTGGAGATTTCACATAACTTGGCAAAATATGACTCTTCTCTGCTCATTTTCATATGACTTTTGGAGGACATT
Organism: Engystomops pustulosus; assembly: GCA_019512145.1. Taxonomy (NCBI): domain Eukaryota; kingdom Metazoa; phylum Chordata; class Amphibia; order Anura; family Leptodactylidae; genus Engystomops; species Engystomops pustulosus. The sequence goes on along the minus strand of CM033641.1, from coordinate 284,780,788 downwards.
TTTTTTTGGTGGATGAGATTTTGCATAAAAGAAGGAATTCCCTGGAGGAAATCTCTGTCCTAGACCTAGCACCAATTGGCTGTGTGGATCTGCTTCCAGAACAGACGGCTATATAGGGATATGAGCCGCAGCTCAGCTCTTTCTTAAATAGGAAGTGAACTGATACAGCATCCAGTGTATAGCTTCCTTTTAAGGTGTGTAATATACTCACATATTCATTCTCTGGGTTTCTAGGTAATTTTCTCATCACTCCATCCAGCTCACTGAACTTTTTCACTACTGCCTGTACCTCGGCTGATAGCTCTTTGTACTCAGAGTATTGGTCATTGAACACGGCTTTGTATCGATCTCGCTCATCATCTGATTTGATTGCCTGGTACTTCCTATAAAAAAAATTACAAAATAATAATAATAATAATAATAATAATATACAAATAATAAAAACACACACACACATATATATATATCAGTGTATATATATATACTGACAGCAATACTTACGCCACGTAGTCCGGCATGACAATGGGCTTTGGAATATGTCCTGCTGGGATGTACCCGCTGACGAGCTCCGGTCTCATCTCAGTTGGTTGGGCGGCTCTGTGCTTTAATGGAACTTCAGTCACTAAATGGTCGTTTCCAGCAGAAATATCACGCTGAAGCAATAAAAGCGACAATTCACATATAAGAGAAATCACCATACAGTGTATGAGGAGATTAAAAGGAACACACTGGGCAGAACGATGCTTTGATGCAAGGTATATTGGTAGTGCTACAGGAGGGGTCACCTTGCCATGAACTAAGCATAAAATCGAATCAATCCATCAATTTGGCACACAGAGTGCCATACAGCACCAATAACTGCTCCACACTGCCACCTGCACTTTGTAAAGTTTTCATCTTTTTGATGGATTCAGCCTCAAACAAATGGAAATAAAATAGATATAGGACAACCAGATGAAATAAATAACATAGCGTTCATGTGTGCATACATGGTTTACGGTATTCGTTTCTATAAGGGCAAAGATCAAAGGGCAACAAGGTGTGGCCAACACAGAAAACAAATTTGTATGTGCATGATCCCTAGGAAAAAGCTGAAAGACACAGACCGCTATAGACAGCAGCACGTTTATGACCTTGCTGATGATACATGTGAACAGACAAATGGCAACAACTAGGAATCCACAAAGAAAAACAAGTTCTGGATTTTCGGTTTGGGGAGTGGTTACTTAAATATCCTAATTTCTGAGTGGTTTGGGTGCACAGCGCTTTCTGATATATACTAGAATTTCCTGTTTTGGTTTTTTTTTTCTCTAATCACAAGGCCGGGGATGTTCTGTGTGCAAGGAACAAGCAGCAGCAGGTTTAGCACATTCCCCGGGACCCCTCTCCTCCAGTGCTGCACATTCCTATATGATTACTCATCTCATCTCATCTCCCAGATAGGGACACCGCAGCACCCGCAGGTGCCACCTCATGTACACATGTCATATTTTCATTATGCTACTTTTACTGTACATAGAAAACCAAGGTTCTTGGCATATACAGTAATCCTGCAACCTACTAGTCCACGGCTGTATGCAATAAGAATAAAGCTTGTTTGTACAGAGCCACTTATAGAGAGGGGTGGAAGAAAGAGAGATGTTAAAATGTCATTCCTGCTTCATTGTTTACTCCGTGTGGAGAGATGCATGGTTCGTTATATCACAGAGTTATCAGAGCTGTGTGATACAATGAGCCGTGCACCTGTGTGACATCACATGACCAAGGGTATAACGAGCCGTGCACCTGCGTGACGTCACATAGCCAGGGATAAAACGAGCCGTGCACCTGCGTGACGTCACATGACCAGGGGTATAACGAGCCGTGCACCTGCGTGACATCACATGACCAGGGGTATAACGAGCCGTGCACCTGCGTGACATCACATGACCAGGGGTATAACGAGCCGTGCACCTGTATGACATCGCATGACCAGAGGTATAACAAGCAGTGCACCATCGTGACATCACACGACCAGGGGTATAATGAGCCGTGCACCTGCATGAAATCATATGACCAGGGGTATAACGAGCCGTGCACCTGCATGAAATCACATGACCAGGGATATAACGAGCCGCGCACCCGCATGGAATCACATGACCAGGGATATAACGAGCCGCGCACCCGCATGGAATCACATGACCAGGGATATGACGAGCCGCGCACCTGCATGAAATCACATGATCAGGGATATAACGAGCTGTGCACCTGTGTGACCTCACTTGATCAGGGATATAACGAGCCGTGCACCTGTGAGACATCACATTACCAGGGATGGAATGAGCCGTGCACCTGCGCGACATCACATGACCAGGGACTGGTTTTTATGGACAGGAAGTAAAAAGTGAAGCTTCCTACAGCAAGCAGAGACCTAGAAAACTGTGAGGAGCCCATATTGATATATTGAAAAGTGATATAACTTTTCATTGTACAAACAATAAAATAAGTTCCATAGAAGTAAATGAAGCTCGGGTCAAGCAGAAGTATCTTGCTCTATTGTGTTTAGGCCACTTCAGGGAACCCCCAGATTACCTGATCTGAGGGTCTTAATGTCAGATCCCCAATAATCATACTCCTATGGAGTAACTATCTTGTGTCATAACACTTTCCAGGTTTATTAAATTATCGAAAATGTTTTTTCATTAATAGCATTCAGTCACTATCCATACCGGATAATGTGTGATTGCAAAGTGTCCAAATAAGGATAGTCAGTGGTGAACATGATCGGGCTCCACTTCATTCAGTCTTTAGGCCACTAATAGTGATAGAAAAGTGGCAGATCACTGCAGGACACGGCCCACACACAGTCTGATGGTCTATCAGATATAACTGTGGGTGTACATACCATGACTTTATGTGGATAATCATGCGAATCCTGTATCTTCACCTGACAAAGAGAAAACAACAATCTCCGGTTATTCCAGCGACCATAGCAATAATGATAATTCAGTGCACGGACCAACAACATGGCCGGAGGTGTCTGCATTATAATAAAGCTTCTGCCAAGTGGTTTGTGGGAGAAAACATCAGCAGATGTGAGAGATCTGATATCTATGTATATATTCATCAACACAGGGATAGAAAAAAGGATGCCAGAGTCGTCGTACAAGATAGGATCCATAGGTTTGTTCTTAATTTGAATTTGTTTGTAAGTCGAAACTGTATATTTTAGAATTGTAGAACCAGGCAATAAAAAATAATTTGCCCCAGTGACAATAAGAGTTCCTAATTTTTTTTGCTGTAATGGGACCAAGGATTATGAATAAAGCTTCATTACAGACACCTTACAGCTGATCATTGGAGTCTGGGACTATAGTAACATCCAGAAAGCTTCACCAAAGGTCACAGTAGGTAGAAGGGTCCGTCTGTAAGTCGGGTGTCCTTAAGTAGGGGACTGCCTGTATGTATATGATAGAATTTTGTTGTGAATGAGTCCCTTCTGTAATAAATGTTGGTTATCCCCAACACTGAAATTGGAGTTGGTAAATACAAATTGGAATACATCGTAAAGGGTGAACAGTTCCTACAGTAAAAATTATCTATTATTTAAAGGCTGGTCCTAAGAGCAGTAGAAACATTCATTAGGCTCATTAAGATGACAGTGGCCGGACTGTGCATGGCTGGATTTACAGTTTAGGGCTTCTGCTCCTCAAGGAAGAAGGGATTCCTTACATCATATATCACTATGATGCAAGGAATCCCATCCTCCGGCCACACAGACTGACAAATGTCAGCTGAATAAGACCTAAATATGAGATCAAAGTACAAAGTGAAAGATTTTAGCAAGATCATTTGAAAAATTGTGTCAATTCGTATTTTAGTTGTACTGCAATGATGTAATATTGTTTTGAAACACTATCCTGCAGTTCAATAAGATAGCAGTGCAGAACATTTGCATTGTTATCAGAGGCACTGGAGTGGTTTAAAGACTTCACAGGGGTCACTACCAGTATCCCTTATCCACATGATAGAAGATAGTTCTCATCTACCATCAGTTTACTAATGGTAAATGTGTCCTAATAAGAAGTTCCTGAGGACTTCTTTCATTATACAGGCGGTCCCCTACTTAAGGACACCCGACTTACAAATGATCCCTAGTTACAAACAGACCCCTGTGCCCCCTGTGGAGTCTGGTGAAGCTCTCTGGATGTTACTTTAGTCCCAGTCTGCAATGATGAGCTGTAAAGTGTCTGTAATGAAGCTTCATTGATAATCCCACGACAGCAAAAAAATTTGAACTCCAATAATCACTGGGACAGAAATAAAATGTCTGAAACTACAATTATAAAATATACAGTTTCAATTTACATACAAATTCAACTTAAGAACAAACCTATGGACCCCATCTTATACGTAACCCAGGGACTGCTTGTAACTCAACGCAGCGATTGCGGAAATATAGTTATTAAAGTTATGACACTTACCCTGGGCTCACAGGCTACTTCACCCGGGCGCCTCAGGGAAATTTGTATAACTTTTATAACTCTAGATATAGAATTAGAATAAAAGAAGTGTGGGGTCCTGGGTTCAAGTCCCATCCAGGTCAACATCCACAAAGAGTTTGTATGTTCTCTCCGTGTTTGCGTGTGTTTCCTCCAGGTCCTCCAATTTCCTGCCAAGCTCCAAAACATTCTGGTAGATTGATTAGATTGTGAGCCCCATGCGGACAGGGACTGATTTGGCAAGCTCTGTGCAGAATATGTTGGCGCTATATAAATAAAGGAATTATTATTAATATAAAGTCCTCAGGAACTTCTTATAAGGACACATGTACCATCAGTAAACTGATGGTAGTTGTCCTTTAATGATTGGTGGGAGAGCATGTTCTGGGACCCCGAGAGAACATGAGAATGGGGGTCTATTGTACTCCAAATGAATGAAGCGACAGATCAGCCATGCACACTGCTGCTCCAGTCACTGTCTATGGCACTGATGGAGGTAGCCAAGTGCTGTGCTTGGCTTTCTCTGTAAGCGCCATTGAGATGAATGGTGAAGAAAGCACAGGAATGACCGGCTTCTCTATACAGTTGTATGTTCAACTGTCCCCTGTCCTCACGGCTCATGGCGGTCCTACCACTTGGATATCTCCTATCCTGTGTATAGGAGTAAAATACTAGTGACCAGACAACCCCTCTAATGAAACACGGTATTCCCTCAAAGAAATCAACCAAACACATAAATAGAAAGTTACTAATAAAAAAAATTGTACCTCTTTCTCGATAAATTCTCGTCTCTTCCGAGCGCTTTCATGTCGCCAGAGTTTTAAAGCAACAAGGCCACTAATGAAATAAACTAACATAGTGACAAACAAGAAGATTATGGCCGCCGTCTGCCCCCCTTCCACACGACAGAACGTGGAATACAAAGGGTTATTGAAGAAGGAATAATAGCAGAGGCCTCCTCTGTTGGTGTCGTTCACATACACAATGGCTGCCGCCATGTACAGAATAAACAAGCAAATATTGATCCCAAACTCTGTCAGAGGCCACCAGTTAGAATCCAGGAGAATTGTCCTGTAGTACATGGACATGCCGAGTACCAGGAGGATGATGGTAACCAGCCATGCCAAGCCTGCCACCACCAGAATAAACGGAGTCTTGGGTCCACTATAGTAGTATCCTCCTTGTAAACTGGCAGCATAGGAATACGGCTGCGAATAGCCAAACATATTGTACCATTCATTGTCCTTGTGGACGTAAGCGGTGACACAGGCAAAAACGCCAGCGCCAAGCAGAAGCTCCACAACGCCCAATATCCTCAGCAATCCGGCCCACGACTTCATGTAAGAGTATCGCAGGTTGTACTCTTCCACCCTCTCGCTGTAAGTCTTCACAGTATGTGTCTGGCGCCCCAGAGAGCCGTACGGATCGTCAACCAGCATGGCATCCGCTTCTTTCTTCGAGTTGTAGCTACCACCAGAACCACCATATGGATCTCGGTATGAACTTCCCGCTACCTTTGCATTCAGCACGGAGCTTTTTCCATGAGATCCAGAAGCAGGGAGGGAGGGTGAATGCGGAGGGGAACAACGTTCTCCCCCGGAAATGTAGTTAATCTCAGACATGGGCTCTTCCCATGCAGTCTCTTTTTTACTCTTAAAGATATTTTTCCATGAGTCTGGAATAAAACGTCGTACAGGTCTAAGTTCAAGGGCAGTGACCGGCTCCTCGCTGTCACTTGGAAAAAATTCAGGACCAAATGGAGGATTGAGTGGCAATGGAGGTGGTGGCAAGGGGTCTGCACTCAAAGCCAACTCACAGTCCTGTAACGTTTCTAGATTACTTCTTGGCTGAGATAACTCGACCGGCACCTGGTCATACTGCACAGGCCGGCCATTTGGTGCTCTTTGTTTGGATCTTGGTCCTGAAGATGATCCTCCTCCAGACATTTGTATTTTCTACATAAAGAAAAAAAAGAGTATACACATTAAAATCTTCAGCTCCACAGTGAGAAGAATGAATTTCAGTATTAGTCCTCATGCAAATGGCCATATTTGATGACCATAGCCTTTTAAAGGGAACCTGTCACGAGGAACCTCATTTTCACTAAAGACAGGTTGCAAAAGCCCGTAACAGCTGCGTTGCCTTGGCTTTTGCCCCAAACCCCTGAGGACGAAACCCCTGTGGTGAAACATGTCGGGGGGGCGACAAGAGGTTTTAGCACAGAGACAGAGAGGAACCTAATGGAATAGAAGAGTCAGGTCAGGCTCTAATACGGAAGACAAACACCCAGAGAGGGTAGCTCAGAGAGAGGAGGGGAAAAACAGCAGGTCAGGATACCGCAGATGGATGCATTGGGATGTATGCATGGTGTGAACTACCCTACCCCAATCCTAAATTTTCCCCTACCCTACTAACACCCTCTGTTTGAAAGCTGACCAGAATGAAAGACTCTCATAATAATCAAAGCATCCTGAAAGGGATGTGATAGATCAACAACCAGCAAAACAGGTTAACCTCCAGATCTCTGATAATTTTAGACAACCAATCGGATCAGAAACATCGTTCATTCACACATTTTTTGTCTTTTACTCTATATTTTAAATGCATGAGAATTAAAAGTTAAATTTAAAGATCAAAAAAAGGGTTTAAGCGGCCGAGTGGCCCTATTCTGTCTTATATTTAAAAGTAACTAAACCCAGCTCACCAATGGTTCAATGAAAACAAAGATAATTTATCTTGCACACTGATCAATCCTCTGTGTAGTCCCAGGGGTTGGGCTTTGGTTTGCATGCATTTAAAAAAACAACATGTGGCTTATCTGTGTTAGCCCCCACTGTGCTCCTGGGGAACTGACATCAGTGGGAAGGGAAGAGCTGTACAGAAACACAAAGGTGGGGGCTGAGAGCTGAGCAGTTTGCAGCACAGACAAGTCACATGTTGTTTTTTGAAATGCATCCAAACCAAAGCCCAACCCCTAGGACTACATATAGGAATCTGTCAGGGTGCAAGGTAAGTTATAACACACAATTATATTGTAATGCAAATGCTTAGAGAAAGCAGAGAAGTATATTTGCACTGCAGCTGTAACGGGCTTCTGTAACCTGTCTTTAGTGAAAATGGGGTCCCTGGTGACAGGTTCCCTTTAAATGGGTTTTCCCATGAAGCAAGTTAGGCCTTATCCAGACTCCCACAAGTCACTAAATGGGGGTGTGATGTACCCCCGTCGCACCTACGAGATGGCTAGAACAGTCGGTCACGTATGGTGCTCGACAATCACCATCAACTCAATAAAGATGAAAAGGGCAGCCTGAGCCAATCACTGAGAGCCCCACCAATCAACTTCCAGGAGAAGCTGTGTTAGACTGGAGATATGGATTATCTCAAGTAAGGCAAGTATGAGGCCAATCGGACAAAACAGGTCAGATTCGGTTTTCAGTCCTTGTCCTATATGACCATGCGTTTTTGTAGTCCTAGTGTCACCTGTGTCTGTGTGATTTTCACCACCATGAGCCATTTCCTTGAAACATGTGGGTGAAAAACTGACCACACTATGATGGCATCTGATTTAATGGGCGAGTTTCACCCGTGACTTGGATCATAGTAGCGCATGATGGGTAATCTCGTCTCTCATCAAGAGACTGTAAAAAAAAGATCTGATGAATGCACAGCATCCTAGACCAGCAATAAATCTGTTCTGTATGATGTCAAAATGTGTGAGAATATCTTTCATGGGACCAAAGTTCTTTGTCAGTTTTTCCAGCACTTGAAGCCCATCTGGACAACCCCTTATAAGACCAGAACCAGTTTATACTATGGACAGCGCTGTTGCTTGTTATTGCTCCTACTATGCTGTCAGACTGATCAGAGGTGCTGGGTGTCATGTCGCATCACTTAGGCCCCTCCCACACTGGCGTTCTTCATGTGCACGTTCAGCACGTGTTTTTGACATGCAGTACATGCATTGCGCTTTCTTTTATTGTATTCCATGGGGTTGTTCTCATTTAAAGGGGTTGTCCGAGTTTTGAAAAAAAAATATATGTGGCCGGGAGCGGGCTGCCTAAAATAATAAAGCTGTACTTACCTTCCGGTGCCCTCCGGTATCCAGCGCTGCTATCGCTCCGGTCTGGGCGCATGTAAACAAACATGGCCGCCGGAGCAGCGCTGCATTCAGCTTCCGGCCGGACCCGACAACCTTCCGGCCCCCATACACAATGCTGTGTATAGGGACGGATAGGATAGCAGCGCTGCTCGCGCGCCCCTGTTGTTTACATGGCGCCGGACCGGAGCGATAGCAGCGTGGATACCGGAGGGCACCGGGAGTAAGTACAGCTTTATTGTTTTAGGCAGCCCGCTCCCGGCCACATTTTTTTTTTTTTTAAACTCGGACAAGCCCTTTAAGTTTTTTTTTTTTTACCCTCTTGAAACGCTTTTTACAAGTCACGCACATGAAAAACGTCCCATAGAATTCAATGGAGACGCATCAAAAACACCAGCACATACAAGCGCAATGCGTTTCTCACTTATCAAGATCAAAAAGAACAAAGTGCATCAGTGGCGTAACTAGTAGCAGGCTACTGCATGGGGCCCCCCTTCCCACTTAAAAAATATACATATTAGAATACTCACACATGAGAGTTACATACATATGATACTATGTGCACAATTCAACAGTGCCATATGCAACTACTCACATACAGTGTATACAGACACCATATAAATACTAATAATAAGAATAATCTTTATTTATATAGCGCCATCAAATTCCGTAGCGCTTTACCAAATCATACACATCACAGATACTGCATATATACATCACAGTATATGTTATATACATATCATGCTGGACATGTGCAGTACAATATAGATATAATGGTGCACATGCTTCATTCTTTATTGTGTCAGGTCAGATGACGGGGCCCCCTGACACTGCGGGTCCCATAGCAGCTGCTACCGCGTTAGTTACACCCCTCAAGTGCATATAAAATGCTAATGAATCAGATCTAAAACGGATGAAAATTACTGGCAAAAAAACAAAGTTTTTTGCACTGACGTGATCCGCGACGCAGGTATGTAGGAGGCCTTATATGTATATGATTGCTATTTATCCTTCCCCTACACAATGTCAGGTGTCACCTGCAGCAATGATCAGGAAGCCCATCATCCAGTGGCAGTCTGGGCATGCTGGGAGTTGTAGTTCTTGGTACAGGACAGGGATGCTGCCCATTCTACAATACCATCCCTGTCACTGCTGCCCTAAAACCTTCCATAAAACTTCTATAAAAGTTGTGATGAGCATAAACATAGAGGAGTAATCCCTGAGTAACACAGCGGAGGCGGCGCTCACCTGCCGGGGATGGGGTCAGCAGCCGCTTCTCATGCTTCTCGGGTGGTGGCGGCTCCGGGCAGGGGGTGAGGGGTGCACGGCTCTCCCCGGGACAGGCTGCCTCTCTTTCGGTCACAGGACTCTCTTCCTCTCCCGGGATGACGTCAGACACGGCCCCGCCCCCACTGCAGGTAGCAGAACAGGGCTGGGCTCTGACTCACCTTCTGCTCCGCAGCGCCCCCTGGCGCCCGCACTCTGCAAGGCACATGCAGGACACTTCCTGTTCATCATTCAGGAAACCTCCAGGATGAGAATCCCATGGAATAGATGGAGAAATCCAGGAGGCAGAATGTTAAAGGGCTTGTCGAGTTTGACAGCAAATAAATGTTGATTTTTCGATTTAAAAGTTATATGATTTTTCTTTATGCTATGGTCGGTTTTGGTTTTAAAGTTTTCTAGTTCTTGGTTTCCTGTTACTTGATATACACATTCAGTGGGAAAAAGCTGTACTGTTTACCTTTTCCGGACTGAGCCCTTTTCCGGTTTTTACTCCCCTCCCATTTACAGAAATGTGTGGGGGCTTGTTATCTGCAAGTCAACTTTTAATGGCGCATTAACCTTTCAGCGACCTGGCCTTTTTGTTTTTTTTTTCATTTTTACTCACATGATTCAAATAATCATAACTTTTTTAGTTTTCCATGTACAGAGCTGTTGTGAACGGCCTTATTTCTGCGTACAATTGCACTCATAGTGATGGTATGAATATTCTATGCCGTGTATAGGAAGCGGGAAAGAAACAATTCCAAAATGCAGTGGAAATTGGTAAAAAAAGCATTGTGCCGTTTCTTGTGGGCTGGGATCTAGGATTTCACTGTGCACCCCCAAATGACATGCTCTACTTTATTCTTGGGTCTGTGCGATAAGGGTGGATACCAAATTTAATTTATAATAGGTTTTATAATGTTCCTACATTAAAAAAATTAACACCTCCTGTACAAAAATTGTGGGGGGATGTTGCAATCTTCTGGCGATAATAACTTTTTCGAGTACTTTGGTACTGAGCTGTGGGTGGTGTCTTTTTTGCGGATTTTGATGAAGTTTACAATGTTATCAATTTTAGGACTGTTTCGACCTTTGTGATCATTTTTAGAGAATTTTGTAATTTTTTTAAATGACAAAAAAAAAGTGCATTTTCGACTTTGGGCGCGATTTTCGTCCGGGATTAAACCGCAGTGAGAAAAAACCCCGTATATATTTTGAGGGGCATATCAGGCATTTTCGGACGCGGCGATACTAATGTGTTTATGATTTTATGTTTATTTATTTATATCAGTCAGGGGAAGGGGGGTGATTTGATTTTTAGGGTTTTTTATTATAAATTTTTTTTTTACTTTTTTTTTTTTTTGGTCACTTTCAGACTCCTAGGTACGTCTAACCCTAGGGTGTCTGCGCCGTCTATCATATACTGCATAATACAGTATGGCAGTATATGGGGATTTACTACTCAGACATTACAATGTGCTGATGCACATTGTAATGAATGGGTTTAACCGAAGTAGCCTAGGGTCTTCGTTGAGACCGAGGTTACAATGGCGACGGATCGCCGCTCCCGATGACGTCACGGGGACGTGGCGATCCGAAAAGAGGCGGCCGCCCACCGCGCGCCGCTCCTCTTGGAGCCACCGGCGGCCATTGCCGGGGCGGCGATCGCGGTGAAAAACAACCTCGATCGGTGCTAGGAACCGAGAGAGGGTGTAACGGTAAGCCTTGCTGCATATGACAGCAAAGACTTACAGGCTCTGGAGAGGCTCAGCGCGTGTGAGGCCCTTCCATTGCACCGCGGCCGACCAGTGCCGGTCTGCTATTACGGCACGGGTCGTGAACGGGTTAACGGGGTTATCCAAGGGGATAAAAAAAGGCCATTGGTGGCCGGAATGGGTCGGGATAAAAAAAATTGTACTTACCTCCTGGCCTCCAGTGCTGCCATCTCTATAGTCCGTGCCCCATGTAAACAAACAGGGGCATGGAAGCCGGCTGTGCTCACATCCACCCGCTCTATTCCCGCGCTGTTATGCGGGAAGGGTGTGGCGGCAGCTGAGCAAGTGCTGTTTGTGCCCTTGTTTGTTACATGGACCCGGCCCGTAGAGATCACAGCGCTTGAGGCCAGGAGGTAAGTACAAGTACATTTTTTTTTAACCCGATCCATTCTGGCCACCAATGGCTTTTTTATACCCTCAGATAACATCCTGTAATATTCCATGTACTGGAAAGCTGGAAAAAAATTACCAAGTACAGTGAAATTGAAAAAAAAAAAACAAAAAAAAACATGTGCTGCATTTTTTTTGGAGTTTTCAGCTTTCATGCGTTGACAAATCCCTTTTTGGGTAGATCCAAATTTTAGAGGTTTTCGGGGTTTGTAGAATATTTTTGTCTAAAAAGTTAATCTTTTGTCAAAAGATGTTTGCCAATTCTGGAGGGCCAATCAACTTTGTTCGGTTTCGGATTGATGTAGTAAGGTCGCCTTTTTTTTGCATGCTTATGTTTTTATTTATATTAGTTTGAGACCTATACCTTTATTTTTATATGTGTTCTAGGGAAGGGGGGGGAGGGTGAAAGAAAAAAGATGCGCGCACCGCTGCTTCTACAAGTACGATGTGCCTCATGGGACTTGCATCTAGGGAAGTATAAATGTTTTTTTTTACATTCAGGCAACGCAGAGACCTAAACCACAGGTCCATATGGTAAAAGGTAAAAGAAAATACTGTCCGCTCACCCAATCACGACCCTCCTCCTTATGAAAAAAAAAGGAGAAAAAGGAAAAGGGAAAGGAATGTAGAAAAAAGGAGGGGAATGGAAAAAAAAACTTAGACGAGGAGGGAGGGAAAAAGAGAAACAAAAGGGGGACACACAAAGGGATAGATAAAACTCTCTTTTTTGTGAACTGCAGGAGATTGTCGGTTGACCATGTCTACAATGCCCTAAATGCAGCACACCGAGTTTCCGCCATGTTATTGGCTGATTATAAATTAAGTTGTTAAACGAGCAGTTGGACAGGTGTACCTAATAAAGTGGCCGGTGAGTGTATAGACAGCCAGCTTCCAGTAGTATACAGTCTGCCCACCCAGCACTTAAAAAAAATAAACTTACATACTCAACCTCCGGTGGCCCCGATGTCGGCGCGGCTCCTCTTCTTTCTTCGGTCTTCAGAAACAGTCGGCATGGCAAGGCTATGCTATTTCCCGGCCGACGCATACCATGACGTCATCGGTGGCCGCATCATATTATGCACCGGCCAGGAAGATAACTTGGCCGCGCCTTGCCGGCTGTTACAGAAGACTAAAGTATATAAGTTTATTTTTTTATTGACTTGTGTATAAGCCGAAGTGAGCTTTTTCAGCCTATTTTTTGTGCTGAAAAACTCAGCTTATACACGAGTGTATACAGTAATTATTTTAGAGAACATTATATTTCTATAGGGGCTTTTGGAGTCGGATCACCTTCTCTTCGACTGCCCGCTGACTGTAGATGTCAGCAGTCTATGTATCTCCTTTATAAAACAAATTCTCATTTGATTTTATTATTTTAAGTCAAAATCTCTAGAAATCCAATCCAGCTATTATCAAGTTTTATTTACTTTAACCTCATCAGAAAAAGAGGTAAAATGTGCACCATATTTAATAACAAAAATTTCAAAAAACAATTGTACACATTGTCTATAAATCAAGTGTTTAGGATAACGTTAACCTATCAAACATGGAAAAATTTATTTCCCCTATAAAAGTAACCAATTATCAAATTGATGCAAGTACTAATATACATTATACATTCTATTTACACATATTCAACAGTAAAAATGTTTTTCTTTATCCATTATCTCCAGTAGGTGGCGTAGCACAGCAATACCACAATTACAGATACTTGATGTCAGTTTAGTGCTGATAGATGTGTCCTAGTAAGAACTTCTTTTGTGGCACATTTACTTACCCGTCCGCTGGAGTTCACCCAAAGTGCATTGTCCGACAATAATGCACTGTGCCGCAATTCACCAAGATCGTGCGCCCAATATCCTGCATGTGTCACTTCCCCGCTCAGGTCCGCCAGAGTTCACCATCTTTTTAGTGGTGCATGTAAGTGCTTGTGACCCAATTTAAATGTTTAATCCCACGCTCAGTCCGCATCAGCTGGATCGCCCGACAGCGCACCCCCCAATTCGTGTCCCATGGAAGCCAGCGCAGCTGCACCACAAAACGATCGCGTGCGGCACAATCCCAGCGTAGACAGTTGTTAAGCACTAAGTTCTCACTAGGACACATGTACTATTACTAAACTGATGGTAGATAAAGAAAAACCCGTGGCTGAATTTAGAGCACATACAATTCTTCACACTGACTGTAAGCTGCACTATTGGGGTACTCCAATACTCGCCTTTCCCTGCTCCCCAACATCATCATGTCTGCCACGTACAGCCACAGTACAGAGGAGAAGGAGATGGCTGCTGCGGGGAAAGGATTTTTGCAAAAGCATAACCTGAGGCTGTGGAGCCCCAATGCAAAATGTGTCCAGTGCCACAATCTATGGAGATGCTATATTGGTAGTTTTGTTTTAGCCCCTCTTTCACACTTGCGTTGCAGATCACGTCAGAGTCTGATCAGGGTGCGATCAGGGTTTGGTCAGTGAAAAACTGACATTTTTCATCAGAGTGCAATCAGTTTTCAGTGTCTCAGATTTTCATGCGTTTTCTGAGTGCAATGCATTTTTGATGCGTCTCCATAGACTCGTATGGTGCGTTTTTCATGCACGTGACTTGCAAAAGTAGAGCATGCTGAGATTTAAACGCACAAAAAAAAAAAAACAAGCGCATGTGTGCGTGAAAAAATAAATGTAAGTCTGAAAAAGCCTGTTGATTACAATGAAGTTCTGCACATCAGAAGCACGCGCAGAACACACGTGTGAAAACCGCAAGCGTGAAAGAGGCCTCACACTATGCAAACTCATGCTATGTGTGCTTTCTATTTATACATGGAACAAAAATAAAAAATTGCACCCAATGACATTTATTAACATTGAACATTTATGGGATCTAAACAGAATGTTGTCATAGAGGGACAGTAATGGCTGCATTTCTGAAGTGGCAACAGTGAATTTCAGTAAGAGCTGTATTTTCTGGATGGGAGTGCACACTTTTTTTTTTAATCAATTCACAGCCACATAATTTAAAGGGAGCTCATCACCTCCAAACCGCATCGGATTCATTACTGTATAGGTGTCCAATTGCTTCTTTTAGGACTATCCTATGTGGGACCAATGAAGAAATAAACAACTTTGGCACAGGGAGGAGGAGGAGCTCCGTTATCCAGTGAAGAATTTTTTTCTGTGTGAAAAAGCTACAACATAATATAACAAGTGAATGTGAGTGTGTGTTTCATCAGAATCAAGCAGTATTAACCAGGGACACTTATACATAGACCCAGGCACCATGGCCATGGTAATTTTCTCCTTTCATCTAAAATCTACTTTTAACATTATGCGAATGAGCTAAATAAGCTGGGATGTTACCAGAGCCCCTCCGTGCTGCAGCTTCACAGGCTGTTAGACTGTCTCATCCTTCTCCTGTTCCAACCAACACTTACCCCCTCCCACTGCCTGATGTCATTTTATAGCAGCAGAAGAAGATGAAACACTCAAAGCGAGAGGGAAGTGCTCTGCACAGTGTAACAGCCCATGATGCTGCAGCATGGAGAGCCTCTGGTTACACCTCCCCAGAGTCCTTCAGGATACTTGGCAGAATTTTAAAAGTTGATTTTAGAAAGGAGGAAGCCAAGAATAACATATAAGAACTACCAAAGTTGTAGTGCCTGGATCAAAGTATAAAATGTCCTTAGTTTATCATGCTCGATTTTGATGGTAGATTTTCTTTAAACTATTAAATTAAAATTCTACCCATTTCACAATGCATTGAAACTGCAGGTATGCTAGAGAAAATATGGAGACACGTTTTTGTAACACAAATGGCATATATTATGATAACTACTTATAGAACGCCATTAATTCCATGGTGCTGTACACTCTATATGGGTTACATACATTACATAAAGAGGAGAAAAAAAAAGATAGAAAACTATATTTAACTAGAACAAGTGGAAAAAGACCCCGCCCTTGAGGGCTCACACTCTCTATGTGATAGGGTAGATGGAGACACAAGCCTTGCAGTTACTATGTGTTGTCTATGGCTGTGGCTGGCTTTGTTCTTAAAGAGAACCCGTCAGGACGATGCAGGGCACTAAATCACCCACAGGTCCTTATGGACAGGTGGTTTAGTGCCCCGAATCACCCTTTGAGTTTGCTACTTGGGCGCAATTAAACAAAAGAAAAAAACTATGATACTTACCTCCCGAGCTCCATACGCCGGCGCTCTGCTGCAAGTGAAGCCGGGGTAGTCCACCTTAGCTTCACAGCCTGCCTCATCGGACCCGCATCTAGGTACATGGGGCCCACTTAGAGACCTGATACAGGCCGATTTGGGACCCTTAACCACAGGTCTATATGGTTTAGGGTTGTAAAATGGGCAACTACTGGAGAGACTGATCAATGGCAGCAGCTCACAGAAGCACTTAAGAAAAGACAAGTGGAATGAGTAACATTTATTAACAGTTTATTAAATACAAATTTCTTTATTGTACAATGAATTTTATAATTACAAATTTTCTAAAAATCAAGGCAAATGTAACAGAAAAATATCCCCCAAAAAAAAAGAAAAAGAAAAGAAACTTGTGTCCCAACTTTAACAGAGAGTTAAATGAACCAGTCAATATAAAACATTGTTCTTCTATGGAGACCGGTCAGTTTTATGACAACAGTTGCAACGTAGATTAACATAGCTGGAACTTCTCAAATTAGACAATAATACCTAAATTAAAAATATTAACACAAATGCAGGAAAAATTCTGATGTAGCCAATTCACATAAAGCTGAAAAATATTCAAACCAGCTGCATAAAAACTAGAGTAACATACACAAGTGATCCTTAAAGGGACATTACAGTTTCAACAAAAAAGTTAGACTATTACCAATATATTTTCTGTATGTCAGTCAATTTTCTCAAGATCTCTGCTTGCAGTGAAAAGCTGGAGTAGCGGGACATTGATGAAATCTTCAGAAATGCCATTGTGAAGGAGCAAAACAGGAACATTTTAACAGTAGTAGCATTTCACTGAGAGATTTTCGGGAGGTATAATGTGGCCAAGCTTATGGCATAAAACTCTGTCCGTGTGTTTTAAGATTTACCAGTGTGAACCCCCATCCAAATCCCAAAAATAGACAGAGGCCGCGATCACACACTGCGTTTGAATTGTGTTTAGAACAGCAGGTGGCAGTATATTTATGTCACATACTCTGCTCCAACGTTAATATGGGTTATGTATAAGAGAATCTTCAATTTACATATTCTAAATATAATCTGCTTTCAATAAGTAGAGTCAGGCTCTGGCCACATCATGAAAATCAATGAAATATTTTCAGACTTGTTGGATTTTGGATGGAAGCCAGACTGCTAATGTGAACAGAGCCCAAATCTGTATATGTATTGTATTAATAATGTACATGTTACAGCAAGAATTCTAGAACACAGATACATTCACAATTCTACAAGCTTCAGTGCTGAAATATCCCATGATTCATTGCTTCCATTTCCATTGTCAAAGACATCTGGCTCAACGTTATAGGAAGTAGCATGATTTTACCAGGACTGGCTGACTATAACATGTATGGGGCATCCAATGTTGGTAGAAATAAGGTTTAGGCTTTTGGAATTTCAACATGTCCCATCCTTTTAGTGTTGGGAATGTTAAAATACTGGCATATACTTACACTAACCGTATCTGAATTCAGAATACACCTATGCTATAAATCTATGGAGAGTCTTTAGAAATGGTTAACAATCGTATCATGGGACGTATACCAATGGCAACCAAGGAAAATTGTGAATGCAAGTCTGTGCCCATAACATGCGGCTTGCACAGAGCCGGGCCAGTGGCACACAATGCCCCCCACAGCCCAGTATTTATCTTACTTTTTACTATATTTTATTGGTTATTTAGGCAAAATTATGAAGTTTGCATACACATGTTTACAGCTCAATATAAAAATGTACAACGATTCTGTATAAAACAAACGCTACAGAAGAGCCAATGAAGACATACGGCACTGAAAAGCTATGGACCGCCAGCAGCATAGGAAATCTATTGGTTTCATCAGGAAAAAAAAAAACTTGCATAGCTGGAAATCTGCTATTTTTCAAGATCATCAGTTTTATGTATTGTTTATCACTGTACAGACTGATAGTGGTTTCCTAGCTCTAATCCACACCATTACTATGAGGAAACACAATGGTTTGACTAAGATACCACAGGAAGCAAAAGAAACTTCAGTGAGGCATAGCTAGTACCTCGGCACACTGATTATTAAAAGGGGTTGGCCACATGTGTTTTGTAAAGTGTGTGGGGGGCAGGATACTAGGTAATTTACACTTAAGAAAGCGGCACAGAATTATTATGTGGATGGAGGCCTCCTGTCTTTTACCTCATCAGCCAGAAATTCCTGTCCATAAAATGGCCACAGATGGAGGGTCATGTGATCCCTAACGGTCCATGGACAATCGCCCTTGTTTATGAACATTTAGAGATCCCATGAGCCTCGATTTTGGGGACAATTTATGGTCAGGAATGTCTGGCTGATAAAGTAAAGGCCTCATACATATCAATAAACTAGCACAGAACTATTAATAGACGTACATTGATAAAATACCCAATATCCTGCCCCCCACACTTACACATACATAAAAAAAAATGAGGTAAAGTGGCCATCACACAATTTGGATTGCTAGTCTAAACTGGGGACTGGTACTGTAAACCAAGACCTGGAGCAATACAGTATATACCTATCCACAACCACAGCATAACCCCAGCAAGGACTAGATTATGAGATCTAAAGATTTCTCTAAAATCCATTAATCAATAGTCTAAAGAACATGCAACCATAAGATCAAGTTTAATGAAATACTCCATTTCTAAAGACAGTTATGCGCATTGTTCTCAATATGCTTAACCAGGGCTTAGAAATAGAAGATTTGTGACTGGAATTTACAATGTAAGATGCACTACCAGATACTAAACTTGGTCACGTACAGTAACCCCATTTATCCTGACCCTGTGCATATAGTATAAAGATTTAAGGGGTTGTGGCGTGATCTAAAGTTATCCGCTATTCACAGAACAAGAAGAAGTTTTTTTGACCGGTAATTGTGCCCCCCACCTATGGGCAAAATGGAACAAAAATAATGGAGAGGCAGCAAATGTGTTACTGCTGCTGCATTCATACAGGGGAACCCAGGGAATGTATTGTTATGTATAAACCCCACAGATTAGATACCTATCCCCATTATCACAATTGTGTATCCCTAAGCTTTCTTATACTACAAGAAGGACTGAAGGCTTAAAAAAAACTATTGTATCCCTATTTGGCACTCTGATAGCAACACACTATGAGTCACAGTAAAGCCCCATTCACACTACCATATGGGGGACGTATGTACATACATCCACCCATAGACAGCAATGGCCGCATGGAGCGATATGGTGCCGTACCATAGATAGGTCACCCCTCCCCCTCTTCATTGCACACGGCCACAGCCAGGCGTGCGTACTTTCATGTGAATGCGCCCTACGGGAATACCACAGTATGACGGGAGAACAGTATGACGATCGTATTGAAAGAGTAATGTTTAGCTTTACATAAGGGGATTTATATAGGACAAATGCTAATTTTCCCGGAGACGATACTGGGGCGTGGAGTAGCCTTTGCTCCCGTTGACCGGAGAGCCTACGCCCTAGTAGCCTTTTTGGAAAATTTGCATATTACGGAAAGTTCAGCTTAGAAAGCAAAGATTAGGACTTAGTTGGAGAATAGGAACCTACCATCAGATCTACCTTAATAGGTAGATTTCTGATGGTAGGTCTCCTTTAAAGTTGAGCTTCCTCTACATGGGTTAAGTTTTGTGGTTTTATCGAGAATCTGAATAAAATGATGGTGTCCGCACATAATGGAGGAAGCCGTGACATCGCTGGAATGCAAGGCACATGCTGAATTAATACATTACTTGGTCATAAACATTACAAATGAAATAAAATAAAACACATTCAATGGGGTATATTAATCAGAAATGTCCGAGAGGAAATGGTTCTAGTTGCTCATGGCAACCAATCAGAGCTCAGTTCTCATTTTACCACAGCTGTTTATAAAATGAAAGCTGAGCTCTGATTAGTTGCCATGAGTGACTAGAACAGTTTTCCTCTCAGGCACTTCTGATAAAGTTCCGCAACTAAATATGAAGGGGGAGATTTATCATTAGTGTCAGAAGCTGAGCTTTCATTTTCCCACAGCTGTTTATATATTAGAATAGTTTTACCTCACACATTTCTGATAAATCTCCCAACTTGTGTTTGATAATTTCGACTTTGTTTTAGTTAGGTTCCCATGGGGCTATAGGGGGGAAAATTGAGATGAGCACAATGGGCACGATTTGTCAAGGTCTTCCCTGCAGCAGGCAGAAGTGGTGCCCAATTTATTAAGAGGTGTACACATTTTTTCTAGAAAATATAAGAGCCATCACCAGCCGCATTTTTTTGACACAAATTAGAATAAATCTCCCCTTGCCCCATATTCCAAAACACTCACTTTTCGAAAAAAATATCCTGCAGAGTATAAATGAATGGACGTGCTGCTAAATTTGTGACTTTTTTTCCCCATAAATTTAATACCAGAAGCTGAAAAAAAAATAAAAATGTTGGATGAATTTCTTCCAATATGTACAGCCAGTTTAAAGGGGTTGTACTGACTATTTAAAAGGAAATATACCATCACGATAAATTGGTAAAACGGATAAAACAGGTACAATTACTGATAGATCCAGGCCCTGTGCCTGTGGTAATCTTGCTATGTGGATAGGGGGAAAAAAACGGTTCCAGCTCAAAAAAAAAAGTAATGACTCCCTTTATTAGTTGTATCTTAAAATGACAGACAGGGGGTACTGCCACCCATCCAAAACGTATTGGATGCCCTTAATCATAGCAGGATTATGAGTAAGGGCATTCAATACATTTTTTGCCTGAAACGTGTCAGCTGCTTGGGGTGGCAGTACCCGGTGTCGTAGTAGTAAAGGAAGTCAATTTTTATCTTCATGAAGTCAAGTCTTCATGGCTGCAAGCCAGGCAGCAATGGTTCCGAGCATTGGAAGTCTATCAATCAGAACCCAGTTGGCAAAGACTGGTCGACGAGCTATGGGAGTTTTTTTTTCAACACAGCATCTTTTATTGGTTATACATGGCCTCATTCAGTATAAAATGAACTTTTATAAACTATGCTTATTTATCTGAAGGGCTCTGCAGGGGGGGAGGGCATGTTTTTAGAGCTGTGCCAAGCTTCACAGGCTGTTACAATGTGCAGAAGCGCTTCCACCCCTTTCACTGTGTGAGATTACATAAGGTAGAGAGGTAGGAAGTGCTAAGCAGGTGGATGGAAAAATGCTCCTGCTCAGTGTAACAACCTCTTATGCTGCAGCATAGATGGGCCGCAAAACCCTTATGGCTCATTAGCATAGTTTTAGAAGTTGATTTTAGAAGGGAGAAGACCATGTGTAATAAATGAACAAGGGTCCCATTCTTGCTGATGGGTGGAGCAGGAGGACAGGTAAGCGTCCTGGGGAGTGTCAGAAATTGCCGAGTACAGAGCTCAGTTATCTCTTGCACTCACATAAACACTCAATGGCAGTATCAACTATAGTCAAGCGCTGTGCTCTGCAATTCCTGACATGTGTAAGGAGAAGTATAGTTGGTGCAACCCATTCAAAGCCGTAATGAAGACAAACATTGCATATAAAAGTTGATCCTGGATGAAACTAACTTAAAAATATTTAAGGAAAATAGTAATAAATACCATGTGCAAAAAAAATAAAACAAGAACACAGCAACATTGGCGAGTAATGCTACATATTCATTACTCATAACATTTTTTTGCATATGAATGTATTTTTTATTATACATTATGATAGAGAACTAGGTACACAATGCAATGAAAATATATGCAATATAAAAATATACGTGTGCCTTCTCTAAATTATTGCTTGTGTAATTATAAATATACAAAGTAAATTAAATTATTCCTCTCATACAGCAATGTTGTATCCGTATATCGCTTTAAGAACCAGAAGGGATGAGGATGAACCTTTCGAGCTCTACCCAGGCTATACTTTGTGCTGATACAGACACAATACATCTTCACATATGGAAAGGAAACAAAGAATGAAAGACATAACACACAGAAATTCTTCATGCAGTGTATTTACAGCCCTGGCCTGAAAAACTGGCCCAGCTTGTCTCGTGTGAAAAACTGATCCAGCAGCGTAATTATAAGAGAAGGAGCTATAGACGCTTCATATTAAAGGAAATCTATCACCAGGATGAAGGGTTGTAAACCAAGCACACTGACATACTGGTGTGTGCTCCCTCTGACAGGATCCGATATTCTTTTAGCATCTTATACCCCTTTTTTTTTCTAAAAAAAAAAAGCTTTTTAAAATTTGCATAATTTTTAAAGCCTTTTTTTAAGAGCAGATCCTGCCAGAGGGGCACACCCCAATATGTCAGTGTGCTTGGTTTACAATCCTTCATCCTGGTGGTAGACCAATTTGATGTGCTTGTGCAGCGCTGCGTAATCTGTGTGCGCTATATAAATAAAGAATTATTATTATTATTAGATGTCCTTTAATAAAGAAAGCTCATTTACATAATATATTGCACTAGGGGTACGAACCTCAAAAGATCGAGCTTGTTTGTACGGTGTGAGAATTATATAGAGAAGTGTTATGGTGACCAAATGTCTTCAGTAGATGTTGGCCAGTCACATATTCATTCCAACCTCCCCAAATACACAGCGGCAAAACTATAGGTTCTCTCTGATATTTATTTGTTCTCCGAGAGTTCTCTAGAGAAACTTCAATAGGGAAGAAAACCACCACACTTATAATGCAATAAGGTTAAAAAGGGTTGATCACTTTAAAGCTCATGTATTTTGTAATGTGTGTGTAAGTGTGGGGGGCAGGATATTAGGTAATTTACCAATATATACGTCTTTTGATAGTCCTGCTCGGCTTTCTTCATAAGTAAAATGAAGCCTCCTGTCTTATACCTCATCAGCCATACATTCCTGACTATAACATGGCCACAGATGTAGGGTCATGTGATTAACTAACTGTCCATGAGCAGTCGCCCCGGCCAGGTCCTTATGATACTATTCATTATTATAAGATCAAGGTCCTGGCAGGGAGATTGCTCATGGAGAGACAGATCACATGACTCTACATCTGTGGACATTTTATGGACAGGAATCTCTGGCTGATGATGTAAAAGACAGGAGGTTTCACTTTACATATCAAGCGAGCAGAACAGAACTTTTAATAGATATATACTGGCAAATTACCTAACATTCTGCCCCTCACACATTACATAAAACAAAGTGGCCAACCCCTTTAAGTTATATTAGATGTCCAGTCTTTACACGCAAACCTGTGGCCAATGTTAGCCCTATCCCTCACCCTGATCGTGGTCAGAGTAGTAAGATATCTTGTTTTCCAACTATTTTGGGTTTAATCAAGATCTGGTCCTAAATGTTAATGCAGACCACAGTTGCGTGTGAACAGGGGACATATAATATCACTTTGTTGCAGTATGTGGTTAAAGGGTTGGGTTATAAAGCCATAAATTGGTAGCTTATCGCTCAGCATCCAACAACAGAAGTGTTTGTGGAAATTCAACATTAACAATCTTAACCATCCATCGTCTGTAGGGGAAAGTCTGGAGCCCCCAGTAGAGGACTAGGGTTGTCATGTGTGTAAAGGGGTCTCTCAGCGTTTCTTTGAAACCATTCCTTGTTATATTCAAGGACAAGCACAATACACTACAATATAAATAACCATTCTCACAATTTAGTGTTAAGAGTACAGTAATGCCACAATGATCTTCCCACGAGTTTGCTTCAGGGATTCAGTAGATTAAAACAATACAATGTCCGTGTGATATAATAGAACAGCCATATCCAGCCACAGCTTAGAAATTGTTCTTACCAGGATATTTCACATCCCATTTAGAAAGATGTTAAAGAGCATCTACCACCAGGATGATGGACTGTATGCAAAGGAGCCTGAGGTGCTCCAGACTCCATAGGCGTTAATGGAACCTGGAGCCCCTCAGGCTCATTTGCATACAGTCCATCCCATGTATGCACCATGGGAAAAAGAATCTAAATTCTTGATTTTTTTTTTTTTTTTAAGAAAAAATGGACTAAAAACATTAATTACAATGACATAAGAAACGTTATTATAAGATGAAACAATAGACAAATAATTCATTTGGTATTGACTATGTCCCTACAAACAAAGCCATGTTTTGCCATAGATTCAAGCCTCTTCATTTCTCATGAATGTTTTTGATGCTGCTTCAATATAAAGTGATGGCAAATGTCAAGTTAATGAGGTTGTGCTACAAACAAGCACTAAACTAGCGGTAACCTAAAGACTGATGTAATGCCTCACTACATGGATAAAGTGATAGCATGTCCTGATGATGTGCCTCAAGAGAAACCCTCTTTTGAGGAGCTTAAAAAAAAAAAAAAAAAAAAAAAAACAAATCTGAAAAAAAAATACGCTCCCTGCCACTACCTCTTGTTTATGGGCTGTGTCTACTGCTTATACAGGAGGCAACAATTTATATACTCTAAACAAGGCCGGCACAAAGGTGTTCAAGCCTGTGGAAACGCACCTGTGTCCTGGAACAAGGACTGAACATAGTGCAGTGGATGGGAGTCCTTGCATCATACGGAAATATGATGCAAGGTCTCCCCATCTACCGACACCAAGAACTGTCACATTGCAGGTGCTGCAGTTTGGCAAGTCCTCGCACCATATTTCTGTATATTGCTAGGACTCCCAACCTGTGTTCGGTCCATGGCATTGGACAAGCATAGGATACATTTCCAGCAACGTTTGTGTGCAGCCAGCTTTACTTTGATGTGCCCAGTGTAACGTTCGGTCTAGAAAATATGGCGAACTTGGAACCGTTATTTCATGGGTCTCATTCAGGTGTCTCTTTTTGGCCTTTCTCATTTCAGTCAGACCCAATAATAAACATATTACATGCAATGACTGAGCCATTGATTTTCCCTTTACTACTGATGCCTATAGTTACATTAAGTATTTTAAGAAAATTTTAGTTTATGATTCACTCAGTGACCCTTATGTAATGGCTGGAAAATCAGTGCAGGCAGATTATAAATCCTATTAAACCCTCTTTCATGAGTGATCTGTTAATTTACTTAAGTTTAGAATATGGTACAATAAAGTGACATTTGTTTCTTCAGGTCTCTCAATGGTTAAATAGTTATTAGTTAAAGAGGGAATAAATATTTTTGTTGGAAATCTTTCCTACTCTTCGCACAGAATATGCAATGTGCACAATTAGGATGGGATGCATCACAGAGCATTGTCTCTTACGGCTGTATATCAAGGAAACCGCAGTATAAAAGTACAAGAAATGTCCAATATGCCGATAGGTTCATGAACAAGCTGGTAAGAGAGGGCCCAGTCCATCATACGACGCATGAACTAAGATGGTGAACTAACTAAGGCTCTCTATCAAGAAGAAGATCAGTTCCATTACCAGAGGTAATATGCTGGTGTCTGAGGTCCGGTTATGGATGACTGGGATGAGGGCGCTGTCTAGGTCATTTAAGTACAGCTGAGGGAGAGGCTGCCCACCTGACCCTGCCCGATACTCAACCTAAAAAGAAAACATAAAAAGAAACCATCATGAGCATGAAAATATTTCTAGAATGTACAAAATACAGAATACATCTTCTAATCTCACAATAATAATAATTCCTATATTTTATATAGTACACACAGATTACACAACGCTGCACAGAGTTTGCCAAATCACTCCCTGTCCCCAATGGGGCTCACAATCTAATCAACCTACCAGTATGTTTTAGAGTGTGGGAGGAAACCGAAGGACCGGGAGGAAACCCACGCAAAGACGGAGAATACATACAAACTCTTTGCAGATGTTGACCTTGAACCCAGGTCCCCAGAGCTGCAAGGCTGTAATGCTAACCACCAAGCCAGGGTGTTGCCTACAATGTGCGGTCAATAGCCATGCAGGTTGTACTATACAGTGTCCAAGAAGAAGGCCCTTTTTATATGAAGACTCTATCCTCCCTTCTCCTCATCTTCATGGCTCTAAACAAAAGACCACTCAAGTCATAACAGGTGAATGGACCACCTTCTGGACACTTAGGCCCCTTCCACAATTGCGTTTTTTTTTTGATGCGCAGAACTTGCATTGCATTTTGACCCATTGTAATCAATGGGCTTTTTCAGACTTTTTTTTAACGCGCGTTTAAATCTGGACATGCTCTACTTGTGCAAGTCACGTGCGTGAAAAACGCACCATACAAGTCTATGGAGACGGATCAAAAACGCATTGCACTTTGAGACACTTGCAAATGCAATGCGTTTTTCACGCATCAATTGCCATAGAAAAGATAGAGCTCAGTCCTGAGTCCATTTCATGCGCATTTTCTGTGCGTGAAAAAAGCATTGAAATTGCATTGAAAATGCGCGTGAAAAACTGAGACACTGAACAAACTGACTGAAAACTGATTGCACTCTGATGCAAAAAGTCAGTTTTTCACTGACCAAACCCTGACGTGATCTGCAACGCAAGTGTGGAAGGGGCCTTACAAATCACAGGTCCCAGGACATTCTAAGGCAAACTGCACTGGAATGACCATTACCAAAGGTTATGCAGGTTTATACGGCTCTACTTGACTACAATATCAAATGATCTAAGGAGAAAAACAATCTGGTCACATTTATTGGGGCACATGTATCTAACGATTGGCTTAACTTTTTCTTTAATTAATGGTGCCAAACAGTCTCCCTTCAAAGCTCACCATGGTCTAGTTGTCTGCATTGTTCTCAGAGTCATCACCTGAATCCAGATGTGAACGTTGCAACTTTTTAAAAGAAGTCGCAAAAAGTCACACATTTTGGCGCAAATCTAAGGCTGCCCCAGATCAGTCATAGAAATTAGCTTAAAACTGATTGCAATTTTTGTTTTAAAAGGTTGCAAATAAACTAAAGATCAAACAAACACCACATGTATCAATAAGGAAAAACAGCTAAGACACATCCGACTAGAAAAAAAAAAAGCCAAGAAAAATCCCAAAAAACAGCTTTTTTTTTGGGACCAGCTGAGGCAATAGCTTCTTCAATCCACCACTGGTAACATCTGTGGGCAAATATTATGGAGGATATCATTCCAGGTCCATTTCTCATCTTTTATCCAGGCTAGAGGCGCTACATTCATATGTAGTTTTCAGCATACAGCATGAGTTCCTGAATATTTTCGCTGTACTGCACAGTTTTTATGGAGCTTATGTATTATCAGCCTCATAAGTTTATGTGCTGTTTGAGTCATCTTGATCAAGATTTTTTTAATTGAAGGTCCGAAAAAATAGGATACGAAAGGCAAATCAGTAAATACATGATGTAGGGGTGAAAGGTTACCATGTCGATATCCATAGAGACTCGTAGCCCTATCTTATTCATTCCACTGTTCTTCAAGGTCTTGAGATGTGGACAGAGAGCCGCTCCACACGCCGTTGCTATTTCTTTTGCAAACTGAAGGTGAGCAACTGCACTGGCTGGTTCCCGGTCTCGAAGAAGATAGAATACCTAAAAGATAGACATCATGGGGGAGATTTATCATTAGTCCTATATAGCTTCTTGGCGTATAATTGATGGAAATTTTTTCGCAAACATCGTTTTTGAAGGGTTTTTTAATAAGGAAAAAAAAACGCAACTGTAAAGTCACACAATGGCGGAAAAAATACACCACAGAGTATCAACTGAGAATTTGGGGAGAGATTTATCTCAAACTTGTACAATTTTAACGCTTTTGCTCAATTTCAAAGTTTTTGCTCAATTTCATGTTTGAGGTGTCTGAGACAGAAATTTCTGAGGCAGAAATTGAGCAGATGTTAAACAGACTGGTGCAGTCTATTCGCTTAGAGCACACACAGCTGATACATGGCACACGCCGCCATTTTACCCGGGTATGGAATGGTACGGTGCCGCACGGTACTGCTCTGTACGGCTCCGTGCGCCCATTGTTGACTAATGGTGGCCGTATATATGGCGGCCATTTACAAGTCCCCCAACGGCCGCGTGATTGTAGCCCAAGTCCTCCAGTCACTCAATATTGGGGTTCTCCTAGGTGACTACTACTAGCCCCTGACTTCTGATCTTTTCAGTTAGGAAAGATTAGCAACATCTTAATACGCAATAACTAATTTGTTGATCCAGTTACAGCAATCGGTGGTCCAGTTAATGGTTAACCTAGATATAGGTGACAGTCTGCATTAAATAAACATCAATTGGAAGCCCCCCAAGCAGTGAAAAAAAGCATGGCTCCCTGGAGCACTGTCATTATAAGAACTGACTCGTAAAGTGCTAACGAACAGGATGGCGCTATATAAATATATTATTAAGTGAATGGCAGGGTTTCTCTACTAATACTTTAGCCCAGTCACTGGGAAATTATGATCCCATTTAGTCATGATGGCAATGTGAGGGCACAGGAGCACATGCCTACATAACAAGTCAGACGGCATAACAAAGTGTGAACCAGTAGGTAAAATAACAAGTCTCTAACACGCTATGAATCACAGGTCACGCCAGGTTATCTTATAGTGAGTATTAGTTGATCATAGATATTAATATATCATAGATATTAAAAATTAGGCCATCTATTTCCATTAGCATCACAATGTGAGGAGCAATGGATCAAATAGTTGGATTTTAAGACACCCAATGCTTTTGTTATAGGGTAGATGGTATAATGCATGTATGGCAATGCCAGGAGGAATGGTTTCTGCCATCACATATCTACTGTACATGGAGAGGCTTATATGCGGATCTTACAAAACAGGGTTTTTTTTTAGCTCTATACAAAAGTGTCTCAAAGCTTCAATATTCAACCCAATGGTGTGAGATCATAAAAATATAAGATGCTTATAAGATGCAGTAGTCAGTCACTTACCTCTGTGCACTTCACAACCTTATCGTGTGCTTCAAAATCTGTATCCTGACAGATCCTTTCACTTGGAATTCCTTCCATCGATTGTCCATCAATGGGGCTTACGATTCTGGAATTTATGATTATTACATGTAGACTGTGTAGAATACATATACATAGATATATATAATTTTTTAAACCTTCTGACCACTTGGGCTTTTTGATGCAGTTTTTTCTTTCTTACCCTTTATTTTTAATGTCTACAGTCTCCACCCAACGAATGGTCACTTCTTCGGACAAGTCTCCTGAATCTATTTTTCCGCAAGTTATGCGGAAGTCTTTTTTGTCCCTCAGAGCTTGCCGCAGGGCTTCCATCATGTCTTGAGTTATTTGTACCATCATTCCATCTAATAAAACCAAAAAAAAAAAATCACATGTTCATACCCTGCAGACGTTATACTTTTTTTTTTTTTTTAGAGAAAGGCAAGACAGGACTTAATAAACTCAAAGGGACTTGGTAATGGGCAATTAGGGACACCTAACCACTAGTCCCATAAGGACCTGTAGGTAGTTTAGAGCCCATAATAGCCCTGGCAGGTTCTGTTTAAAATTTCCCACATACCTTCTACTATGCTAGACTTAGCAAGAAATCCAGATGAGGTTTTCAGGGCACCATTGAAGACAACAAAACTTGCTCCAGTAACTAGGAAAAAATAGGAAATCAGAAAAATATGAATGCAAAATAGTATAAAAGAGCTGACTCACTTACTTTTTGAAAGGACTGTATGAACTATGACAACTATATAGTAAATGGGTTTTTGGCATTAAAAAGAAATTGATCCTTAGAATCCTTATCAATATTAGATTGGGGGAATGGTTCAGACACCTTGCACCTTCAGCCTCCCAGGCTTAGGATGTCATACTCATCCAAGCCACGAGCTGCAATGATTAAGAACGGTTAATCCGTTTGAAACGCGTTGGACAGAGAAAGGGAATATCGAGAAACAATGCTGTGGATGTTTATATTCTGACCAAATAAAGTCTCAAAAGTTTTTTCCGGAAATTGGCTGGACTGTCGAAAGTTTTTTCTACGAGCTGCAATACCCAGCATGTCCACTATACACAGTATGGCACTGTGGTTGGTGAGCAGCAAAGAAATCACAGAATATATGTAAATGCTGTGGCCTCTTTAAAACAGAAGATTGGAGGGGCCAAGTGCCATAAGACTAAACTTCAAGTTTAGACCTGGAAAATACCCGAGTTGAATGAATTAATACAAGTGCAATTTTGCTAATTAATATAGCAACAAAGATTATTCACCAACAGCTCAGAGAAACCATTACAAGCTATGCTACCTAATCCTTTTCTCATGAACTATTCATTGCGCATGTAAAAAAAATTTCAGGAAGGTCATGAGCAAAAAAATTATGTCCTATTGGGATATAATATGGAGTAGAAATAATGTAAGCAGAGTTCCTGGTACTTCCAGTATTAGTCACAAGTCCTCACCTTTCCTAGGCTGTCCAGCAGCGCTGTTGGCTTGTGTCTGATAGATTCCATCACTATTCTGCACACAAACCAGATGGGAGTCCGCCTCTAAACTGAAGCTGGCACCGATGCTGATGACGTGCTCATTACAAGAATGAATCACTTTAAGAATCTTTAAAACACAAAAAAAAAAATTTAATAATTATATATTTTAAAACCAGGCAAATATCTGTCAGCAATCCAATAAGACACTCACACTTAGGCCTCGTGTACGTATCAAGGGGCACATGTTGGTTGTTTGCAGCCCATTTGGGCCGCTCACAGAGCAGAAAAGAAACTTGGACAAGAATAGGAGCTGCTCCTAGTTTTGCAGCTCGGTTAATAGCGTGATTTTGCGTTTATGAAAATGAGAATGAGAATGCGTAAAAAACTATGGAGACATTTGGTGAATGTTGGTTATTATGTTTTCTGGTGTTATGACTCATGTGTGGAAAAAGTAAAACATTTAGAATTTTGAAAATCGAGAATTTTTCCAAATTTTCACCACATATCTGATTTTCTCATAAATAAATGCAAAACATACCACCAAAATTTTCAACGAACAGGAAGTACAAAGTACAATAGTGACACGGCAGATTTGACAAAAAACAGGCCATGTCAGGAGGGTGATAAGTTTCTTCGGAAGGGAAGATCTAATGGTAAATTTCTACTGACCTTCTAAACCATAATCTATCTTTAGTTAATACTAGAATACTTTCTACACTAAACTACAGTTTATCCAACTAATATGCTAATTTCTGGCAGAGGTTGCTGGGGCATGGGGTAGCCTCTCTGGGCAGCAGGGGCAAAGGCTGCTGCTTCCCTGCTTCTGCATGCTTAGCTCCTACAGTCGCAGCTATGTGAAGACTCTTATGCAGAACACACCCGCATAGTGGCGGTGGGAGATATTGCAGAGGCTACTAGGGGGTGGAGAAGCCTTTATTTCCACTGCCTGGAAAGGTAACTCCACGCCCCAGTAGCCTCTGCCAGAAATGAGCATATTAGTTTAACTGTAGTTTAGATGGTAATCTAGGACAGTGGTGACAAACCTATGGCACCGGTGCCAGAGGCGGCAATAAGAGCCATCACCTAAGAGTATCTTCATGGATTCTTGCAGGACTTGCTGCACTCAGTGCTATCTCAGCACTGCCTAAGACTACAGGAGGAATTAGAAGGTGTGGACAGATCTGGATTATCATTGTAGCTCCGGCTCCAGGCCTGAAAATTCTTCCTATTCAGGGGAACCTCCTCCTGAATTTGACCTCCTTTGTTTTAATGTATTGGTGTTCTCAGGATACTAATTAATTGAAAGCTATGACAGAGAAGGGAGAAAGAAGTTACTGATTCAACTGCTGGCACTTTGCGATAAATAAAATGGGTTTTATGGCACTTGGTTAGAAAAAGGTTCGCCATCATTGGTCTAGGATTAGCTAAAAATAGATCAGGGTTTCGAAGGTCAGTGGGAACCGTCAATCAGTTCTACCTTAATAGGTAGATTTCTGATGGTAGGTTAACTTTAAAATAATGAAATGCTCTATTACTTTATTTTTTGATTTTTCAAATTTCGGTCTTTGGTTTGCGGTTTTTATGTGCAAAATAATTTTTGTAAACCCTTTCTAATTAGTTATAGCCAAGAGCAGTTATTTATTTTAAATGATCTATCGCAGTGGTCCCCAACCTTTTTTTGCCCAGGGACCGACTGTAAACATATATTTTTTCCATGGACCAGTCGGTGGGAGGGGGGGTGGGGGGGGAGAATACAGTCTGGTTTCTGTTTCATAGCCAAAAATGTAAGTTTGCATGCCCCACATAACTCCCTGTGTGCCTAGCTCATATTGTCCAATTTCCTGAAGAAGCCCCCCCACCTTCGACTATCCCAGCTGAACTAAAAACAAAAAAAAAAATCACCTTCCCTGTTCCCCTGCAGCAGTCTTCTCTTCGCTCACCATCAATAGAACAGTGCTTTTACATGGAAATTAAGTAATGGGAGAGAAGACTGCTGCAGGGGAATGGGGAAGGTGAGTATATTTTCTTTTGTTTGTTTTTACAGAGGTCCAGCGCGGCCTGGAACCAGGTGTTCCATGGCCCGGTCTTGGGCCATGGACCGGTGGTTGAGGAACACTGATCTATCGTATATACTGACCCAAGAATAAGCCAAGGAACCTTATTTTTCCACAAAAAAAGTGGGAAAATATATCAACTGTAAGTGTAAGCTTAAGCCTAATAAAATGTCCAGTGGAGCCCCCATCATTATATTGAAAAAAACTTCAGTACTCCGACGCTCTGGCCTCCATTTCTCCCCAAGGCGTTTCGCCAGTGCAGGCAGGCACACATCCATGGCCACCACCGGCGCCTCATACAGTGTGCCTGGTCACAGACATACACCTCGACCTGCACTGCCGGGAAGCCGTGGGGAGAAGAGGAAGCCCGGGTGGTGAGTACATACAGTAGCTGAAATACTTAAGTATAAACGTTAATTTCAGATGAAAGAAATGTGACAAAATGTTTGTGTGTTTACTAGATAAAAGCTGAACATGTCAGATAAAAATTTATTCCGTTTATCAAACTGGGAATTTTTTTAACAAATTAAAAGATTAATAATTACTTTAAAAAACACAAAAATATGAAGATTTCTTTGGACTACGTCTGTGGTTGCCCAGAATCTTCAGTTAGTGTCTCCTGGGTCGTCTCAGGATCTTCTGGTTGAGGAGAGACATCTTTTAGCAGTAAGGATAATGACCTTTCCAGAGTCCTTGTGCTCTGCTCCGGGCTTCTCGTGTCTGGGGAAGCATCGTGTGTCCGGCAGCGGCATGGATCCTCACGTACTCCTGGATCACAGCAGTTGTGCTGCTCACTAGGAGGCTCTTCCTTATTACTACATGTGTCGTGGATTGTTTCTGGATCTACTTTGCCTTCTATAGTCCGTGCTAGCATGTAGCTGACTTTCCTTTGATGCGCCAAAGCCTCCTCCTTATCATTAAGCTGCAAGTCCAAATATATAGAAATATTAGTATTTTGACCATATAGGTGTATCCATTGTGTATACCATCTACACCAGAAAATGGGTTTACTTCCTGAACAAGGCTGAAAAATCACACTCTTTAGCCTCTATCCGTTTACTTTCTTCTTTTAGATGTATTTAATGTAGGGTGCACAGTACATTAAAGTGTAACTAAATTTTCAGCAAAATAACATAAATCAATTGTACACATGATGATCATAAACGTTGTAATATACTTTGTTGAGATTGGTTTCCTTGTTCTCTTCCGTTCTTCCTTATTTAAGCAGCAATTATTATTATTAATCAGTTTTCTGTCCTGTATCCACTGACAGCTTTGATATTAAGGAACCTGATAAAGTGTCTAATGACTAAACTCTTTATAGACAGTCCCTGGATAGTCTAGTCTCCTCAGAGAGGTGAATCATAAAGGGAGATATTCTCTATGTATAGAAAGAGTTAATTATTAGCCTCCTTATCTGTGTGGTGGACAGACCTCAGAAGGCTTACAGATACACTGCTCACTACAGGAGATAGAAGCAAAAAACTGACACAGAGAAGAAGCTTTACTAAATGGAGTGTATTATAAAGTTTACTAAAATCGCCTGCTCTATTCATTTCTGAAATTAAAAAATATTTGCTATAAGTATTTGATGGTGGGTCCATTTACCCCTTTAAAATAAAATATGATGCAAACAAAACGTTAATAATTACTTACCAGATCAATTAATAGCCTGAGAATTTCCTGTGGGTCGTCCATAGCATCCAGATTCATACTGTCGGCTGCTGATATCATCATGCCCTTTAATTTTTGACCCAAGCTCCTGTTTTTATCTCTTGAAATGGAACGTTCTAAAAAAAAAAACAACAAAAAACCACATAAATCTGTAAACATAAGAGCATGCTATCGAACAACAAAACAACTGCAGGTGTTTGATGTAGGAAAAACTGTAATACTACATCATCTATAAGGTGAATGTAAGCCATGCAAGGTGCTTTTCAAGCCAAGACAATAGTAGACATTCTTGCCTTTTGATAATGAGATAAAATAAAGTCGGACATTACAACAAGTGGTAATTAGGAACCTATATAAATGACATGGTGTCTATATAAACTGATGGCCAATAGTACATGGTTGCAGTGAGCTCTCCTATGAGCAGTCCTATGTATATTTAAATAGAATGATATCCAAAATGGGGTCTTAATATAGAGCACGATGGGACAATCAGTAGCCATGTAATAAGAAGAATTATTACCGTCCTCTTTAAGACGTCTCCAGCCGTTTAGTCTTTTGCTCCCTTTCTTGCATAGTCGCTCTATTTCACCTAGAGGCAGCGTCGCATCATTCTTGCGTTTCAGCTGCTGCTCAAAGGCAATGCGGAACGCGTCAGCCATGATAAAGGCTTCCTCCTTGCTCTTCTTCTCCACTTCAAACTACACAACAAAATCAGTATCAGTCCATCAGTGCATCATCAGTAAATACCAGGATCCAGAGATCCACCAGAGGTCACAGTGAGCAGAGAGGTCCGTCTCTAACTAGGGGTTGTCCAGGGTTTTAAAGCTGGGGACTGCCTTTTCTTTATTTATTTTAACCCTTCTGGAAGAGTCATGTAAGAACTTCTCAAGCCCCTAACGGACCTCATAACAGTGTTACTTTTTCTGGTTTTTGATGTCATGTTCTAAATGACATCTTTAGAGGAAGAACATTCCTCAAACCACATAAATCCATAAAACATGCAAAGTGATCCTTATTTATCTCTCAGATATATACAGATACTTGTCTTTTTCTATTTTACCTGACGTATGGTATAAGTGCAGTAGAATTGCTATGACTTACCTCTTGCCGGAGCTGTAGTAGCTGCTTACGAGTAGCGGCAGACATTTTAGCACATGAGCAGGGCTCTCCTCCAGGACCACACGTACAGGCACCGAGCACTGCAAGCTAAACACAATAATATCAAGCCTTAGAGGGGGACATTTTATATTTGAGTACGCAGGAAGTCCTCTTCTTGTCCACTTCCTGTCCTTACCAGAATGCTGTTGTCTCGCTGTATGGTGAATTTAGCAGTGAGCACTGTGTGCGAATTGTGTGTGTGATCGGCTTGGCCAGACGATGATGAGCGGGCCACACACCAGTGGGTGGAGGCAACATAGACAAAGGTAGAAAAAGTTTGGGGAATGATTTTACTGTTAAGAGGAAGCAGATTTAAGCTGGGACACTATTCAACAGGTGCAGTGGCTGGGAAGGAGGGGGTAGATGAGTAAGGTTTATTGTGCCTGTTCTGGATGACAGGTTCCCTTTAATATTTGCATACAGAAAATAGAAACAATTGTTTTGTTTTGCCTGTAAAACAGGGCTGCAAGTTTCTGAACGCAAGTGTCTAGGCCTAAACACATCTGCATTTCACAATACCTTCCCCCTCATGCTCTTGAATTGCATTTCTTAATGCAGTTCAAGCACAAAGTGTGAACGCAGCCTAATGAAGAAATATGTTTACACAGCAGTCATTCGACACAATTAGGTGTGAAATATGAAGAATAAGAAGAAACCGGAACTACTGCAGGAATCAGCAAAACTTCTGCAATGTACACGCAATATAATACAATTTACAGTGTTATAAAAATGAAAGGAGCATATCCAGATCAGGGCCTGTGGATGTAGCTGTAACATTATAAGGTACTTACTTCTAATGCAGTGACTTCTGTCAGGCTGCTCTTATCAACACACAGATTATCCGTGAACATTTTCTGCTGCTTCACATCCAGCATTGCTAACAGCTCCTGGCATTGCTGGTTTATAACTATACATAAGTGGAGAAACAAAAGGGAAATAAACAACAAGCTAAATAAACTAATAACTACATTTGTAGTAACCACACACTGACTGCCAGAAGTAATGAATCATGACCCCTAATCCATGTACACCTTATAGATGGAATTCTTACTTGTGTTTTCAGACTTCAGGACCTTCACTTCATTCGTTCGAAGCTCCAGACTTTCCTTCAAGGCTGCGTTTTCACATTGTATGCTTTAAATGCAGAAAAAAATGAGAAAAAGGTTAAGTCAATTTCCAATACACAATCATAGAGGACATATATAAATATAATAAGACAATACAGAGTAAAAACAGTCATATGGAAACGATAGGAGCGAGGGCCCTGCTCACAAGAGCTTACAGTCTAAGTCTACATTCACACTAACATGTGCCACACGTCCGCGCCGCGGAGAGGAGAAGGGGGTGAACGGTGCTCACCCCCGTCCCTCTTCATAGTGATATACGGTACACGGCACCGTATTCCGGTGAAAGATAGGACTTGTCCCATCTTTCTCCCGGCTTCGGAACAATGTCGCTACCGCTCCCGAACGGCGCCTTGCGCCCATTGCTATCTATGGGGGCCGTATATACTCTCTACAACTATCCGTGAACTCTCGTATGTTAGTGAGACCTTTACCTGTGCATTACCTTTAGGATGTTTCCACCCTTGTTTTTCTAGTGAAGATTGGCACAAACCATTGTGTATCCTGGCTATGCAGTTCCTTTGATGCATCTCCCTGGCCGGTTCTTATCCTGCCCAAGTCCATTCTGACAGTATCTTTACAGTAGCGTGATGTTTGTTTTATGTATGGTGTTCTCCTAAAGTTTAACCGTCATTTGAAATAATTCATTATATTGTGTATGGAAGGATGTAGTGAACATTTTTCTAATACACTTTATTAACAAATTTTAATTTGTTTGTAAAAAAAAAACCCAAAAAAACCAAGCTGCTCCCTCCCATGAAGATGCGTATTACATCTTATACAGTGTGTTTCTATGGAGGTTGCATGAGATCACATCAAATCTCCCTTTGTTTGGTTAAACAATTCTGGTAGTGAGGATTAACCCCTTTACT
The DNA here is from genome assembly GCA_019512145.1 of Engystomops pustulosus. Lineage (NCBI taxonomy): Eukaryota > Metazoa > Chordata > Amphibia > Anura > Leptodactylidae > Engystomops > Engystomops pustulosus. The sequence continues at coordinate 284,743,385 of CM033641.1, read as the reverse complement.
TTTACCTTGGTGTTTGAAAAGTATGCTCAAAGCATACTACAGCCAGGGAGAAAGCAAAAAGGGTTAATACTCACAGCTGTGGAGAAAACAGGAGAAAAGAGAGTGATCTGTCTTCAATCCTGATGACAGATTTTCCCTAACAACGTGGAAGTAACATTGTAACTAGGAGGCACTTTACAGCCTGTTATGTAACTAAGGAGAATTTGGTAAGGAAGTATATTAGAAAAATGTTCACAACTGCCCCCTCCACACAATCTCAAAATCATCTGAAATGACGGTTACTCTTTAAGGATTTACTATGACTGTATACGCTGATTTCACATGTACTTACTTATATGTTTCTAATTTTGCATGGAGTTGCCAGCCTTGCCAGATAACTCTGCTGTATTTTATTGTGTGTGAACCTCAATAAAACTGAGTTAAAAAAAAATAAAATTTTTTTAAGTGATTTAATGTCAATGCTTTCCAAGCAATCAAAGTTTTGTTTTCTTTTTTTCATCACAAGTGCTATTAGGAAGTACAATTTGTCCTGGAGATAACAAGCCCTCAATTGTATCTGTAAACGGGAGAAATAAAAAGTTGTGGCTTATGGAGTGCGGTGGGTACACAAATGTAAAAAAGAAAAATGATGAAACAGAAATGTGAATGCAGGGTTAATGATGTACCCTTGAATAACTTAGTATACAAAAAGTGAAGTCCAGCTTCCAGGAAGTTCACAGTATAAGCCTCTGATTATTTCTTGATAGAGTCCATAAGAATACTCAAAATGCTAGAAGGACACACAACAAGCAGGCAACAGAAGGACAAGCATCATACACGTTTCGTAAAGTTTCTTATTCATGGCTTGCAAAACTTAGCAAAAGCCTAAAGACTCACAGTAGAAATGGCAGAACATATAAGGCACATTCTCCAAACATATAATAATAATAATATTAGTGCAGGTCATGGACACATAACACGTACCGTTCATACTTCTCCTTAAAGGACTCCTCCAGGTTCTTAAGCCTCACCTGGTCAAACTCAATTTCCCACTGCAGAACATTTATCTCCTGTATAGAAAGACGGAATAAACAGAAAGACGGAAATCAGCCACTTGGATAAAGCAGTTAAGTTCACTTAGGCAGCTTTCAAATCAACATGTGATTTCTCCAGTTGCGTATTTCTGTGCCATATGAGATTGTATATACCTGACCTTTCCATACGTGACGTATGCAGCGCGTACTTAACCCTTATTTAAACGTCCCCATAGATTTCTAAGGGCATATTGAACTTAAATAAGGGGAAATAAATAGGACAACAATAGGCTAGTATACGGTACGGAGTTAACAATGTAAATGGATGTATTGTCCATTGAAATGAATGTGGCTGTATGTAACCCGTAAAAAAAAAACGGTACGGTACTGGTAGCATATTTTCATACGGTCGTGTGAACGTAGCATTACTGCTCTTACTGATAACAGCAATGATTTTATTTTTGCAGGCTCTGGGGTACCAGGGCGTCCCTGTCATGGCGCAGCACGATTTGTCTTTGCATAATTATGAACGCCTCTTGTGTGTATAAGTATTCACTCCTGCCTCCCCTTCCCGAGAGCCGGTGACCTAAAACCTGCAATTATCTAAGTGGTTGATTTCCTTTAAATACTAAACCACCATAACTAAATATTGTCTTTTATCCTGATATTTATCCAGCGTTCTGTACAGGCTCATTGTTTGCCTTCTCTGTTCATTAACCATAGATCAGAGTGAGAACCTGACAGCAGTGACTGACAAATGACGTAGTGATAAAGGTCCTGCCATGTTACACCTATTGTGCTCGGGTTGTGTAATAAGAAAGAATCATGGGAACAATCCTGGAAAGTCAGGAACAGAGAATGTGATCACCGTGCCCGGGAGGTGACGTGTCAGCAATGAATCTCAATGCAATTTCCACATTTCATCTCCTTTAACAATGAATAACTTAACCCAAAAAAAACCCATAAATGGGCGGTCAATTGGCTTAGAAAGCAAAGCCTGGGGGAGAGTTGTCAGAGGTCCTACGCCAATTTCTGGTATAGAAGCACCAAGATAATCAAAATGTCATACACGCCATGTGGGCATGGAGGCAGCCGCCAGCCGAGTTTGCTGGCACGAGGTGTTCCTGCCCCGTACCTGAACACTTTTTGAAAATTTGCCAACATTCAGTGGTGAATTGATATTCAAAACGGACTTTGCGTAAATTTGTCCGGCAGCCGGCACAGCTGGCCGATACATTGTGAGGTCTCAGCCTCATGATGTATCCACCATGGCGGCAGGGCTTTATCATAAGCCGATGCATGAGTGCCGATGTATGATAAACTCCTCCTATGTGTATATAAAGGGGTTGTACACACTAAAAACATTGATAACATATCCATAGAACAGATCGTAAATATCAGATTGATGGGGATCCAATGACCAGCACCCCAACACATCAGCTCATACAAAGAGAACTGGACCGGAAGCAGACAGCCCCATTCTCTGTGAAGTGGTCAGATAAGGTTATTGTAGATCATGATCCAATAATTATAAGAAAAGCTAAAGCTGTAGTGACACAGTTCAACCACTACACTGACAACGGTGCAGTTTGCTTCTTGTTCCAGTCTCTCTGTATCTGCTGATCTGTGTGGTGCTTGTTGTTGTATCCCCACCAATCTGATTTTAGGACCTATTCTTAGGAAAGCTCCTCAACATTTGCAGCCTACAAAATTGCCTTTAATACTAGACGAGAGTGATATCTATGGATAGTAAGCATGCAAATATTTTTTTAAGCAAAAGTGGGTTCTTTCTAAGCCAAGTGTTTTGGCCAGTTGACTTTTTAACGTCATTCACTGACCGTCTGCGCCCCTTAAGTTAAGGGATTGTAGCTATAGCTGCCTGTAGGACCGGCAGCACATAACCAAGGACGCACCGAACATAGTTGTGTGTCGCTGGCCTTAGAGGCGACCTGAGAGGATAAAGTGATCTGGCTGCTTAGGAAAGTCTAAGACACCTATGGCTCTTAGCAATTGGGTCACCCACAACTTCCAATATGTGGCAGAAGACGTGAGTGAGGGTATGATTGCCAATATAAAATAGTTGTATTGCCTGAAATAATTGTAATCACTAAAGGGGTATTCCACTTATTATTCACACACAAGGGGGAATTTATCTAAACCAGGAAAACTGTGCGCCAGCTTTAATAGTCCCCCTGCTGGCGTATAGCATACTGAATATACTAAATGGAGTCCAGCATTGTACACCCAAATCTAATGTCCCGCATGGCATAGTTTTCAGCTATTATTGGGGCAGGCTATATGAGCCTGATGGGATCTGAAAGACTCGTAGATACATAAAAAAGAGGTGCTTTACTGAAACACCTGAATATGACCATTTATACCTTAGGAAAAAAACTATTATTAAGAAATAACTTTTATGTGTCTCCTTTTCTGTCTCAATTTCCTTTATATGTATGTATGTTATTTATGTATGATTTGAGTTTAAATAGCAAGACTTGATAAAACAAGCTAGTTCACAGTAATACTTATTTACCACTATTGTGTTATACATATAAATTTACTCCTGGGCATATAACCTTTTACTTACATGCCTAATTGACACCAATAACATGTTTCTAGGTACTTTAGATCTGAAGATAGAGACTTCTTCCCCTAAAGCCTCTAAATGTGACTTCCTGGCTAGTAGTTTAATGGGGTAAAATCTGCTATCAGGTTCCCTTTAAGGTCATACCTTATTCACCGATTGGCATTAAATTCCTAAATCAGCCATTCCTTAGTTTCATATGATTCTGGTGAAGCTGGGACATAATAATATGGTCACTGGTCCCACTGGAACTGTCTGTCACCTTTTTACTTGCACATTTCTAATTATTATTTTATTTCATTTGAGTAACATTACAACAAGTACATTAATGCTACTAGGGGTTCACTCAAATATCCCAGTAGGTGCATCCTGTACATGTGAAGGACTAACCTTTTCGAGGACTCTGCGTTGTTCTACTGCCTTCTGTAGCATGCCCTTAGTGTGACTCGTGGCTTTATCAAATACAGCCTACAAAGACAATACAACTGATCTGTATCTCAGCATCACAAATCATACAATAAATGACTTCCCCAATAACTTATTTACATATTTCTCATCTCACCAACATCTCCTGTGTTCTGTTTATCATTAGATCTGATCACCAGCTCCTTCAGCGGCTAATGCCGAAATAAATATAGTGTACACCCCAACATGGGTAATTATATACAGATGGTTAAATATATAATAACGCCAAGAGCTTCAGAGAAAGCAGCTTGTTGCTCCAGCAAATAGATGGGATCTGAACGAAGGACCACCTTTTAGGAACTCTAAGAGGGGCATTTATCAGGACTTGTACAGAAGTTTGTTTGGGTTACAAGCCCTGAAATAATCACAATTACTAATGAACCGCCAGTAATTACGATTATTTCCCCCTTCACATGTGAAAAGGTGTGAATGGAAGCGCGGTCTGCTGTGTAGTGGGCTTGGGCAGGGTGTTCCTTCACATTATCTATAACCTGCAAATATTCCGGCCTGGAAATATGCAGAGGCTATAGTGCAATTCTACAGCAGGCAGGACAGGGGGTAGAACTGTAGGCCCATGCAGCCTCTTGATGTATCAACCACAGTGGTGGTAGAGGGGCTATTATCATGTGCCAGGGTATGATAAATCTCCTGCCGAAGAGTGAATGAAGAATGAACAACCCCTATAGAAAGACTGGATCATGAAGAAACCCCTTGTTCACCAGAATCCTACATAGTAATTCTCCATTCTGGTTTACAGGGTTGAGTGATAGGGTCTTCCTCAATGAGCCAGAAAACAGGGCGCTCTACAGAACTGTAGCTATCCTAAGCCAATCATGTATTAAATATTTAACCTGCAGGAGCCGATTGTCCCAGAGGCACATCTATAAGAGGTTGTATCCTTTATGAGTTTAAAGTAAGGGCTCATAGTCTTATCTCCACCTGTAAGCAGTGTCCCTATCACAACCCACCTACAGTATAACATACATACACAATTACTTACCATGCTCTGTAATATTTTCAGGGCTTCATCCTTTCCATCGAGCTGTCTTTGGGAAGCCTCAAGTTCCACTCTTAGAAGCTCCACTTCCTGGAATTGGGAAAATTATAACTTAATATAAATATCACAAATGAACACAACAAACAAAGATTATAGAAGAAAAACTTTCATTAAAAAACTGAAATAAAGTTAGTGTTCCAAATTGTGGTGTATGAGAAAGCATTGCCCTACGCTTAAAATGTCATTTGGAGGCCCTGCTATGAGGGGCCCAACACATAAGATGGGGGGGATGTCCTGCACTCAGCTGTGCATCATTACTAGGGGTGACCGGTTAGGAGGACTGCTTGTCCTTCCATCTACAGTTAAAACCAGAAGTTTACATACACTATATAAAAAGACACAAGTGCACGTTGTTCTCACTTTCTGACAGAATAAACCTTTCCTGTTTTTAAAAATTCTTTATATTTGCCAAATGCCAGAATAATGAGAGAAACTTTCTGCAAAGTCGAAAGTTTACATTCACGAAGTGTATTATGCCTTTAACCCTTTTCTGGCCAGGGCATTGGCAACTTATTTTCATACTTACGGTTTAAGGGCAATAACTTCCATCTTTCATGCAATACTATAAATTTTTTTGCTGCGCTTCTTTTTTTTTGAGGGGGTGGGGTAAACGGGGTGACTATGGCGATGTTTTTATAGTGTAGCACTTTTTTTTGTTTTATTTTATTGGGGATTATTAGTGTTTATTTTGTTGTTTTTAAATATGTATTATTATGCGATTTGTGAAGGTGTTTTAACTTTATGTCCCACATGAGATCATAAAATACCCCTGGGGGACATTTCCACAATTTTTATTGTGGACTTGCACAAGTCTGGTTCATCCTTGGGTGCAAGTTTCAGAAACCTGAAGATGTCTCGTTCATCTGTACTAACTATTATAAGCAAGTACAAACAATGGGAATGTAAAGCCATCATTCCCCTAACGAAGAAGACGGGTTCTGTGTATGTAAACTTCTAGTTTTATTGTGTTCCTTTCTTCTGAATCGCCATATGAGGTGTTTACTTAAAATCTACCCAAATCTCTGCCATAATAGCAAAGTCTGCAGCATCAGGCGTTCAGTAGAAGAAACATACTAATCTACCACTGCATATTCTCCTCCGATATCTGCTATACACATTGCATGGTTGGTCGGTCTTTGTGGATTCAGCAACCATCTTCTAGGGTTTGGCACTCATGCCTCTAGCATCTGACAACTAGTGGCCCCTACAGATAGGTATTCATGTTATATCAAATGACCAATTTTAGCTGGGTCTTCAAATTCTGTGACAGACATAAAAATGAGAGCAAAGGGTTGTAAAAAAAGCTGAATTTCTAGAATTATGATCCCACGGTCATTATGACACTAATGCTGAGGAACTCGCAAAACTAGTTAGATGGAAGGAGCGGACTAGGACTAGTTATTATTACACAGAGAAGTAGTAAGGACTGTGGTAGGACCTCACTACAAGTCTAATATAGCAGGGGTTACAGGGATATCATACAGCACAAAGACTGCATAAGGTAATACGAACGCACTTCTGTAAGGTCTTGGAGACGTTGTCGCAGATCCTCATTCGAGATCTCCGAGATGGCATCTACAAAGACAAAGGGAATGATAAGGTTAACTAGCGGATTGTCTGTAATACATGCATGAATAATTTCCCACACAATGACTGAGCCAAATATGGGATATGTACCATATATTGCCTTTCTGTGGCTGTGGACACTCGGCTTTATGAGAGTGGAGGGGTGAGCAGGGCAGCCATTTGGGAGGGTTTAGTGTGACTGGAGGGTTTAGCCCCACGAGGACAAGAAGGAGCCCCAAGTCACAGAAACCCTTCCTCCCTTCACTGTACAGATGGGGCCGAATAATCATTCTTGGAGGGCCCACAATATTTGCCAGACAGGGGCAGCCCTTGGGGTGAGGCATTCTCATCGCTCCTCTCTCCCGATTTCAACCGTGTGACTGCCCAAGTGAAAGGGCCTTAAAGTTACAGGTGGAAGAGCTATATATGAAATCGCAATATATTCATTTAACAGTGGATATCTCCGCTTCTGTGGTATCCAGATGCACAATATAATTAGAGCTTATTTTTTCAGGGTAGGGCTTATATTTTAACTACATTCTTGTTTTTGGGGGAAACAAGGTAGTATAGCCTGAACAAAAAACGTTTGATTAGGTAAAATAAACGGGTGTGCAACAAGACTCAGAGGAGAATAATGAACACATTTTACAGGGCTCACATCTAAGTCCGTAACATCTTCTTGGTTCCGTTCTGTCCCCTAGGTTCCAGTGTTAAGGACTGACACACAATGCATTCTGAACACACTACACACTAAACAGACCGGGCACCAATGTTTCCTCTGTTTGTATAGTTATGTGCAGGTGATTAAACATTATTATACTGCACTAGGATTATTTTTCTGGTATAACTGGATTTACACTGTAATGTCCCTTTAAAAGAAGTTTGCATATTGGAAGCAACGTTCATTCTGGATAATCCGCCTGATTTCAGATTTGGCTGAGAACAAGCCCAGTCCGTCCTACCAGGATCCTCCATGATGATGTCTTCTGTTGTGTGTGCAGGTTTTTGGCAAAGGCAGTAAATTGAAGTTTACTTAAGAATACATGGAGGAATCGGAATTTGTTCCCTTTGTTCGGAACATGGAGAGGAAGACATCATGTGATGCTGGACAGGAGGTGGACTGATCGGGCATGTCCTGCAGCCATATCCTTCTTTTCCTAAATATCAGATGGAGATGAAAGGTCTCCATTTCTATAATCATCCTGACTGTAATCTACTATAACTACTGTATAGGGAATGTCCAATCCATATACATTACTGATATTGTGAGTAAATTTAAAAGTCTGAAAACGGTCATAAACTTTTCAACAAACTTTGTATAAATCAACAGTACAAGTGACTACAAGATACTTTGTAATATATGTTATCAGAGAAAATCTCAGCCTAACAAGACAGAATTCGTCAAAGTTCACGCCAGTGAAAAAATAGCACATAAGTCCATATCTTTACCATTACTACAAAAAACTGATGTAGGAAACAAAAAGCGCCCACAACAGAGTGTGTAATGGAAAGATCCAACGCAGGTGTGAACTGGGCCTTAGCAAGACAGACAGGAGGTCATGGAGGTTTCAGTTAACAAAGATATTGGTAGGAGAAGTGAGTAACAGCAGCTAGGTCTCCACCCAGCAGCTATGAGACAACAGCAAATTACAGCTAAGGATTACGGAAGGGAAAACTACCAAAATACACACTGTCACATCATGGCCAGAAACAGTGCTCCCACTTATGTTCACACACTGGGCTCCTGATTTAGGGCTCTTCTAAAAGGTCAATTAAAATGCACAAAAATCAGTCTGTGTGTTTCCTGGATTTAGCGCATTAGTTTCACACATAAAAACAGGTTTTCCAGCCCAAAACTTACACATAGGAGGCGGCAGCAAGGTTTAATCAGGTTCCTGTGAGGGATCAGAGTTATGGTTTGTATACCACCTCATTCATCTCTCTAGTCTTACCGATGCTGTTCTGTCTGCAGCGGGTGTAGCCCTCTCTGGCCGGCCGCACAGTCTCCCTGTCTTCGGACACACCAGGTTTTGCACCCTGATGTCTTGTGGTCCAATCTTCGTCTCCTTTCTTAACAAGATGGTAATGATGAGAACCGGATCCTTTCCTCACTTTGACTGTTTTTGTCCCACTTTCATGAAGACCCTCATACAGTCCACCGGGTTTTCTCCCGAAGCCTTCTCCCAGGTCTCCTCCAGCCATGAAGTCCTCCTCCTCCGACAGGCCGTCAGTCATCGCCCAAGAAGGAAGATATAGAGGGAAGTCTAAGATCTACAACACACAAGAATAAGCTGCTCCACATACCTGTAACATATAGTACCGCAAGATAACAGTCCACATACCTACCCTCGCCTTATTATCCACATGCCCCCCCCCCAGACACATTATCACATGGCGCCCCTCACCTTATATTACACATGCCCCCCCCCCCCTTTATTATCTACATGGCCCCCTCACCTTATTAACACATGCCCCCCCCCTCACCTTATTATCTACATGGCCCCCTCACCTTATTATACACATGCCTACCCTCCCCTTATCATAAACATACCTACCCTGAGATAATAATACACATCTCTGCCATGACCTTATAGTAATACCCCCTGTATATACACTGTCAGTACTAGTAATGTCCCAGTATGTATACTGTCAGTACTAGTATTACCCCCCGTATATATACTGTCAGTACTAGTAATACCCCCTGTATATACACTGTCAGTACCAGTAATACCCCCTGTATTTATACTGTCAGTACCAATATTACCCTCTGTGTATATACTGTCAGTACTAGTAATACCTTCTGTGCATATACTGCCAGTACTAGTAATACCCCCTGTATATACACTGCCAGTACTAGTAATACCCCCTGTATATATACTGCCAGTACTAGTAATACCCCCTGTATATATACTGCCAGTACTAGTAATACCCCCTGTATATACACTGTCAGACTAGTAGTACCCCCTGTGTATATACTGTCAGTACTAGTAATACCCCCTGTATATTACCTGTCACAGGACTGTAGACCCCCTGTATATACACTGTCAGTACTAGTAGTACCCCCTGTGTATATACTGTCAGTACTAGTAATACCCCCTGTAATATACACTGCGTCTACTAGTAGTTACCCCCTATTATCTCTGTCAGTACAGTAAATACCCCCTGGATATACACTGTCCTACTAGTTAACCCCTGTGTATATACTGTCAGTACAGTAATACCACCCCCGTATAACACGTCAGTACTATAGTACCCCCTGTTATACTGTCAGCTAGTAACCCCCGTTTATCTGTCAGTACCACATACCCTCTGTATAATTACTTCAAGTACTAAACCTTCTGTGCATATACTCTCGAACTATAATGTCCCAGTATATACACTCCATACTAGAAATACCCCTGTAAATACACTGCCATTAGTAATCACCCCCTGTAAATACACTCCAGTACTAGTAAAATACCCCTGTATATACACTGTCAGTACTAGTAATACCCCTTTATTTATACTGTCAGTACCAATATTACCATCTGTATATATACTGTCAGTACTAGCAATGTCTCCTATGTATATACTGTCAGTACAAGTAATACCCTCTGTATATATACTGTCAGTACTAGTAATACCCCCTGTATATATACACTGCCAGTACTAGTAAACCACCTGTAATACCTGCCACACTATAATACCCCTGTAATAATACTGCCAGTACTAGTAATACCCCCTGTATATACATTGCCAGCACTAGTAATACCCCCTGTATATATACACTGCCAGTACTAGTAATACCGCCTGTATATACACTGCCAGCACTAGTAATACCCTCTGTATATATACTGTCAGTACTAGTAATACCCCCTGTATATATACACTGCCAGTACTAGTAATACCCCCTGTATATACACTGCCAGCACTAGTAATACCCCTGTATATACTGCCAGTACTAGTAATACCCCCTGTATATATACACTGCCAGCACTAGTAATACCCCCTGTATATATACTGCCAGTACTAGTAATACCCCCTGTATATACACTGCCAGCACTAGTAATACCCCCTGTATATACACTGCAAGTACTAGTTATGCCCCAGTATATACACTGCCAGTACTAGTATACCCCCTGTATATACACTGCCAGCACTAGTAATACCCCCTGTATATATACTGTCAGTACTAGTAATACCCCCTGTATAATATGCCTACTATAGACCCCTGATACACTGACAGCACTAGTATACCCTTCTATACTAGGCAAGTACTAGTATGCCCAGTATATACACTGCCAGTACTAGTAATACCCCCTGTATATACACTGTCATACTAATAATGTCCCAGTATGTATACTGTCAGTACCAGTAATACCCCCTGTATTTATACTGTCAGTACCAATATTACCCTCTGTATATATACTGTCAGTACTAGCAATGTCTCCTATGTATATACTGTCATTACTAGTAATATCCTCTGTATATATACTGTCAGTACTAGTAATACCTTCTGTGCATATACTCTCAGAACTAATAATGCCCCAGTATATACACTGCCAGTACTAGTAATACCCCTGTATCTAACTGCCATCTAGTTGCCGCGAATACACTGCCATATAGTTATGCCCCAGTATATACACTGCCAGCACTAGTAATACTTCCTGTATATATACTGTCATACTAATAATGTCCCGGTAGATATACTTCCAGTTCCCTTTATGACTACATAGTACAGGGCAGTGTCAGCAGCTCCTCATTGTGTACTCGGAAACCTCACCACCCTCCCAGGGCTCATACCCGCGGCCGCCATGTACTATGTGCACACACCGGGCGGGCAGTAAGGGGGGCTCACCATTCCCCTGCCCACGACTGTGGAGCAGCAGTGCCCCCCCATAACTCCACACTCCCCCACAGTCTTATAGGACACTCACAGAGCGCCCCCAGGTCCCGCCGTACACACAGCAAAGGGGTCTCACCTGCCGTGCACTGGGGTCTCCGGGCTGTACACACAATACTGTACAGGGGTCTCCGGGCTGTACACTCAGTACTGTACAGGGGTCTCCGGGCTGTACACTCAGTACTGTACAGGGGTCTCCGGGCGGTCGGGCTCTTCCTCCTCCGGAGATGTTACACTACTTGCGGATCAGGGATTTCCTCCTGCACAGACGTGGCCTCCCCTCCTCCTGGTCACATGACCCGGGGCCGGCACCTGCTGCACCTGTATCCAGTGTATAGCGGAGGCTATATACACCCCTGCTACACACACACTGCTTATATATTCTGCTACAACTATTGTATAGTTTGTATAGTGTGTATAGTGTGTGTGTGCTTCTGTTACTGTATATAATGCTACTACTGTAAATACTGCTGTGTACTATATGGTATAGCCACTCTATATACTGCTGTTACTGATGAATATACTTCTATTATATATTTCTAATGCATTTAATACTACTACTCTATATATACTCTGGGTTATAACTAGTGTATATACTCATTGGGGGAGATCTATCATTGGGCAGAAATTTGAGCAGTTGTCTGTGTGTTAGACTGGCAGGTTTCCAACAGTCGGGTGTATGTGTAGTGTTAGATGTCTTCTGATGTCACTCTATGTGAATAGACTGCACTAGTCACACAAATGTTTAACATCTGCTCAATTTCTGTCTCTTTGCGATGTTTAGCACAGGAAATTCTCATATACCTCAAACATAAAATTGAGCAAAAACTTCGAAATTGAGCAAGTTTGAGATAAATCTCCCCCCACATAGCAATGGACCCAATTACACCCCCTCCTATGTGGTGTAGTTTTGCAATTAAATTTGCCTTCTCGCTAAAACCCCCCCACAAAAACGACGTTTGCGCAAAAAATTGCAACAATTATACGCCAAGAAGCTACATAGGACTAATGATAAATCTCCCACATTATGTTTGGGAGGAAGGGCAAGTACAACCTCCGAAACACAAATCCCAACTTTAGGGGTACTGTCACACGTACCACTTTGATTTCTGTTTGTATGAATACACATGCAATCGGAAACCAGCACCGGGGGGCCTTGCCTTTAACCCCTTTGCAACACAGCTGTATACAGCCGGGCATACGGCAGAGCGCTGGAGTAGAGATGAGCAGCCCTCCCCTCTCCATAGAAAACAGCGCTGCAAGGCCGCACACACAGGGAAATATACAGCTTACTTGATCTTTTCGCCTAGTATGGTGCAGAACGATCTGCATCTACAAAATACTGGCGCGGAGAAATTTAAGGCTGATGTTAGAAAGTTAAGGAGCAGTTAATAAACGGCTCCTAAAACCACAACAAAACTGATTATGATGCAATTTTAACCCCTTAACGAACTGGCCAAATTTTTGTTTTTTTTCACTCCCCACCATCAATAACTTTTTTATTTTTACACGTAAAGAGCTCTGCAAGGGCTTGTTTCCTGCGTAACAAATTGCACTTCATAATGACGATATTGAATATTCGGTATTGTTTTCTTGTGGGCTTGGATTTTGGTTTCTTTGGGTCAATACGATCACACGAAATAACAAATTTGTATAGGTTTTATAATGTTTTCACATATTCACAAAAATTAAAACTTCCTGCCGCTAATAACTTTTTCATACTTCGGTTTACTGAGCTGTGGGTGGTAATTTTTCTTTGCGACTTTTGATGATGTTTTCAATGCTTCTAATTTTGGGACTGTACGACCTTTTGATTGAATTTTTAATATTTTTCAAAATGGCAAATGATTTTTACTGTTTATATTTATATGACTTCTAAGAAAAGGGGATGATTTGAATTTTTAGATTTGTTTAATAATTTTTTTTTTAACATTTTTTTATTTTTACTATTTCTAGACCCCATAGGGCACTTTAACCTTAGGTGAGGGATGGCGAACCTTTTAGAGATCGAGTGCCCAAAATGAGACCTAAAACACACTAGCTTTTCCCAAAGTGCCAACATGGCAATTTAGGCAGTAACAAACTTATTGCTACCAGAATCTTTGAGCTCCAATCCAGCCCTGTCCACACCTCCTCAGAGAGGACCAAGCAGCACAGGATGGGTCACTACTTGGACTGTCTGAGACTGCAGGAAGGTGTGATGTCAGGCAAACTCTGTGCCTGGGAGACAGCCCGTGTGCCCACAGAGAGGTCACCGAGTGCCATCTCCGGCACCAGTGCCATAGGTTCGCCAACACTGCCCTAGGTTGTCCGATTGATCTTACCATATACTGGCATACTGCAGTATGAACATGTGAAGAAAGAGAAAAAAAACTGTTCAGCTCACCACTCTTGTATCTCTGTACCGTTCTTTCGTGCCGATGCTCGGACGTGCTGTGCGGGGACCAGAATAGCATGTAACAATAGGAAAGTTTAGTCCAGCATCGGAGTAGAAAAAAGTTTGTTGTTAATCCATAATTAAAACTCCACTTTTATTTGAAAAAATCCTCTAAAAACATTTGAGACGTCTCATGGCATGGCAAGTCTGACGCGTTTCGGACTTCTTTAGTCCTTAGTCGTAGCCTTAGTCGTAGTCCGAAACGCGTCAGACTTGCCATGCCATGAGATGTCTCAAATGTTTTTAGAGGATTTTTTCAAATAAAAGTGGAGTTTTAATTATGGATTAACAACAAACTTTTTTCTACTCCGATGCGGGACTAAACTTTCCTATTGTTACATACTGCAGTATGGCAGTATATGGGGATTTTCCTCCTCATTCATTACAATATGTTAATCGCACACTGTAATCAATGGGTTATAGCAAGATAGTCTGTCTTTGCAATCGATCGCCACTCCCCAACGACGTCACAGGGAGCGACGATCTTCACCAAGATGGCGGCACCCAAGATACTAGCACCGTTTGTTACCGTGTGTTACCGGTAAGTTTTTGCTGCAATATGCAGCAAAGACTTACCGGCTATGGAGAGGGCTCAGCCCGTGAACCCTCTCTATGCACCCACAACCGACCAGTAACGTGCTATTATGTCACAGGTCATTAAATTATTACCTGCAACATGTGAATGCACATCCAGCATTATAAACCAGAGACCCTTACTCACAGATCCAGGCACAGTGACTGTAGTAATCTTCCTTGTTATCCTTCTTCTAAAATCAATTTAATATTTTGCCAATGAGTCTGGAAGGCTCTGGGGAGGAGGGGGCATTACCATAGTCCATCCGTGCTGCATATACACAGGCTGTTACACTGTGCAGGAGCACTTCCCCCTCCCATTGTGTGCGGAAACTTCCTTTGCTGCAGTGTGATTACATCGGTCAAAGGGATGGAGAAGTGCTGAGAGAGCGTAGGGGGGAGATAAGACAGAGTAACATCCTGTGAAGCTGCAGCATGGAGGGGCTCTGGTAATGGCCCCTGAGACCTTTGGGGTCATTAGCTTAATTTTAAAAATTGATTTTAGAAAGAAGAAAGCCAGGGATGACAAATCTTAGCAGATTGAAGATTACTACAGTCACAGTGCCTTGCTCTTTGAGTAAGTGCCCCTGGATTATCGTTCTTTATTTTGATGGTAGATTTCCTTAAATATTTCTACAGACAGTTAGTTAAAAGAAAATTTTGTGAAAATCAAAAATTGTTTTATTTACATAAATAGCAGAGAACTTTACATAACTTCACATTCTAGGTACATTGGCAGTCAAGCTGTACAGAGGCTTGTGTGAGGTCACGGCGGAGGCACATGTGTTGCTTTAGAGACTTGTTTCTTGTGGAAAAGTTTTTAGTTTCTGAAAGCTATAAAATAAATGATAAGCTGAGCTGGGCTGGAATATTTACAAAGTAAATTGAAAATACTTCTTTGAATGAGTTCACACGGCATATGATCCTATGTGCCGCGAGTATCAGTCACTGTCATACTCCTCTATCTTCACATCTTCATCCTCCATGATGGCCTGAGCCGTGACCGGCTGAGGTTGGCTGATCGGGAGGTCGCCCTCTCCTCCTTGGCTGGAAGGCAGTGACCCATCCGGAGTCTTATCCCCGAGTTTACAACCTGTCTCTTTAGTAACTTGTCCATGAGCTGGGTCTTCTTCATCACCGCTGTCAGCATCCCCAGGGTCCTTGTCAGTAAGTGCTTCTAGTCTTATCCTAGACAAGCATCACACACAAGTCAGGACTGCAGCCATACAAGCTAACGTTACATTAGAGAAATGACGGTGTATTCCCTCTTGATGCAGCCACCAGGATAAATTGCCCCCTATTGGATATCTCATAAACTCGTGGTGCAAGTTTTTCAGACCAAACTCACTCAAAGGCAGGGGGGCTTTACTACTTGGGAGGTTTGGGGGGCTCGCACAATTCTATGTCTTGTGCTCAGTCTCATAAGTTCAAAATGCTGACGTCCCGTTCACATACACCTGAGACCAGGCAAATCTGAGTGAACAGACCACGACCGTAGAGGCCAGGGATAAGCTCAGCACATCAACATTTCCTCCTGCCCTAAAAACAATTTAAGGTATAAAGCAAGATCATCTTAGCCTTTACATTGACCTCAATATGTTGAGATCAATGATTGCTTTATGGGGAAAAGATTAGAACTTATAACTAAGTGATTTAAATCTACGCTTAGGAGTCCAACTTTGTAATCCTGCTTAAAGGGCTTTTCCACTTTCTGCAGATAATTAATATTGTTTGTGTAATGAAAAGTTTTAATATTTTCCAGTACACTTTCTGTATTATTTCCTCAGGGCTTTGTAGATCCCTGCTTGCTGTCATTCTATAGGAAGCTTACTGCCTGTGATATAATAATAAATTGCTAGGTGTTCAATATCTAGCACCTGCACAGATCGGCTACATCTGATAAGCAGGGACTCAAATTAAATAGTTAAAAAAATCTTACCTTTCAAAGTGCCTCTTCAAGGGAAGCCTGCCGACATCCTGAATATATGCAATTTGTGCTGAAGATGGAAAAATCAAATCACAAGGGTTACAAATAAGTTCACAATGTGTGGCTATGGATTATACTGTCCTTACAAATTTACACAGTGTACAAGTCTTCATAGATTCACAATAACTTTAATGGAAGATGATATTAAAGGGATTGGGATAAATAAAAAAAATAACCAATGTCTCACGCAGCGCTCTCTCCAGGCCGTGACCTTGTTTGTTTTTACAGGGGCACGGGAGCTCCACTCTTGCGACTGGCCTGGCATGCCCACCCGACCACTGTCCCAGCACTTTATCTGTATAGCAGGCACTTGGGGTCAAGGTATCTCTGATCCCATACACTTGAATGACTACTTTCAACAGCTAATAAATTAGTATCAGGAGGCCTATGTCCTTGCGGGTAGGTTATATACCTAGATTGTAAAAACCTTTCAATTTTTAACTATATAACTGTGCAGTTTACCTTGGTTTCTTAGAGGGTTGGTGAGCTTTGCCAGGTATGGCACCACCTGGGTCTGAAGGCACATTGGAGAGGAACAGAAACTTGAGAACAGTTCTCTTGCAGCAAGTGCATTTTCCTGATACTGTCAGCAGAAAACACATGAGAAAATAAAGGGAAAGGAATGCGGAGATACCAGAGACACACACTCCTATGTACATCACACAAGAGGAAGAAAATGGTTAACTAGAAGCATGAGTTTACACAAGATCTAACAAAACTGGTCCGTTGAAATGTCTGCCATACACTTCAGACCATACCATGTACATGCATCCTCAGCTTAAACGTGTGTGTGTTCTGAATAGACAGAGACCAGAGCTACTCTTCTTACAGAACAAAAGAAACATCTATGTTTGAATCTTTCACTCCTTGAAGATCTGCCTTTAAAGGAGTATTGGGAGACCACCCTATACACATTAGATTGCTGACAGCCCCAAACTTGCAGGTTTGGTTAATATAACATAAAATGTATGAAAAGCTATTCAAGATCCAAGTCCCTAAAACTCTATGGGGAACGTAATGTGAATGAAAGATGTTCCATATTTGGTTTCCATTATGCTCTTCTGAGTTTAGCCTAATAACTGCAAAATATAATCAGCAGAAAAATTATAAATGGAAATGAAGTTTATTACAATAGAAAATATTTTAAAATAACACCACTAAAACCTACAAGTAGAAATTCCATACACAGAATTGTAATACTACAATTTGTAGGATTTATATTTGTATATAGAATTCTGTATAGAGGATTTATATTTGAAGGTTTATTCTGTATATGGGATTTATATTTGTAGGTTTTATTGGCGTTAGTTTAAAATATTTTCTATAGTAATAAACTTAATTTCCGGTAAGAGCGTAACGGCATGACGTAGCACGCAGCACGTGCACGTCGCGCTGCACAGCCGTCCTCCTACCCCGCTCCCCACGCTGACCTGATCTGTGCCTGATCTGAGCCGCGGGACCCGGCCCCGGTCCGAGGAGGAGAGCGGAGGTCTCGGGCGCGGGTTCGGAGGTCCCATCCGGTGACGGCAGTGGAGCTGCCGGCTGCCTGCTCTGTTCTTGAAGCCGTACACTGTGGAAGGAGGCCGGCCGTTTCTGGCGCATTTGTGGCGCATTTGTGGCGCACGGGCGCTTAGGCGCCGAAAATTGTACGGTCCATGAGGTGAGCTGGCAGGGTGATGAAGAAGAACGGGGGACCAGACGATATGATGATGCCTGATGCCGGAGGAGCGCTGATCCGTAGGAGTGCTTTCTGAGATCGCTGTCGAGGCGGCGTGGTTGGAGAGCTATTCTGATGTCGACGCGACCGGAGATAAAGGTTGTAAAGGTTGTAAAAAGTTCAACGTGTCTGGTCCCTGGGCTCCAAGCTGGTGATGAATCCGTTTTTGAAGCCGTTTGCAAGGATGGGTGAAATGTTCCTGTACCTGGCCTGACACGCCTGCTGCTTGTAGCGGTTCGTCTGGATGGGTGAGATGTACCTGACCTTAACCTTCCTCTCCCATGTACTAATCCATCTGCATATGGTTCTAACTCTGACTTGCTGCTAACATCGGCTTGACATTTGCCTACATACGGTACTAACTCTGACTTGCTGTTAATCATATTAACTTTCGCTCGCCATCTGCCCGCTACCTGTTTGTGTCCCGCCCGTTTGATACCAACTAACTGTATTTATTTCCTAACCGTTGGAATTTTGTTAATCCAAATCGGATTTTATCAACCCGGTCTCCACGGGGACAATACATCTCCAAGATTATAGGAGATAAGTTAATATTTTTCAACGGGGGACTCGTGGTTTTCTAAATCTGCACATAATATGCTGGTTAAGAAAGCGGATGAGAAGTTAATAACCACTACGTGATATCTTTGGTATACTAACTTTGTATACAAAATCGTCTTACTCCCGGACAACCCCTCGGGGTGAATGGTTCCGGTTTTTGGCTATGTTTGAGCTCTAGTATCTGCTGTGTTGGCCGGCAGAATATTTTGCGGTTTTGTGTCAGTATTTTACACTGCCTTCTATTGTTTTCTGCCTACTGTAATAATTTAATACTGATTACTGTCAAATCTGTGATATATGAGGTTCAATTGATAGGCTGATCTACCTCGGCCCACGAATATTTCTCCAGCTCTTTAACATTGTGATTCAGGGTCTATTTATTGTGTTAGGCATGCCTCCTAAAAACGCTGTAAGGAAATCCTTGGGGGCATCCTCCCCCAAGGAGAAAGAGAAAGGAGGGGTTAAAGGAGATAATTCCACAAAGTTGGACAAACTATGGAAATCCCCCCCAGTTAAAACTCGCACAGGATCATCTATACAGAAAAACTCGGAAAATGAAGCTGTAGATCCTAAAAATAAATCACAGGGCTCGAGATCGGGCACTGTAGAGGGGGAGGAACAGGACGGGGGTGAGGCAAACACGGGAGGTGAAAATGAAATGTTAAAAGAGATCCTAGACTCCATAAAAACCTGCAATGCAGCAATATTGGGTTTGACAGATCAGGTCGGGGCTTTGAGAGGAGATGTCTCCCTTATGAGAGAAGAGCTGAACAGGCTAAGAGATAAGCAAAAAACGGCAGAAGACAAAATTACCAGTATTGAGAAGGAGGTGGGCTTTCTCAAAAAAGTCACCTCCCGTTTGGAGGTAGAGAATAAGGCCCTGAAAGGGAAAATTGCGGATATGGAGGACCGCTCAAGAAGAGCGAACCTAAGGCTAATAGGGGTTCCAGAAAAAGCTGAAGGGGAAAACCCTGTAAGCTACATTAAAGAATGGTTTTTGAAGGAAATAGGGAAGGAGCATCTCTCCCCGTATTTTGACATTGAGCGGGCCCATAGAATCCCGACAGGCCCCTATATTCCGGGGAACACGCCCCGCACCCTTATATGCAAAACGTTACTCTCGAGAGATCGGGATATGATATTGAAACGAACATGCGATCTAAAAGACCTTACAATACAAGGGGCTAAAGTAGCAATATACCCGGACTTCTCTAAGGACACTCTCCAGAGGAGGAAGAGTTTTCTGGAGGTGAAAAAAAAGGTTTTGAGAGACAAGGGAATCATTTTTCTTAATGTTTCCGGCCAAATTAAAATTATTTTCAAGGCCAGTCCCATTCTTAGCACCCAGAACAGTTTGAGGATGGTGGATCTTAGGGTCGTTGAATATGAATACTAGGCCACATTTCTGATTTCAGGTCAGCAATGGGGGGGATGGGGGGGGCGGGAAGAGGTGAAAGTGGCGAAGTAGGGAAGAGTTGTACTATGTGAACAGGTGGTGGGATTGGGGGGGGGTGGATGTGCCGATGCTGGGGATGTGTTTGGTGATAGTATGGCTGTTGCGCCTTTTTCTTCTCGCGTCTAGATATAATAGTGGGTACTAGGTTTATAGTATTGGAAATAAAGAGGGTTCTTAAGAAGATCGCCTGAAACGCATGTATTAGTTTTGTATTAATTGGTCAAACAGCTCCGGCGATTGTTATCTTATTGGAAGAAACAATCTTGATGAAGAATCTTTGGCTCTTGGTAGTGAGAAAGGAAGAGGGCCCAGTCAGGAATTACACGTCTGTTTTTCCTCATTTTCTAGAGAGACGTTTCTATCTGGTCCAAGATCGTTTTCGCGGCCTTTTTCAAAGTAAATTAGATGTAAGTGTGATCCGAGGATGATATGTATTCGCGTGTCGGATACTAGATGGCAATAAATGTGTTCTTGCAGGAGTTATATACCCCCCCCTAGAACGAGCCTGTAGAATTATGCGGCTCATTGAAAGGTGGGGTGACTGCCCGGTTCTATCCGGGCGATTTAATGCGGTAATGTCGGCCAAAGCAGCAGATAGGTGGGCAAAAAAACCGGGAAAGTATAGAGAAGGAGACGACAACTCCTTTGCTAGATCGTCAGGAGGGGTGGAGAAGACGTGTGGGATTATTAAAGGGGGGAGCAGCAGATTTCTATGCCAAACGTTCTCATAAACTCTTTTCCCGTATTGAACTAGCGTTGGCTATGATCTGGCCTCGATTGGGTGGGGAAAATGCGGTATGATACCCGTTCCATATACGGACCATCCCCGATGGTCTGAGTGTCCGGGATAGAGGAATGCGCCTCCTGTTTAAGTTTTGGCAGCTCATGCGCATTTGTTAGATGCTATTGAACAGAGGAGGATAAAATCAAGGAAGAGTGAGTACATAGATTGTTTGTCGAATAGAACGGAGATAACCTGGGCTTAATGTGGGACGCTCTGAAATCCTTTATTGAGAGGGATATGAATTCAGCAGAATTATTTATTATTGCGTAAGCAATGGGGCCAGAAAGGAGAGGCTTTAAAATAAGGCGAAAAGAAAAAAAGAAAGGAGGCCTGTCTGGAGCGTTGACTCGAGCG
Organism: Engystomops pustulosus; assembly: GCA_019512145.1. Taxonomy (NCBI): domain Eukaryota; kingdom Metazoa; phylum Chordata; class Amphibia; order Anura; family Leptodactylidae; genus Engystomops; species Engystomops pustulosus. The sequence goes on along the minus strand of CM033641.1, from coordinate 284,721,949 downwards.
AGCGGCGCCATAGCTTTATTAGGGTACAAGAGGAATATAACCAGATTCTATGGCAGAGGCGGCGACACAGAAACTATTTTTTTGGATCAGAGGGCACCATTGTGGAGCGGGGTTCCTCAAAAGGCTTGTTGCAGAAAGTTAAAAAACAAACAAGAGGAAAACTAGAAATAACAAGATATAAAAACAATTTTGGGGACATAACTACTATGCCGAGGAGATTAGAGGAAGATACCTTTTAAAATTTTCAAGGTATCATAATCTCAGTCTGGGGGTATCAATAGATGGATATTAGACTTTTTTTAGATAAATCCAAATCCCTTCTCTTTCGAGGGAAGAAGAGTAGTAGACGTTATTCTCATCCACGCCACTTCGATTACGAGGCAGAGCTTGAGGACGCCCTTGCTTCCTCAGGTAATTACGCCCCGGGTCTTGGATGGGCTCCATATAGAAATTTACAGTCGAATTTGGTCTTTTCTTCTTCCGTTATGGTGGAGATCTGGGCGAATTGCGCAAAGGGAGGAAGGCGGCTGACGCGGGGTACGACAGCAAGATAGCCGATTAGTAAAAAAAATAAAAGATCCACGGGAAGAGGCATCATGGTAACGATTTCACTCTATTATTGCAGATGCTAAGATGATGGCCAAGTTATTCTCAAATAGATTGAAGGAGTTTGCTCCAATTATACATGAAGACCAAAGTGGCTTCTGACTGGTCGTCAGCGTAAGGTATAATATAAGGGGGACGTCTTTTTGCGGGGACTGCAGATGGGGTAGGGGGGGGTCTCGCTCCATCTGTCATGGGAGCCTCTAAGGACCTTTTGGTTGAAGGGTGGAGTGGGACTTCCTCTGGGAAGGGGGTCCTGTATAGATGGGTTGGGTGTAGTTTTGTGGATTGGGTTAGGACTGTTCTATAAGTCCCGCAGGGTCTGTATTAGGGTTAATAGCGACTTCTCCCCCTTCTTTACACTGACAAAGGTACTAGGCAGGGATGTCCCCTGTCCACGCTGTTATTGCGTTTTTTAGAGTAAACTCTGGCAATAAAACTTGGGCAGACAGGGAGAAGGGGGGGGGGGGATTAGCTGGGCCCGAGGATAAGATAATGTATATCTGTGATGTTCTACTATTCTCAACAAAGACGCGACAATATCGGCCCCCAAAGCCCTAAAGGTTATCAGGAGTATGGCAGGGTTTCAGGATTTGAGATAAAAACCTATAAGTCGATTTGGTCCCCTTGGATGATGACCCTCATCCTAATTCATCTACAGCTTTGATCTTAAACGTCTCCTCCACACTGTCGAATATCTCGGTTTAAAGAGTCCGGCCAAGGTTGCATGATTATCCTTACTTTATTCGACTCCCTTATTAACCAAAATCAAAAATAAGGTGAATACATGGCATACGCTACCACTAAATCGCGAAGGACGAGAGTTATACTTATAAGAGTGTCCTGCTTCCTCAACATCTTAATGTAGATCATAATGCCCCTGTTGGAGTAGGGAAGAGATTGGTTTGGGTTGATTCGCGCGATCATAAATAACTATCTGGGGGAGAAAAAGGGTCGAATTAAAACAAGAAAAACGCTACTGCTTAATAAGGAAAGGGGCGGCTGTGCTCCTCCTTTTATCATTCATTTTTTGGCAGATCAGGATCCAGTTCTATCGTGGAAACATAGACAGACTAATTATTGTTTTTGCGCTTTCTTCGCTGGTGGGTGTAGATTGAGTCATTTTGGCTTATTAGGTCTGGGCCAACTGAAGCGTCCTGAAACGCTAGAGATTCCCCGCTGGTCGGTTGGCGTATACCTGGAGGGATCTTAGGAGCCTATCGGGTATTAAGGGGCGTTTTAATTCACCAAGTTGTGCGAGTAAACCTTAATTTTCAGAGTGAGCTTACAAATGGAGACGTCAGGTTTTGGGAAGAAAGAAGGAATTATTTGCTTGGAGAAAGTTGGAAGAACGATGGATCATTGCCTCCTTTCGTTGGTGTCTTTAGGGATTATGTTGGAAGAAGGGATTTTTTTAGTGGGTAACGGTCCAAATGAAGCACGCATATAGGAAAGAATTTCAGCACGATAGGTTTAAGAGTTAAGCATACATTAGGGGGTAATTTATGGCTTTATTGGATTTAGATGATCACAAATTTAATTCATCAAATATTTAGGTTTGCTTAGGTATAATATTAGACCAGAAGTTTAGTTTAACGTAATCAACTGAAAATGGGCAAACCAGGTCGGTTTTCTCACCTGTGGCACACTGGCGTGATGTTATAAGAATTGTGGTAAGATCCAACGATCAATTTAAACTCACGATGCACACAACTATATATTATATAGAATTTATTTTTCACCAAGATTTTTTAAGGTTAAAATAGGTTTAAGGGAATAATTCGGAACTGTAGGAGGTGTATGTTGAACTGTTCTCAAGCGATATTATCCATGGTTTATGGGACTGTCCGAAGATCAACACCTATTGGGAAGAGATATTTAGGAAATTAGAGGATCAGCTCCAATGCTCTTTCCCGCGAGTTGCTACTTTTGGGGTTTTGGGCTTGCTCCCGATTTCTTTAGGTGATAGATTAAAAAGTGACTTGGCCCTGAAGACTATTTTCCTCGCTAGATTAATACTAGTGAAACACTGGTTAGATGAGAAGCCCCCCTCCGTGAATGAATGGAGCAATTTAGTTAAACGTATAAAATCTTACGAATGTGCGTTTGAGAAACGTTACAGGAAGGGCAACAGACATAGGGATATCTGGAATCAGTGGAGTTTATAGAGGTTTTCTCTGTAATCCACTGTGTATCTGTTGTGTCCGGGCAGCGTCACCAGCATCGGTAGAGGGTGAGGGGGAAGGGGGTATGGGGGGGGGATTATCCGTATTGATATCTGGACATTTCTTTTTTCTTATCTGCGATAAGATGGTAACTGTTTGTAGAAGGAGTTTATGTATAGGTTGTTACCTACATCATGACATGTAATGTCTTAATGTACTAAGGAGTTTGTTTCGCAAAAAAAAAGAAAAGAAAATGTCTTGTATTATTATATGAAAAAATAAAAGTAAAAAAAAAAAAACTTAATTTCCAATTCTGAGTAGAGAGACTGTGCCGGATTGGTTTTTGTAAATATTGTTTTTATTAACCGAGGGACACACGGTCCATCAAGAGCACGTCTCTAAAAGTATAAAACGGAACCCTGGTGACACTTACACATAAAAGAAAAATTATAATGAGAATTTGCAGTGATGTGGTTATTGAGTCGACAGCATGTCAATAAAATTGATTAAATGGCTGCCGCATTGACAGATGAACCCAACCCTGCGCAGTCTGCTTGTATCTGCTTTTCTGCTTCGAAATCCGGGCCACAGGGTCCAGAAGTGACTCAATGACCACAACAACCCCTATGTTCTGCTAACTTGGTTGGAAGGGCAAATCAACTATGTTTAGTTAAATCAGTATAGGAAGACAAAAAAATATATGCCACCTACCTTTCTATTTACAAGAAGCCATTGTGGCTTATGCAACGGCCTGAATCCTACTCCTGATTGACAATTAGCAAAAGCCCGGGAAGTGTTGGAGTGAATCACCCCTCTGCTCGCCACCGAGGAGCTATAGACATTTAGAGTGGATCTGGACTGCAGGGTGCAAACACAAAAATAAATTATTAATATTTCATTGTGGGGACCATATACAGCCAATACAAGGCTACTGGGCTCACCACTCAACATTATAATTCTATAATATACCATATTTTTCATATCTAGGTTTTTCCAAGGAGAAGGTAATTATGTCACAGTGGTATAGAGTGTGAGCTACTGCATGAGCATGCAACAAAAGAATATGACTTCTCTAACTTAAGACAAAGAAGTGTCACTAAGTGCTGCTATTAAGAGGCTGATCAGTGTAGGATCCCTTACGGATTGGATATTGATACAAAGGCTAGGTTAATCAATGGCATTAATCCATAACATCCAAATAAGTCAGAGCATTAAGGGTGCGGTCACATGTCACGTTTAACGCATGCGTTTAAAAGGGCATTGCAATAGCTAAAGAGTGATTTGCCTAAGTAAACAGCTGTTAATGCATTGTTAACACACGTGTTAACCTCGTGCATTTGTTAACACAATGTTAATACAAGCGTTAACGCAAGTGTGAACATTTGCGTTTTGTAAACGCAAGTGTTAACAGCTGTTTAATTAGGCAAATCTCTCTTCAGCTGTCGCATGCGTTAATTGTGACATGTGACCACACTCTCAGACAAGCTTATTTTAATAATATCTGTGGGTAATTAACTTGCACTGTAATTTTCCAAGAATGTCATCCCTACTTACATTCCAGTCACCAGTGAGAACATCGGCGGCGCTGAGGTATTCGCTGGCTCGCACAACATCATCAATATCAGAGAAGAAATCTAGGTAGTTTTGGTGAAGATATAAATTAAATAATTCACTTCGCATATGAGACTTCTCCACAACAGCCTACGGAAAAAAAAAATACAAATGAAACATTATAATAAACTGAAATTCTTGCCAACATCTGCAACTTATGAACTAGGCTACTACGATAGAAGGTGAAACAAACTTTAAGGGGTTTTAGTACAGGTACAACATTTATCACCCATCTCCATGTCTAAGTGAATGATGTCTGACGTTTGACCAGTGGAAACCCAATTGATCACAAGCACAAGGGTCTTTGCGTCCCTAGAAGTGTGGAGGTATAGCACACGTCTTTCCACTACATTAACTTCTATGAAACTGATTAGAGAATATAAGTGATGGAAGTCCACCTCTCAATTATGCAAGCAGAAAGTCTCATAATTAATGGTGGTCCCAGGGGTTACAGTACTGCAATAGGAGTAAAAAGGGACTCCTCATTTCATATATCATTATGATGCATGGAGTCCCAGCCTCTGCACTGGGGCGGTCCATGAAATCTGGTTAGTGCATGCCCTGTGGTTTACAGACAGACCATGGTCGTGTCCCACGTACTCATAGGCTTGGTCATCAACATGTGATCAGTGGACTTCCTAGACTTTCCACCACAATCAACACAGAAAATAGTCCCGCTAGAACAGATCCATTCTCTGGTATAGTGTTTTTTTTTTTTGTTTAAATAAGTCCTCAATTATTATTTATATAGCTTTATAGCTTACATTTTGCAGCACTTTACTAATCAGTAAGGTGGAAACCTTTTTTATATGACATTTATTTAAGTATAAAAGGTCATTTTCTTACCTCTGGAAGAACAAGTAGTAAGTCTCTGTCGTGTTGTGACAAATGTGATGGCAACTTATGGGAGATCAATTCGGCTTCCGGAGCCTCTCCTGGAAAATTTTATGTAAAAAGAGAACCGCCTAAATAAATTTCAATCACATAAGAACTATAATTCTTAATAGCTACGTGGATACAGAGCCTTAGTCTATGGATTGGATGAATTATATACACAAGATTTTTGGAATATTATAGCTTCAAATCTATACGACTAGTTACCAAAGGTATGGAAATCAGTTTTTGTGCCTGGAAGAGAGCGGTCTCTCTATGTACCAGCTTATTGAGGACAAGTTTTCCTTGTTCCTGATTTAGTACTACTTTTAATACCTTTAATCCAAAGAAAACTGTTGGGCTTTTTATAACAATATATGTTAATAATAGCAATATGCTCGCAGCACTCCGAGAACACAGCGTTGGGTCCAGCTGCATTCACGAGGTGCAACTGTCCTACTCATGAATATAACTACTCTCATTACTAGGAGACTGCTATATTCTTTCAATGCTGCAAGGAGCATAGCATTTTATTTACACAGAAAATCCTCCCCCCGATACCTGTGACGATTCTTACTTTTACAATGGAGAATTTTTCCCAATGCTCGGAACAAGAAAAGAGAAGCATCTTTTCCTCCAATGGCTTGAACTTCATCCGAGTGGTCTCCAGCTTTATCAGATTTTTTTTTACTCTTTGACTTGGATGAGGACTTTGAAGCCTTTGGCTGTTTTCCTTTCTTCTTAGTCCAAAAATCAGTTGGCAAGGATGAATCTATCATCATCAGAAAATGAAAAAAGACTCAGTTTACCTTATCTCACCTTTTTCGCCATCAGACTAAGTCAGACACAATCTTACCTTTAAGTGCTGAGAACTGAAGACTGTTAATGGCGCTTCTAATGTCCCCTGAACATCCAGAACACAACAACTCCAGAGCTTCCTTATCAGGTATCACAAACTTCCCTCCACTCTGGAACACAAAAATCAGCACATCACAATGTATCTCAACATGTGACACGTCAACCCTTTCACGACCAGGGGAATTTGAGACATGTCAAGAGAAAACATTAACTTTTTCCACAAGCAGTTTTTGTCCTTTAACACTTCCCATTTTTGCCCTTTTTCAGTTTTGCGTTTGGAGTTTTTGCTCTACTTCTTTTAAAATTCATAACTCTTAATTTTCCCTGTACAGAGCCGCTAAGGGTTAATTCAGACATTTAGGTCCAAGGGCTGGAATAATAATTGATTTTATATTTTAATAGATCTGTACTTTTGGGAAGCAGCCCAACATGTACCCAACATGTTTATGATTTTATTAAGAAAAGGGGGGGGGGATTTAAACTTGTATTTATTTTTTTTACTGTATATGTAGCCCGATAACCCTATACTCTAACCCTAGGGGATCTGATCGCTCTTACCATATACTGCAGTACTACAGTATTGCAGTATATGGTTGATTTGCTCACAATCTGTTACAGATCTCTAGTAATGACAAGTCGTGCAGTCTTATATAGACCCAAGGATCTCATGGTTTACGGATTATCACAGGGAGTGACGATCCCCGCCAGGATGGTGGCATTAAACAGGTTGAAACCAGCAACCAGTGCCAGGGCCAATCAGTGGTGTTTCTGATGGGTGTTTGCTGTATAGTGCAGGAAATTCCAGTATGTTTGAAAAGGACACAGCCTCTGAGCCTTCTTCAAACTCCTTTAACAGCACTTGAACGTAGTACATCACGTGTTGATAAGGAGTTAAAGGACTCCTACCCCCACGGATCTAGCTGATAAGGTAGATCTGCTGACAGGTTCATATAATCTATAGTAGGATAGTCCTTTTAATTGCCCTAATATGCAAATTTACTGGTGTCAATTTGTCAGTGAAGCCGGGTTCTGAGCATGCGCAGTCCGGCGGCCGTACAGTTTTTGCTCCCAAGCCATAGCTATTGCACATGCGCATAACCCGGCTTTGCAGACGAGGACGAAGATGGCTTGGAAGGGGGATCGCAAGAGGCTACTGAGGCGTGGACATACGGGGGGACTAATGGATTATCCTACTAGAGATTAGATGAACCTGCCACCTGATCTTCCTTAATAGGTAGATCTGTGGTGGTAGGTTTCCTTTAAAAGTTTGCAGAGCAATGTGGAAAAACCCCACAAGGGCAGGTTTTGTATAAAGAAAACCTCATGCATCACTCTCAGGAGAGCCCCAAAAGGCTTCAGTGGTGGCTCTCGGTCTCAGATGCTTAAAGATGACCTGTCACTCCAAATAAACCCTGTTTATGCTAGGGTTTGATTAGTATGTTCCGATAAAGCTAACAATGTAAAACTGCTATTACTGGGGTAGAGCTAGGGATCTGCTTACTTTAGTAAGCAGCTCCTAGAGGGTTTATTCGGGGTGACAGGTCCTCTTTCATGTGAGCCTAAAGAATCACTGCTGCTTATAGCAAAAAAGGTTTTGTACATGATAAACACACACTCCAAGTACTCATAGCTTAGCAGTTAAACACATATAAGCATAAAGACAATGTATGGAGCTGTATTGTATGTGGAGATTTATTAGAACATTTATATTTCATACAGTTCTATAAAAGGAATAGGAGCATTTCTAAACAATGCACAAACTGACCGTAGAAGCTTCAGTGGCTGCAATCCTGCTCAGCACTTTCATCATGCTGGTTGGGGCTACTGGATTAAAGCTGAAAAGAGTAAATTTGATATATTTAAGTGATGCATAAATTAATAACATAAATAAAAATCATAGATAACCTTATTGATCAGTTGATTTCTCCACTGGGAATGCTGCTATGAAGACCAGCTCTATTATTTGTGCAGTGAGTGGCAGGCAGAATGGAAAGCTGAGTAGCCGTTTACCTGTCTATGTCATCAATCAATAATGAAAAGCCTGTAAATGGGGGTTGTATCAATTGCAAAGCACAGATCTTGGCCATCTCCGGCACTACCATAATGGGGTGCCATAGACAGTGGCCCACATTTACTAAAACAGTGAAAAATGTGCAGTTTGCCTTTGTAGCATGCAGAGGGAAGCAAATTTATGAATTGTAGCGCCCATTCTGCATGATTATGTTGCTCCCTGCACTGCCCCAACACAGTACACAAACTTTTTTGGTGCACCTAGAGCGTGCGACACACTTATGTTGGACTCGGCATGCTAAATGTGACGCATAGTCCGACTGTGCACCGGAACGCTCATGGTCAAAATTCGGGTGCCAGATGTGGTACTCAGAGCTCTCTCTGTGGGCACCCAGACCATCACCCAAGCAAAGAGTTCGCCAGAAAAGCCTCCTTCTGCAGTCTGAGGAAACCCAAAACATTCCACGCTAAATGGTAACCAGAGGAGTGAGAAGGTGTGGACAGAGCTGGATTATCAATGGCGACCCATAAACAGATACCATAAAAAAACATGTTCCGTGCAAGTGTATATCTTTTCTAACCAGTTTGCAGATGAAGCAGAGTTGCTGCTGTCTGTCAGCGTGTAGAAAGCGCTCACCTGATATTGCAGACACACAGTTCATCCTGGATGTCTTTGGGAAACAGCCGTCTTTGATGACTGTCACCGCTCAGACTGTCTGATATTATGAACACTAGGGGGCAGCGACCTGTTTTTACAAATTTCCTGTGGTGAAATGAATAAAGAGGGGAGCGAGACTCAGTGATATGGAGGTAGATACAAAAGAGTAGTCACAGTATATAGTCTCCCTTACCTGAGAATATCATGTAGAATTGTAGGGTCCCTATAAAACTGGTTGGGCATATCCTACAACAAAAATACAGCAAAAATAAAATAATATTGGCTTTGCTTAGCTGCATCAAATCCATGTGAATTGCTTCCATGTGGTCTGTTATGACCTATGTATTAGAAAAACATAAGGGATGTTCTGTACTTTCCTAAATGGTTCTAGAACAAATTTGGTTGTCCTTGTGTCTGACCGTAAACTTCTGACTATGGTCAGCAGATTACTTTAAGTTCTCTTGTATTGCAGGAGGCAGAGAGTGCTACAGACTCAGGCACTTCCTGTGCTCAGCAGCTCTACAAACAAGATAAGCTCTGAATCGGGAGGGGGGGGGGGGGGGCATAATAGTGCAGGTCCCAAGACTACAGAGACTTCTTTGGATGTTGCTGTAATTACTCCAGCAATAATCTTGTGAGCAGGACTATATCTCTGGCTGTAAGACTCTAGTGGTTTATTACCACTTCTGCCTTCTCGTTTCTGTGGAGCCTGCACGGTTGCTTATTCCATAAACCCGGCTGTCACATGATTGCCGGGTCTCCAAGGGTTAAGCAGAATTTGACCACAACCCAACACTATAAAAACATAGTTGCTTGGGCCGTTGGCCTGTGACTATACATATTATGTATCATAACGTCACATACTAGGGAATTAATTTATAAAGTTTATTTTAGGTAAATTTGAAATGAAAAAGGTACCTCCCCCACAAAAAAAAAAAATTACGGTAAATCCTTTACCATTTGTTAATTTTGGACTAAACCTGTGTGTCATAAAAAAAAAACACAACAAAAATGTTTAAGGAAGCACAAAAGAAAAATCAGTGGGAGTGGGGAGATAAAGAACATACAGTTCCCTACTGTTTTTAAGTCCCCCCCTATATAAAAAATGTACATCTGGACACTCCCATTAACTGTTATATAATATAACTCACTACTAACACTTGATAAATACAATTTCTATTTAAGAACACCCGACTTACATACGACCCCTAGTTACAAACGGACCTCTGGATTTTGGTAATTTTCTGTACTTTAGACTAAGACTACAATAAACAGCTTTACCAGTTAACAATGGTGTCTGTAATGAAGCTTCATTGTTAATCCAGGTTCTTATGACAATCTAACATTTTTAAAATCCAATTGTCACAGAGACCAAAAAAAGTTCCAACCTAAATACAAACTCTTGTACGTAACCCGGGGACTGCCTGTACATAGATCTCCCTTGATACATAGAAACAATTTGCTTCAAGCATGTGAAGAGCTATAATATTCGACACAATATTTCAGTACTTACATCAACAATAATGAGTTTTTGGTCGGTAGAAGGCGACTCTCCCAGCATCTGAAGTTTGTTGTATTTATTTGCCCTTAAAAGAAAATCCTGAAAAAGAGCGGACTGAGACTGACTGGTAAAAATCTGGAATCCCATCTCTAGAGGGAGGAAAGGGGAAAAATTACAGATATTGGGTTTAAAGGGGTTTGATTGGTCATCAACAGAGCTTTATTTCCTATCCATAAAATTCACAGGAACAGACCACATACAAAGGGTTCATGGCTTAAAGAAAATCTAACATCAAAATCAAGCTTTATTAACCAGGGACACTTAGGGCTTATTTACATGACTGTGGGCTCGCCCGAGCTAGCACAGGATCGGGAGGAGGAGGTGGGAGGACGAGAGCACTTGTCACCCCTCTTCCCTTCATAAGCAGAGGAGCGCCATGACCGGGAGCCATAGAAATCTATGGGGGTCATGATCTGCTTGCAAATCATGGCCCCCATTGCGGCCCGTGTGCATGAGGTCTTACTCGTAGATCCAGACACCATGACCGTGGTAATCTTTATATATGCATTATCCTTGGCTTTCTGCCTTCTAAAATCAACTTTCACAGTTCTGCAGAATCACAGATGTTACACTGTGCAGCACCTCCCCTTTCCACTGTGTGCTGAAACTTCTTCTACTGCAGTGAGATTACATCAGGCACTGGGGGGAGGTGCTGAGGGAGCAGGGTGGTTGCGGAGACAACCTGTGTACGGGGACCCCGTAGCCCTTCAGGCTTATTAGTATATGTTTAAAAGTTCATTTTAAAAGTAAGGAAGCCATGGATAACACATATAAGATTACCACAGTCACAGTGCCTGGGTTTATAAGTAAGTGTCCCTGGTTTACCATACTTAAATTGGATGGTAATTTACTTTAAGATTTGATATGTTTAAAGGGACTCCATCACCAAGGTTGGGTATGAAACATCCTTTATAGAATTCTCTCTCTAGTGTGAAAACTCCCCTTTTTTAAAGGAAAAAACCTTCCAAAGGCATGTGAAAATGAGCTGAGAAGAAAACTCATCTGTGTTTTGCCATTGATGAGTCAAGTTTAGAGGCTGCAGGGTGCATGTCATTTCAGATCTTTGGTTCTATAGAACCTTCATGCTTTTGTGTGTCATATTAAATGTAAGAATCTTATCTTTCTGATGACATCAGACCTGCGATTCTGTGAACTACAGAACCAAAGATACAGGGAGTTAAATTGTTGTAAATATAAGACATAGCGCAAGATTCAGATGGCCATTTTTGACCGTATTCTATTAGGTTTTTTTTTTGCATGCAGAATTTTTTCCTCACATGTGGACCACATACCTCCATAGAGGTCGATGGAACTGCAAAAACCGCACACGGATATTAAACATCTGCATTTTTTGCTGACAAACCACACTGATTGAGCCCTAATTGTATATATCTGCAGTTATATGAAATATGAGCTTCCTAGCTTTAATATGACACCAGAAGTATGTTCCTAGGTACTAAAGAACCAAAGATAGGGGCATCAGACATGACCTCCTACAGCCTCTCAACTTGAATCAATTCTCTGCTCTCACATGGCTTTGGGGGTGATAGTTTATAGATTTCACATAGGGGATTCAAGAAAGGATATTTCATATCCCATCTGAGGGGGCAGTAATTAAATGAGGTAAAACCTGCTGACCGTGTCCCTTTAAGAGATGGTACTTCAATGTTGATTTTATGGATAGGAATAAAATGTTGCATCATTTCCAAGATTTCATGGCAGAAAATACAGAGAAGTGAACCTATAAATCGCATTAAAAAAAATTTTTCTCTGCCAAATCCACTATATTGGTAATTGCTTGAGCCTGATTTGGTGTGTAACTAACGCAGCAACTCAACAACTCTGATATGATAAAAGCTGGTTCCCGTTTTTTTTTTTTTACCTCGGTCAAAAATCTCTGGTGGCTCATCCGATTTATACTCTTGCATTAAAGGATTTATCCATTCCTGCACTTGGATCTCCATTTCCTTGGCGAGCACGAGGATAGTTGCAGTTTTTCCACAACCAGGAGGGCCGGTCAGCAACAAAATAGACCCACCCTGAGAACACATGGAGATAGGTTACGGTGTGACCCAATGAGGAAAGGTCATAGAAAAGCTATTGTCATTGACATACTTGTTGTTTGGCAGCATGAGCTCGTAGCCAGGTTTCAACCTCCTCCACTTTCTTCTTATGTACAGCAAGGTCTGCCTGCAAAATAAGCATGGATGACATGACATGTAATAAAGGCAGAACTCACTGAGAACATTTTAAGGCATGAAAACATTAACCAATGTCTTATGTCCTCTTAGGCTATGAGTGAGATCGAACCGACCACACATTACAGAGACAGCACTAAGTAATGCTACAAAGTGACCAGCCACAGGGGGGCAATCACAGGAGAAGGAATTGACCTTTGACAGCACCCCGATTACTATTATAGGAAAACTCCTTTAAACTCGAAAAATTTATTTTTCAGAATTCAACATTTTGAATCCATCTTCAAGATTGTGTCTTACCTGAATATTAGGTCTGTATTTATCAATCCACGGGTCATTCTGAGACTGTCCCGACGTCGCTTTACCGCCATCATTACAATGAGTGGCAGAGAAGGGATTGGCTCTTTTTTTGCTCTGAGACTTATTTTCTAACGTGGACTCATCCTTCTTGCCAGCGGCTCTTTTCGATGCCCCAAAAGTTTGTGAAGTGACTTTGCCCGAGTTGCCAAAGAAATCTTCGAAAGATGGTTCTACCCAGTCTGTGATCTGCAAAACAGCGGACATTAAATTCCATACAAGACGTTTTTAGGATAAGATATCCATATCAGATCAGCAGGATCAGACTGTCAGCACCACTGCCGATCCACTACTGTAAGGGGCTGGTTCCAATCCACTGGAGACCAGACATAGGGGCTTTTCTGCTTTTCTGCTGTCAGATGTATCTTAGCGGGTTTTCTTTATTGGTGCATGTGGCGTTTGGTCTGTAGTGAAACAAACAGTTCCCCAGCTATTTTCTGTTACAGTGTTCGCGGCCAGGAATAATCTTTTTTATATTTTGATAGAACGGGCATTTGGGATGTGGCAATACCTAACATGTTTATGGTTTTTACTGTTTATTTTTATATGTGTTCTAGGGAAAGGGTGTGATTTAAACGTTTATTGTGTTTATTTTTTAAAATATAAATTTTTTTACTATTATTTCAGACCCTCCAACATACAGGCCCAAGATAAAGGTTGTAAACCAATGGGTCTATGTACACATTACCATAGCAAAATGTAAACCAATGGGTCTCATTACCTTAGCAGAAGTTACTTTCCTTCTGCAAGATGTCTTTGACATTATAAAGTTGTAGACTTCCCATCAGCTCCTCACGGCAGGTTATGTGCTCCGCAGGTGTTGCGCTGTAACAAAACAACAAGACAAATACTTGATCAAAGGCATCAAAAAATGACTCCTATTAAAGAGATGTTCTAAAATGAAGAAGGAATCCTCTAATCAATTACTAGACTGCTTGAACCCACACTAATCATTAACCTCTTAACGCTCACTGTCGGATATATCATGGACTGAGCCCTCTTCAAACAGACATGGGGTTTGCTGCATATTACAGCAAACACCCAACACTAACTCCCACCCTTGGTGCTAGCATCTTTGTTGATATTGCCGCTCCCCCTGATGTCATCGGGGAGCTGCAATTGGTTGCCATGACAGCCTCAGGTATTTGTCAGACCCGAGGCTGAATGGTTTCTCAATATTCGTTACAATGTGGCAGTGGCTCATTGTAATGAATCCTATGTAAAAATGCCATACAATAATATTGCAGTATATGGTAGGAACGATCAGACCATCTAGGGTTAAAGTATCCTAGAGGGTCTAAAAACCGGTAATATATGTTTAGAAAAAATATTAAAAATTCAAATCAACCCCCTTTTGCTAGAACTGATATAAAACAAAATAAACCGTAAAAAAAATTTCAAACATGTTAGGTGTCACTACGTCCCAAAATGCCCGATCTATCAAAATACAAAAACGGCGATTGCCGGCTATGAACCACATAACGGAAAATAGCACTCAAATGTCCGAAAAACGACTTTTACACCATTATACAAAACATATAAAAAACGCACTAAAAAACGTTAGCAATGAAAATGTCAGCTCATCTTGCTAAAAATGACACCACACACAGCTCCGTACACCAAAGTACACATTGGGGCAAATTTACTTACCTGGTCCTGTCGTGATCCCTTTGATGCGGACGGTCCGACGAGGATGAAGTCCGGCGCAATTCATGAAGATCATGCGCCCGAGTTCCTGCATCCTTGCTTCCCCGGCGAGTTCCGCCGGTGTTCACCTTCTTCTTCCCAGTGCTTGTAAGGGTGTGCCTTGCGTCACAATTCTAAATGTTAAATCTTGCACGTTTTCCAAATCCGTCAGGTTGTCCGATGGCCCGCCCCCGAGTTCTGTTACGTGCAAGCCAGCGCTGATGCGTCAAAATCCGATTGCGTGCGCCAAACTCCCCTGTTAAATGCAGCGCAAAACGGAAATCGCCGAGAAACCCCATGAAAATGCCCAAAACGGACCCGTAGTAAATGAGCTCCATTGTTTTAATTTGTGAAAATGTTTTAAAACACAATAAAACCTGTATAAATTTGGTATCACCGTAATCATACCGAACCAAAGAATAAAGTAGACGTATCATTTGAAGCGCACAGTGAAAGTCGTAAAAACTGAGCCCTAAGAAAAGTGATGCAAATCCGTGGAATTTTTTTCCAGCTTCCCAGGACATGGCATGCAAAAATAAAGATTGTCACTGAGAAGTTAAATTTGCTACACAGGAAATAAGCCCTCACACAGCTCTGTACACGGAAAAATGAAAAAGTTATATATTTTTGAAGGTAAGGAGCGAAAAATGAACAAAATAAAGGCTGTGTCCTTAAGGGGTTAAAAACACAGGCCCTGCTCCCATGTCAGGTTGCATAGTCATGGACATTGCTATTCTATTTCTTCTTTTGAGGGTGCGTTCATGTGTCACATTTGGATGCACTTTTACAGATTACCATGTGTTTCACTGCTTTGAATGCATTTTTATTCATTGCTGAAGTGTAAGCAGCTATGTACAAAATGTTTACACAGCTGCTGACACTTCCAGCCATGATGAGAGCAGTTTCAAACTATCCAAATCCAAACACGTAAAAAGACGCACATCCGTGGTTCTGTCTGGTATTGTAGTTCGGCTCCAGTGCAATAGAACTGAGCTAAAATACCAGACAAAATCATGGACAGGGGGGGGGGGGGCATTGTTTCTGTTTTTTTCTAATCCTGGACAATCCCTTTAAATTCATTTTGACTTCCCACCTCAAAAAGAATGACCATAAATGGAAATGACTTTTCAAAATATTAGGATGTGACAACAGGGGGACTAGCGTTGACTGTGGGTATCGTAGGACAATTAAAGATAAATATTTATTCTACTTTGTTATAGAATTTCTTTCTCTACTGCATTTTGTAAACTTCATAGAATCCCTTTAAGGTGAAAAATAAATGGTCGAAAGCAGGAACTGTCTCCCCAACAGAGGAGATGTGCAGCTGCAGTACATGGAGCAGCAGATGTTTATGAAGAGACAGTGTCACATCCTGCCGGCACAGCGCCGCCCTGCTGGTAATACACAGTATAAGTACATCCCCTGGTGACTCACCGCCTTAGAAAAACGCAACAACGCTGCCTCCTCCGTACAGTTACTCCTCACTCCGCGGGCGCAGCAATTCTACGTCACCGACGCACAATGACGCACCCGGTAAAGTTGAAAGATGCCGCTGACGGCTAAGTGTTCTGAGGCCCCCGTCGCCATCTTTGTTGTGGGCACCGGTTTCATTATCCGGTTGAGTTCTAAAACATAAAACACATTGTAAATACCGCTGCTATAATTTTATTTGTCTCTGATGTATGGCAGCCTAGTGATAATGTGGTGACGGGAGCCGCGGTCTGGCAGCTGACGTCACGTTCCCCGCCTCCTGGGTGGGCGCGTGTATGGTGTGTGCGGGAGACAGCGTGTGCCAGTGCTGCTGCACGTGATAGGACCAGAGCGCCACCATGAAGCGGCCCAATATACTTCTGACCGGTGAGTGCGGCCCCATAACCTACTAAGAAGAGTATATAACCATATACTGCCCGCCATACCCTACTACTAGGAGAGTATATACCCGTATACTGCCCCATACCCTACTAATAGTAGAGTATATACCGGTATACTGCCCCATAACCTACTACTAGGAGAGCATACACCCATATACTGCCCCATAACCTGCTACTAGGAGAGTATATACCCATATACTAGCCCCATAACTACGACGAGGAACATACACCCATATACTGCTGTCCCCACTACTACTACTAGAGAGTATATAGCCATATACTTCCCCATAACCGCTACTAGGAGAGTTATACCCATATACCTGCCCCATAACCGCTACGAGAGAGCATACACCCATATACTGCCCCATAACCTACTACTAGAGAGTATAAGGCCATATACTTCCCCATAACCTGCTACTAGGAGACATACACCCATATACTGCCCCATAACCTCTACTAGGAGAGTAATACCATATACTGCCCCATACCTGCTACTAGGAGAGTATACACCATTACTGCCCCATAACCTACTACTAGGAGAGCATACACCCATATACTGCCCCATAACCTGCTACTAGGAGAGCATACACCCATATACTGCCCCATAACCTACTACTAGGAGAGTATATACCCATATACTGCCCCATAACCTACTACTAGGAGAGTATACCCATTACGGCCCCATAACCTACTACTGAGAGTAATACGCCATATACTGCCCCATAACCTACTACTAGGAGAGCATACACCCATATACTGCCCCATAACCTACTACTAGGAGAGTATACATACTCCCACTATTACTGCCCCATAACCTACTACTAGGAGAGTATCTACCCATATACTGCCCCATAACCTACTACTAGGAAGATACCCATATACTGCCCCATAACCTACTACTAGAAGAGCCATCTAACCCATATACTGCCCCATAACCTACTACTAGGAGAGTATATACCCATATACTGCCCCCATAACCTACTACTAGGAGAGTTTATACCCATATTACTGCCCATAACCTACTACTAGGAGAGTATATAGCCATATACTGCCCCATAACCTACTACTAGGAGAGTATATACCCATATACTGCCCCATAACCTGCTACTAGGAGAGTATATACCCATATACTGCCCCATAACCTACTACTAGAGAGTATACCCTATATGCCCCATAACTCTACTAGAGAGTATAACCCATATACTGCCCCATAACCTACTACTAGGAGAGTATTACCCAATACTGCCCATAACCTACTACTAGGAGTATATACCCATATACTGCCCCATCCTACTACTAGGAGAGTATATACCCATATATGCCCCTAACCTACTACGTATGAGATATAACCCATATACTCTCCCCATAACCTACTACTAGGAGTATATACCCATATACTGCCCCATACCTACTACTAGGAGAGCATACACCCATATACTGCCCCATAACCTACTACTAGGAGAGCATACACCCATATACTGCCCCATAACCTGCTACTAGGAGAGCATACACCCATATACTGCCCCATAACCTACTACTAGAGCAGTATAATCCCATATACTGCCCCATAACCTACTACTAGGAGAGATATACCCTTACTGCCCAAACCTACTACTAGGAAGTATATACCCATATACTGCCCCATAACCTCTACTACAGAAGTTTATCACAATTACCCATATACTGCCCCATAACCTACTACTAGGAGAGTATATACCCATATACTGCCCCATAACCTACTACTAGGAGAGTATATACCCATATACTGCCCCATAACCTACTACTAGGAGAGTATAACCCATATACTGCCCCATAACCTGCTACTAGGAGAGTATATACCCATATACTGCCCCATAACCTACTACTAGTAGAGTATATACCCATATACTGCCCCTAACCTACTACTAGGAACGTATACCCATATACTGCCCCTAACCTACTACAGGAGAGTATATACCATATACTGCCCCATAACCACTACTAGGAGAGTATATACCCATATACTGCCCCATAACCTACTACAGTGAGAGTATACTCCCATATACTGCCCCAAACTACTACTAGGAGAGTATAACCCATATACTGCCCCATAACCTACTACTAGGCGAGTATAATACCCATATACTGCCCCATAACTCTACTAGGAGAGTATATCCCATAACTGCCCATAACCACTACAGGAAGAGTATATACCCATACTGCCCCATAACCTACTACTAGGAGAGTATATACCCATATACTGCCCCATAACCTACTACTAGGAGAGCATATACCCATATACTGCCCCATAACCTACTACTAGGAGAGTATATACCCATATACTGCCCCATAACCTACTACTAGGAGAGTATATACCCATATATGCCCCATAAACCTACTACTGAGAGTACTATAGCCATTACTTCCCCATAACTATCCGTATACTACCCCCACCCCTAACACTAGGAGAGTATAACCCATAATTTACTACTAGGAGAGTGTATACTTTATACTGCCTAATATCCAGGGCTGTGGAGTCTTGATAAAATGGACCGATCTCCAAACAGATAATAATGTAAAAATGAGGACATTTCTTTTAAATGACTGTCCTATTCTGATCTAATGTGAAAACATTTCCTAGTCCAATGGCCATTTGTCATTCTGCTAAACTTTAAGGGCCGCATTAGTAACCAACACCGTAATGTACCATACACAGTACAGCAATAAATACCAGCCAGAAAATGGCGCAGACAATAATGTGGTGCACCCCAGAGCAGATAATAACAGTACTGGAGACTCCAAGGCAGACTGAAAAATACAGAAGACTAATAGATGTGAGAGCAGGGTGTACAATAACTATAAATTGCCTTATTGTTACTGCTCTTAGGAGAGGATATACGGTATACTGGCCAATATTCTCCTGCCATTAGTGAAGTATATACCTCATATACTGTGCTTGTATCCTTCTGATATCAGGGGGGGTGATATTTTTTTTCAGGGAACGCTCATGCTGCTCTATTAAAAAATAGCTGGAGAAAACCATGAGTGCAAAAATCGTCTACCAGTAAAATGATTGAAACCTGAAAGAACTAATTATAGTCAATGGAAACTTCGGACAACGGATCTCTGGCCTTACTATAAACATACAGAGACCCAAAATGTAGTGTCTACCACTCACACAGATTATGACGACCTGTTTTCTAAGTGAAGAAACCTTACTAATTGTTATCACTTTTCAGGAACACAGGTGTAGGAAGACCCACCCTGGGCAGGAACTGGCAGAGAGAACTGGACTGGGAATATGTCAATGTTGGAGAATTGGCAAAGACCGTAAACACTGGGGGAAAATGGAACATCCTAAACTAAATTTGCCTGCACCTTCTACACATGAATGGGACGCTGCTACATAGCTACTACTAGGTGTATTACGTGCAGTATAAACCATGCAGAGGATGATGTGACAGCTATAGTTGCTAGTCAGTCTTGGTTGAGTTTAGCATCCTAGTCCAGGAATGGTATTGGGTGTTGGATAGAAAGTCACTGGTAATGGTAAGTACCATATATACTCGAGTATTAGCTGAGTTTTCAGCACAAAAAAAAAGGTTCTAAAACCCTAATTTGCTTATACTGGAGTCTAGAAATACAAACCAAAAAGTGTACTCCTTCCACGACCCCAAGCAGGTCCTCTTCCATACATTGGGGCTCCAGCGCACACATAGGTCACGGACCGGGACACTGAGCCGATGCCGGAGCGGCGATGTATGGAAGAGAGCTGCTGGGGTCGTCGGAAGGCGAGTAACACTTTTTTGTTTGTATTTTCTAGGCTCCAGTATAAGCCAAATTAGGGTTTTTAAGGCACACTTTTTTTTGTGCTGAAAAACTCAGCTATATCGAGTATTATGGTACTTCCCCATTACCAGTGACTTTCTATCCAACACCCATACCATTCCTGACTAGGATGCTAAACTCAATCCAAGACGAATGAATAGAAGATGACCTTTCGGGGGGGGCGTCGGAACGTGAGTACAACAACCTTTTTCTTTCCTTTCTTTTTTTTTTTGTCCTACAGGCATTATATTGGGGCAGGGGCTGCTATATCCCTACAGTGGGGCTTGCTGGATATATACTAGGGTGGGCTGTGACCACTGCCTTTTCTTAATCTTGGCTTATACTCGAGTCAATAGGTTTCCAGTTTTTGGTGGTAAAATTAGAGGTCTTGGCTTTATACTCTGGTCAGCTATACTTGAGTATATAACGGGAGTGGGTACTCCACCTCTCCACCAAAACAAGAAATGTTGTTTTGAGGGAGAAAGTGATGAATACTATAAATTCCAGGCTCCTATTGTCTGTGGTAATTATTTGTAGGTTTGGTTCTATCCTAATTCTACAGAAAATAAATGGACACGGTCTAGATTGCATAAAGATCTGGTATTATAAAAATTTAGTTTTCGTTTAATTTTTTTAAGATTTCCATTGCTTATGTGGCCCTTAGTAAAACCATTCTATGTTCTGTGTCAGGCTGATCTCCTCAGTACTCCACTCGTACTGTAGATGGTCACTTATTGCATTTCCTCTTCGCTGATTTTCTTTTTGTGTATGTATTATCAGAAACCCATACACTACAGGCTACTGTATTAACAATGCAGACTTACCAGTCAAGTAAGTGCATAAATAGATCCAAGCAACTGTTGGTTATAATATAAAATTAAAAAAAAAAAAAGCAGACGTAAGTTTTGTTTTGTTTTTTCTAGCTTTTGGCACCTGTTGATGAAAGTTTCGTGGAAAATACGAATGTCCCTTTCTTGATGAAGACCGGTAATGCCACTCTTGTTTGTTTTATAGCTCCACCACATACCTTTGGTCGGGGTTGGAGTTGGAAGGATGAGACTATTCCATTGGAAAGGAGGGGCACACAGCTTGGTCAAGCTTGGGTAGACAAAGCCCAAACCGGTGTGCTCACTCCAAGTGTACTGAAGTGGTGGCCGCCCATTTTGTTCTTCTGTCATGAGGCCCCCCTCATCGTGTTCCCTGAAAACCTATTCAGGACACATTCGGGATGTGTGCCATTTCCTTGTTAAGACCCACGTTCTTCTCTCTTCTTCCCGTTTTCCTTGTGTGCTCATCTCATAGCCTCTACTTTCTGTCTTTCCTGGCCGATAAGATCATCGGGAATGCCACATTTATATAGGTTTTTAAATATATTTTTAAACAATTAACTTTCTCTTCTGCCATAATAACGTTTATTGTTCAATACTTCGGTATACAGACCTTTATATGTCATTTTGGCAGGACGTGATCACGTTTATATTGCTACATTTTTGGAGGACTGTAACTACTTTTTGAATCACTTTTTCGAACATTTTTTTGTGTGTGAAAAGGGTGAGTCTTGGAACGTTTGGTGCTATTTTTTTGTTACACAGGTTCTATGTTTATAGATCAACCATACAGTTTTTGGGGTGTGCGGTGATACCTAACATGCTTATAATTTTATTTGTTTAGTTTATATCAGTTCTAGCAGGCAATGGGGCGTGATTTGAATTTTTACTACTTTTTAAACACCCCCTTTCCTAGAGGGGACTTTAACCCTTGGGGGCTGATCATTCCTACCATAACACATACCATACAGTGTTGCAGAACTGATAGGGATCTATAATGGTGTGCTTTCTGCAAACTGTTGTAGATCCTTCCCAATGACATGTCACAATACAGATTCTCAGGCTGCCATAAATACTTGGGAAACAAAATTTACACATTCTCATTGTTTATTAACAAAATCAGCATTTCACGAGATATAATTCCAACCTGCTCTTCCATCAGTCCTGGTGTACACAATTTTGGTTGTCCCTGATCGACTGTAAATCTTCTGAATTTGGTCTGTCTATTCTGCTCTCGCTTATGTTGCATTGCAGGGGAGTGGTTCAGGTAACCAGCACTCGGACTCTGGCAGTTCCTGGTTCATTCCGCGCTTCCTAGCACACATGGAGACACACAGCAACTGCTCTAAAAAACAGATAAGCTCTGATCCCCAGGGAGGGGAAACATGCAGTGCTTACTAGTTTTTATTGATTCGGTGAGGCCACCAAACTGAGTGGGTTCTAGACGATCTTTATTGTGTGAACAACACTAGGGGATTAACTTTCTTTTAATGGGCAAACTCATTAATTAATCCAAAAATATCTCTCTATGGATGCTGGATAGAAACATCTGTGGCAATGTAAAGCAATGTATAAGAACACACACTTATTTGGGGACATGTTGAATGTTATTGAACTGATGAAGATAGAAGAGGGGAGCAGACAAAACTAAAACTGGACGTTGGCATATATGCAATTTGTAGACGCTTCACATTAGGTGTTTACAAAACTATTGGGGCGAAGAAGATTTGTGTTTCTGTGTTCATTAACGTGACGCTGCCCTAAAGGGATATATATTTTGCTTTGAGCCCCCTAACGCAAATTTGAAAGGGGGAGTGTCTTTGGAGTGAACAGTGAAAGCCATAAAAATAAAAACCACTCCAACAGTAATGGTGCAATTTTTTTTTTACTTACATTTTCCAGTCTTCTCCCGGTACAGGGCACAGAAAAAAACCTGCCATCAGGTAGTACAAACTTGTTACGTGAAAAACAAGCCCTCACCATGGAAAAAACGAAAGGTGGACATTCCACAAAACATAAAATTACTACACCAACAACAACTAAACGGGGTCACAAAGTAACCTTGCAGGTGCAGCTCCCATCACTGGCAGAAAATAGTGGGGTCCTAAATGTACCCACTAATATCGCCAAATTGCCACTCACGTGTCAGTCTGAGCAGTGGGTCCCATCTTCTAACAGCTTTAACTCCTTGTGCTGCCATGTAAGAAAAGGCAGACTACAAGCTGTGCAGGGGCAAGGGCATAGAGAGTGTGACCTCTTACAATAAGCTCTCTGACCCCCTGATTTCATGCTGCCACTCTCAGGCAATAAGTACTACTTTTTTTTCCAGATATACAGCCAGAATTGGTACAGTATAAAAACTAGAAACCCACAAGCTGCCATGCAAGTTACCGTGACAGTTCCATTAATGCTGATTGTGGGATTTATCGAATACTTGTAATGGTAATATTTTCATTTTTATATTTTGTTCCCTGCATGTGTTTGAGATCTGGAGGACAGGAAAGTGAAGGAGGGCTCATTATAGATTATCACACGCTGTGTGACTTTTTCCCAAAGATGGTTCCATATTGTTTGTTTTGAGAACAGAAAAACGGCCTTCTATACAACAGACTAAGAACAGGTAAATGCCAAACAATGTGTCCACAAATCGTTACTAAGGAGCATTCTCATCTAAATATCTAATGGCGATTCCTGCCCTATGGGAAAGAAGGGGTTTCCTCCTTCCTTGTACTGATGGGTGTTGGTCAACCAAAAGCGGGTGAAACAAAACAAAAACACTTAACTCCACTGGTACGCAAACCACGCTGTATGCGACAACAAGGACTAGTCTGGGACTTGCCAGTTCCTGTTGATGTTTGTGACTGATCCGACAGTGGGGATATTTATTTAATTTGTTGTACATTAGAGCCGTCCACATTAGTCGTCTTAGCTGGTATCTGCTGAATAACATGCAGTTCATATTCCCCTTGCATGGAATTTTTATTAGTTCCCAAAAGATGATTGTAAGTACCCCCGTACATTTGGTAGTTTAGAGAACCAGGATGGTCTGGTTTTGTCTGCATTGAAATTCCACACCAGATCTATATACCAAGTTAAATTATGTTTTTTGGATCGTAACTCTAGCTAACACTTTTCTTTTGTTCCCCCACACACTGTGTGTATGAGTTTTGGATAGATCCATACATTAAATTCTTTACTTCCTTGTACACTCCTTTTTCTGATGGGAATCGGTGCATATACACATGGTGTGGCGCCCTGGGGTTGGGTAGACACACCGCATTTTTTTTTTTTTTTTTTTTTTTACCCATAATCAGGTCAAATTCTACAGTTAGAGGGCTTTCCATAGCAAACTTGCCAGAACCAAGTGGAAAATCATGGCAAAATCTTATCTGTTGTGTGGATGAGACCTTAAAGGGAACCTGTCAGCAGAAATGACCTAATAAGTCAGCCTGCTACCCAGTATGTTGTGTCAACCTTCCAGATTGTGTTTCTTTTCATGACCCAGTGTCATGGCTCATCCAAAAATCAACTTGAAGTGAAATGTAAACTGGTTGTATAAAGTCAAGAGGCGGAGATTTTAAACAACTGAAGTCAAGCTCCTCTTCCTCAGAAACCCTCTTAATTGTGGTCCTGCATCCAAAGACCTCACTAAGCAGATCTCCTGAAGTCCATTGTATAGATGTCAACACAGAGAATAGGCTTTCATAGCTCCCAACCTCGACCTTTGTGTTAAAAACTCCTCACCCCTTGACTTTATACAACAACCAATTTACACTCCCACTTCAAAGTTGATTTCCTGGGCGATGCCACCACCATGGGCCATGAAAGAAGAAAAATATGAAGATATTGAGCTGTTTGACAAATACTTGTGTGGTTATTTTTAGGCCAATTACTGATGACAGGTTCCCTTTAATGTAATATTTCTATGAATTTGGTGTTTAAAAATGATTTTTTTTTTTAATTTTTCTAGAGGATATAAGCAGAAAAAGATTCAAGAAACGGTCCAATGTGAAGTTTTTCCAGACCATATATGAAGAGGCTATGGAGTCATTATCGACAGAAAGATGGTTCACACAGCTGCCGATACACCCCGCAGACCTTGGCAAAAAACTGGAACGATATTACCCATTGGATTGACAGTGGATAAAAGACAATAACTATAGGGATGAGGACCCTTTTTCTTTGCGGCTGAAGACACATAGATAGAATTGTAGTGGGGTTAGCTGCTATCACGGTGTCTGTAATCCCACAGGCCCTGGCATACGCTCAACTAAAACCAACTCCACACCTGCACTGAGAGTTTGGCACAACAGGTTTCAGTCCTTGCCGATTATTCTGAGGGTTTACCGCAGCTTCCATCTTTGCCGTACAAGTTTAAAGCTGGCAGAAGACCAGTGTGTGTTCCGCAGTATAGCAACACATAGAGAATTTTCACTGCTAAAAAATTTCTATTGAAATATATTTTCTTTTTCCAGGAAATTAAAGTGAATTTCCAGCATATGGGAAGCAATTGGACCTAATCTAATGTATTTACTGTAAATTTCTCTAAATATTACAAAAAATCCAGAGCTAGGTTTTGGTGGAGTAGACTCAACTCTTTCCGACATGTATAGTATTTCTCTGGTTCTGTTCTCTTTTTCACACTCTGAGGCACTAGAAATATTTAAATCTTGAACATTCAATTTTATACTAAATTTTCCTAAGGATAAATTATATATGATGCGGTATGATCTGTCTAAGATGCAAGCATTTAAAGGGAACCTGAAGTAAGGTTTTAGGTCTAGAAAAAATGTCAGCAACACATTTAACTTAGACAGTTCCGTGGATCACATTGATGATCTACGCCCAAAATCATCATCCCATTCATAGGTTTTAACATGAACTGACGTGGTATAACTGTTATTAGTGCCGTCTGCAGGCTTGCCCACAAATAGCTCTTGAGAAGTAAAACAACTTTGCCTATTATCTTTGTTGCCTATATCCAGGTAGTTCCTTTGCTATCCCCCTCAGATACCTCATTGCTGCATTAGCTATTCTCTGTGCTCTCTGCCTGTTACGGATAAGGCCCTGAGTCTGTAGTTATCGTCATGTAAGGTGTATGTGCAGAGCTGATGTGTCCAAGTGAATGCAGATTCGTTATTCTCCTCCACAGAATAGTGAGGTAAGACAAATCTCTCCCCTGTCCCTCCATCCCAGTCTGTGATTCTACAGAACTTTTTCTGTCTGTCTCTGCTCTTCTCGCTGCTCACTTTTGCCCACCTTGTCATTGGCAGTATCAGCTCTGCCAATAAGCTTTTAACCCTTACTGCTCACACAGCACAGGGCTTATACTGCATGTAATTTTACATGTTCCCTCTGCCCTCCCATGGAATGGGAGCTGTGCCATGCTGTCACAATAAATCCTGTATGTGCATGTAAGGTAAAGTGGAATTACTTGTGGGAAACTAAATAGATTTAAGGGGTTGTTCCCTTTTGGCAAATATTGATATTGTTTAGGAAAAGTAATCTAATTGGCCAATATACTTTCTGATCAGTTCCTCACAGGTTTCTAGATCTGCTTGCTGTCCTTCTATGGAAGCTTCTATTTTCCCCCAGTGAATAGAAATCTGTCCATAGTCCTGTGATAATAATGCAGGTGCATGTCCATCACCATCACCTGGACAGCTTTCTATTCAGTAAACAGAATCTTCCTATAGGACACACAAGCAAAAGATCTAGAAATCTCGAGAATTAATACAGAACTATACCAGGCGGTCCCCTACTTAAGACAACCCACATAGACGACTCCTAGTTACAAACGGACCTCTGGATTTGGTTGTATTACTGTACTTTTAAGGTTACCTTAGCTATAACAGTTATCACAGGTGTCTTCAATTGAAGCATTATTTTATCCCTGGTTCTTATTTACAATCCAATTTTATAATCCATTGTCACATACAAAAAATTTTTTGTCTGGAGTTACAATTATGAAAATCTACCTTTCCCTGATTTGCATACAAATTCAACTTAAGAACAAACCTGCAAACCTATCTTGTATGTAAGGGCCGGGACTCCTGCCTTTTGGAAAATTTTAACTTTTCATTACACAATATAAAATATTTTGCTGAAAGGGACACCCCTTTAATCTAATTACTGAAGAGAGAACACAGGGCATCAGGTATCTGTGGGCAAGCTAACTGGCCTCAGCCCGAGGGCATAGACTGACAGACATTGGTCTCCGCCGCCCACTTCCACTTCTCGAACAGAAAATCCATATCTTTGAACGAAAAGTGACAGCACAACATGAGCATTGTTCTTTTTTTTCAAAAGGGGGCATCCCATACAAAATTTGGTAAAATCACATACTAAACTTTATAGTTGCGCTTTAATTTTTTACATTTTTTTCTTCCGTGTACAGAGCTGTGTGAGAGCTTTTTTTTTTTACTTCCATTGATTTCATTTATTATTCTATGCTGCAGTTTTGGGGAAGCTGAAAAAAAAATTCCAATGTGGGTGAATTGAACATTTGGAAAACCATTTGCGTCACTTTATTGTGGGCTATTTTTTTTTTTTTTTTTTTTTTTTTTTGTTTTTTTTTTTTTTTTTTGTTTTTTTTAAATACGAGTATTTTATTGAAACATTTTTTATATAACTAAACAACAACCCCCAACAAAGTACAATTGGAGGGAAAGTATGTACATATTATGTACAATGTACCTTCTGATTTGTATACAATAGTACAATCTTGACTTGCACTTGTCAATGTATAATTCAGTTGAATTACCATTACTATTTCGTTCTATATTATACCATACAGTTAGTTCAAACTTTTGAAGAACACTTAGTATCAGTAGCATACTAGCTAACCTACTACTAGGAGAGTATATACCCATATACTGCCCCATAACCTGCTACTAGGATAGTATATACCCATATATTGCCCCATAACCTACTACTAGGAGAGTATATAGCCATATACTTCCCCATAAGCTATCCGTATACTACCCCCAACCCTACAACTAGGAGAGTATAAACCCATAATTTACTACTAGGAGAGTGTATACATGTATACTGCCTAATATCCAGGGCTGTGGAGTCGTGATAAAATGGACCGACTCCCAAACAGATAATTAATGATAAAAATGAGGACATTTCTTTTAAATGACTGTCCTATTTCTGATCTAATGTGAAAAACATTTCCTAGTCCAATGGCCATATTGTCATTCTGCTAAACTTTAAGGGCCGCATTAGTAACCAACACCGTAAATGTACCAATAAACACAGTACAGCAATAAATACCAGCCCAGAAAATGGCGCAGACAATAATGGTGCAGACCCCAGAGCAGATAATAACAGTACTGGAGACCTCCAAGGCAGACTGAAAAATACAGAAGACTAATAGATGCGGAGAGCAGGGTGTACAATAACTATAAATTGCCTTATATGTTACTGCTCTTAGGAGAGGATATACATGTATACTGGCCAATATTCTCCTGCCATTAGTGAAGTATATACCTCATATACTGTGCTTTGTATCCTTCTGATATCAGGGGGGGTGAGTATTTTCAGGGAACGCTCATGCTGGCTCTATTAAAAATGAGCTGGAGGAAAACCAATGAGTGCAAAGATCGTCTACCAGTAAAATGATTGAAACCTGAAAGAACTAATTATAAGTCAATGGGAAACTTCAGGACAACGGATCTCTGCCCTTCTATAACATACAGAAACCAAAATGTTAGTGTCTACACACTCACACAGATTATGACGACCTGTTTTCTGAAGGTGAAGAAACCTTACTAATTGTTATCACTTTTCAGGAACACCAGGTGTAGGAAAGACCACCCTGGGCAAGGAACTGGCAGAGAGAACTGGACTGGAATATGTCAATGTTGGAGAATTGGCAAAGACCGGTAAGACACTGGGGGAAAATGGAACATCCTAAAATTTGCCTGACCTTCTACACATGAATGGGACGCTGCTACATAGTTACTACTAGGTGTATTACGTGCAGTATAAACCATGCAGAGGATGATGAATGTAGGTAACTGTGCCACGCATGGTGCCCACGAGGAGGTGTGCATGGGTAGGGTCCCGGGGGAATGGACGTCGAGTAGAGATGGGCGCAGGACATACCAAAAGCCCTGTTGTAGGGGTTCCAATCCACACGTAGAGATGAAACGAGACGGCGGTTGGACCACAGACTGCCCCAGGCCGAGGGTGTGGGAAACAGCCTCGTTGGAGGACTGTCACACCCGCGCAGAAAACATAATTTCTAAAAATCATATTTTTAGTAAAACCACCATAGTCCTAAATTTATAGCACTCACATGCAGTCATGTACTGAACACTTGGTGACCAGGTATGCGTGGCGTCTTGATTATGACATGGCTTATCCTCTTATCGGTAGTGTGTTATCCTTGCAGTGTTTTAACAAAACTAAAAGTGGCTGTCTTCATTTAGCAATTCTTGGTCTTACAACCGTACGAAAATTTATAGTTCCTGTGGTGAAATGAATAAGAGGGGAGCGAGACTCAGTGATATGAGGTAGAGACAAAGAGTAGTCACAGTTATAGTCTCCCTTACCTGGAGAATATCGTAAGAATTGTCGGTCCCTATAAAACTGTTTGGGCATATCCTACAACAAAAATACAGCAAAAATAAATAATATTGCTTTGGCTTACTGCATCAAATCCGGTGATTGCTTCCATGTGGTCTGTTATGACCTATGTATTAGAAAAACATAAGGATGTCCTGTACTTTCCTAAATGGTTCTAGAACAATTTGGTTGTCCTTGTGTCTGACACCGTAACTTCTGACTATGGTCAGCAGATTACTTTAAGTTTCTCTGTATTGCAGGAGGCAGAGAGTGCTACAGACCAGGCACTCCTGTGCTCAGCAGCTCTACAAACAAGATAGCTCTGAATCGGAGGGGGGGGGGGGGCCAATAATATTGGCAGGTCCCAAGATCTACAGAGACTTCTTTGGATGTTGCTGTATTACTCCAGCAATAATCTTGTGAGCAGACTATATCTCTGGCTGTAAGACTCTCAGTGGTTATTACCACTTCTGCCTTCTCGTTTCTGTGGAGCCTGCCACGTTGCTTATTCCAAAACCCGGCTGGTCACATGATTGCCGGTCTCCAAGGGTTTAAGCAGAATTGACCACACCCCAACCTATACAACATGTTGCTTGGGCCGTTGGCCTGTGACTATACATATATGTATCATAACGTCACATACTAGGAATTAATTTATAAAGTTTATTTGGTAAATTTGAAATGAACAAGTACCACTCCCCCCACAAAAAAACAAAATTACGTAAATCCTTACCATTTGTTAATTTTTGACTAAACCTGTGTTGTCATAAAAAAAACACAAACAAAAATTGTTAAGAAGCACAAAAGAAAAATCAGTGGGAGTGGGAGTATAAAGAAACATACAGTTCCCTACTGTTTTTAAGTCCCCCCCTATATAAAATGTACATCTGTGACACTCCCTTAACGTGTATATATATAATACACTCACTACTAACACTTGATAATACATTTCTATTAGAACACCCGACTTAACATACACGACCCTAGTTACAAACGGACCTCTGGATTTTGTAATTTTCTGTACTTTAGACTAAGACTACAATAACAGCTTATACCAGTTTAACAATGGTGTCCTGTAATGAAGCTTCATTGTTAATCCAGGTTCTTTATACAATCTAACTTTTTTAAAATCCAATTTCACAGATACCAAAAAAATTCCAACCTAATACAAACTCTTGTACGTAACCCGGGGACTGCCTGTACATAGATCTCCTTGATACATAGAAACAATTTGCTTCAGCATGTGAAGACTATAATATTCGACACATATTTCAGTACTTTCAATCAACAATATGAGTTTTTGGTCGGTAGAAGGCGACTCTCCCAGCATCTGAAGTTTGTTGTATTTATTTGGCCCTTAAAAGAAATCCTGAAAAAGGCGGACTGAGAACTGACTGGTAAAAAATCTGGAATCCCATCTCTAAGGGGCGGAAGGGAAAAATTACAGATATTGGGTTTAAAGGGGTTTGATGGTCATCAACGAAGCTTTTTTCCTATCCTAAAATTCACAGGAACAGACCACATACAAAGGGTTCATGGCTTAAAGAAACTAACATCAAAATCAAGCTTTATTAACCAGGGACACTTAGGGCTTATTTACATGACTGTGGGCTCGGCCCGATGCAGCACAGATCGGAGGAGGAGGTGGGAGGAACAGAGCCTGTCACCCCCCTCTTCCTTCATAAGCAGAGTGCGCCAGGACCGGAGCCATAGAAATCTATGGGGGTCATATCTGCTTGCAAATCATGGCCCCCATTGCGGCCGTTTGTCATGAGGTCTTCTCGTAGATCCAACCCATGACCTGTGGTAATCTTTATTATGCAGTTATCCTTGGCTTTCTGCCTTCTAAAATCAACTTTCACAGTTCTGCAGAATCACAGATGTTAACTGTGTCAGCAGGCACCTCCCCTTTCCACTGTGTGCTGAAACTTCTTCTACTGCAGTGAGATTACATCAGGCACTGGGGGAGGTGGGAGGGAGCAGGTGGTGGTTGCGGAGACAACCTGTGTACGGGGACCCCGTACCCTTCAGCTTATAGTATTTTTTAAAAGTTCATTTTACAGAGAAGGAAGCCATGGATAACCATACTAAGATTACCACAGTCACAGGCCTGGTTTATAAGTAAGTGTCCCTGGTTTACCATACTTAAATTGGATGGTAATTTACTTTAAGATGTTGATATGTTTAAAGGGACTCCATCACCAAGGTTGGGTATGAAACATCCTTTATTAAGAATCTCTCTCTAGTGTGAAAACTCCCTCCCCTTTTGTAAAGGAAAAACTTCCAAAGGCATGTGAAAATGAGCTGAGAAGAAACTCTCGGTGTTTTGCCATTGATAGTCAAGTTTAGAGGCTGCAGGGTGCATGTCATTTCAGATCTTGGGTTCTATAGAACCTTCATGCGTTTGTGTGTCATATTAATGTAAGAATCTTATCTTCTGAGGACATCAGACACTGGCTATTCTGTGAACTACAAACCAAAATACGGAGTTAAATTGTTGTAAATATAAGACATAGCGCAAGATTCAATGGCCATTTTTGACCGTATTCTATAGGTTTTTTTTTTGCTCAGAATTTTTCCTCACATGGTGAGCCACAACCTCCATAGAGGTCGATGTCAACTGCAAAGAAAAACCGCACACGGATATTAAACATCTGCTTTTTTTCTGAAAACCACACTGATTGAGCCCTAATTGTTAGATCTGCAGTTATGAAAATAGCTTCCTACTTAAATGACACCAAAGTATTTCTAGTTAGCTAAAGAACCAAGATAGGGGCATCAGACATGACCTCCTACAGCCTCCAGCTTGAATCCATTCTCTGCTCTCACAATGGCTTTGGGGTGATATAGTTTATAGATTTCACATAGGGATTCAGAAAGGATTTTCATATCCATCTGAGGGGGCAGTAATTAAATGAGTAAAACCGCTGACCGTGTCCCTTTAAGAATGGTACTTCAATTGTTGATTATGGATAGAATAAAATGTTGCATCATTTCCAAGATTTCATGGCAGAAAATACAGAGAAGTGAAAACCTATAAATCGCATTAAAAAATTTTTCTCTGCCAAATCCACTATATTGGTAATTGCTTGAGCCTGATTGGGTGGACTAACGCAGCAACTCAACAACTCTGATATGATAAAAGCGGTTCCCTTTTTTTTTTTTTTTACCTCGGTCCAAAAATCTCTGGTGGCTCATCCGATTTATACTCTGCATTAAAGGATTTCCATTCCATTCCTGCACTTGGATCCCATTTCCTTGGGCGACGAGGATAGTTGCAGTTTTTCCACAACCAGGAGGGCCGTCAGCACAAAAATAGACCCACCCTGAGAACACATGGAGATAGGTTACGGTGTGACCCAATGAGGAAAGGTCATAGAAAAGCTTATTGTCATTGACATACTTGTTGTTTGGCAGCATGAGCTCGTAGCCGGTTTCAACTCTCTCCACTTTCTCTTATGTACACAAGGTCGCCTGCAAAATAATCATGGATGACATGAACGTAATAAAGGCAGGAACTCACTGAAACATTTAAGGCATGAAAACATTAACAATGTCTTATGTCCTCTTAGGCTATTGAGATCGAACCGACCACACGATTACAGAGACAGCACTAAGTAATGCTACAAAGTGACCCAGCCACAGGGGGCCAATCACAGGAGAAGGAATTGCCCTTTGACAGCACCCCGATTACTATTATAGGAAAACCCCTTAAAACTCGATAAATTTATTTCATTAATTCAACATTTTGAATCCATCTTCAGATTGTGTCTTACCTGAATATTAGGTCTGTATTTATCAATCCACGGGTCATTCTGAGACTGTCCCGACGTCGCTTTAAACCGCCATCATTACATGAGTGGCAGAGAGGATTGGCTCTTTTTTGCTCTGAGACTTATTTTCTCACGTGGACTCATCCTTCTTGCCTATCGGCTCTTTTCGATGCCCCAAAAGTTTGTGAAGTGACTTTGCCCGAGTTGCCAAAGAAATCTTCGAAGATGGTTCTACCCTAACCGTCTGTGTCTGCAAAACAGCGGACATTAATTCCAACAATAACGTTTTTTGGATAAGATATCCTATCAGATCAGCAGATGCTCAGACTGTCAGCACCACTGCGATCCACTACTGTAAGGGGCTGGTTCAATCCACTGGAGACCAGACATAGGGGCTTTTCTCTGCTTTTCTCTGCTGTCAGATGTATCTTAGCGGTTTGTCTTTCTTATTGTGCATGTGGCGTTTGGTTCTGTATGTGAAACAAACATTTCCCCAGCTATTTTTCTGTTACAGCGTTCGCGGCCAGGAATAATCTTTTTTATATTTTTTGATAGAACGGTGCATTTGGGATGTGGCAATACCTAACATGTTTATGGTTTTTACTGTTTATTTTTTATATGTGTTCTAGGGAAGGGGTGTGATTTAAACGTTTATTGTGTTTATTTTTTAAAATATAAAATTTTTTTACTATTATTTCAGACCCTCCAACATACAGGCCCAAGATAAAGGTTGTAAATCAAAGGGTCTATGTACACATTACCATAGCAAATAGATACCAAATGGGTCCTCATTACCTAAGTGCAAAGTTACTTTCCTTCTGCAAGATGTCTTTGACATTATAAATTTTAGACTTCCCTCACATCTCCTCACGGCAGTTTGTGCTCCGCAGGTGTTGCGCTGTAACAAACAACAATACAAATACTATCACAAGGCATCAAAAAATGACTCCTATTAAAGAGAGATTTCTAAATGAAGAAGGAATCCTCTAATCAATTACTAGACTGCTGGAACCCCCACTAATCATCACCTATTAACGCTCACTGACGGATATATCATGACGAGCCCTTTAACAGACATGGGGGTTTGCTGCATTTTCAGCAAACACCCACACTAACAACTCCCACCCTTGGTGCTAGCATTTTGTTGATATTTGCCGCTCCCCCTGATGTCATCGGGAGCTGCAATTGGTTGCCATGACGCCTCAGGTATTTGTCAGACCGAGGCTCGAATGGTTTCTCCAATATCGTTACAATGTGGCAGTGGCTCATTGTAATGAATCCTATGTAAAAATGCCATACAATATATTGCAGTATATGGTAGGAACGATCATATACATCTAGGTTAAAAGTACCTAGAGGGTCTAAAAACCGGTAATCATGTTTTAGAAAAATAGTTAAAAATTCAAATCAACCCCCTTTTGCTAGAACTGATATAAAACAAATAAACCGTAAAAAATTTCAAACATGTTAGGTGTCCTGACGTCCCAAAATGCCCGATCTATCAAAAGACAAAAACGGCGATTGCCGCTATGAACCACATAACGGAAAATAGCACTCAAATGTCCGAAAAAACGACTTTTACACCATTAGTATACAAAACATAAAAAAACGCACTAAACAACGTTAGCAATGAAAATGTCAGCTCATCTGCTAAAATGACACCACACCCACCGCCGTACCAAACAAAGTTACACATTGGGCAAATTTACTTACCTGTCCTTGTCGTGATCCCTTTGATGCGGACGTTCCGACGAGGATTGAAGTCCGGCGCCAATTCATGAAGATCATTCGCCGAGTTCCTGCATCCTTGCTTCCCGCGAGGTTCCGCCGTTGTTCACCTTCTTCTTCCCATGCTTGTAAGGGTGTGCCTTGCGTCACATTCTAAATTTTAAATCTTGCACTTTTCCAAATCCGTCAGGTTGTCGTGGCCCGCCCCCGGGTTCTGTTACGTGCAAGCCAGCGCTGATGCGTCAAATCCGTTTGCTGCGCCAAACTCCCCTTTTAAATGCTGCGCAAAACGGAAATCGCCGAGAACCTCCATGAAAATGCCAAAACGGACCCGTATAAATGAGCTCCATTTGTTTAATTTTGTGAAAATGTTTGTAAAACACATAAAACCTGTATAAATTTGGTAATCACCGTAATCATAATACCCGAACCAAAGAATAAAGTAGACGTATCATTTGAAGCGCACAGTGAAAGTCGTAAAAAACTGAGCCCTAAGAAAAGTGATGCAAATCCTGGAATTTTTTCCAGCTTCCCAGGACATGCATGCAAAAATAAGATCGTCACTGAGAAGTTAATTTGCGACACAGGAAATAAGCCCTCACACAGCTCTGTACCAGGAAAAATGAAAAAGTTATATATTTTTTGAAGGTAAGGAGCGAAAAATGAACAAATAAAGGCTGTGTCCTTAAGGGGTAAAAACACAGGCCCTGCTCCCATGTCAGTTGCATAGGCCATGGACATTGCTATTCTATTTCCTTCTTTTGAGGGTGCGTTCATGTGTCCATTTGGATGCACTTTTACGATTACCATGTTTTTCATCACTGCTTTGAATGCATTTTTATTCATTGCTGAAGTGTAAGCAGCTATTTCAAAATGTTTTACACAGCTGCTGCACTTCCAGCCATGATGAGAGCAGTTTCAACTATCCAAATCCAAACATTAACGAAAGAACGCACATCCGTGTTCTGTCTGGTAGTAGTTCGTCCAGTGCAATAAACTGAGCTAAAATACCAACAAAATCATGGTTTCTGGTTTTTTTCTTAATCCTGGACAATCCCTTTAATTCATTTTTGACTTCCCACCTCAAGATGACCATAAATGGAAATGAACTTTTCAAAATATTAGGATGTGACAACAGGGGGACTACGTTGACTGTGGGTTCATAGGACAATTAAAGATAAATATTATTCTACTTTGTTATAGAATTTCTTTCTCTACTGCATTTTGTAAACTTCATAGAATCCTTTAAGGTGAAAAATAAATGTCGAAAGCAGGAACTGTCTCCCCACAGAGGAGATGTGCAGCTGAGTACATGGGCAGCATATGTTTATGATAGAGCAGTGTCACCATCCTGCCGTGCACAGCGCCGCCCTGCTGGTACTACACAGTATAGTACATCCCCTGGTGACTCAACCGCCTTAAAAAACGCACAACGCTGCCTCCTCCGTACGTACTCCTCACTCCGCGGGCGCAGCAATTCTAACGTCAACGACGCCACAATGAGGCACCCGGTCAAGTTGATAGATGCCGCGCTGACGGCTAGTTTTCTGAGGCCCCCGTCGCCATCTTTGTTGTGGGCACCGGTTTCATTACTCCGGTTGAGTTCTAAAACATAAACCCATTGTAAATACCGCTGCTATAATATTTATTTGTCCTGATTGTATGGCAGCCTAGTGATAATGTGAGACGGGAGCCGCGGGTCTGGCAGATGACGTCACGTTCCCCGCCTCCCGGTTGGGCGCGTGTATGTGTTTGCGGGAGACAAGCGTGGTGCCAGTGCTGCTGCACGTGATAGGACCAGAGCGCCACCATGAAGCGGCCCAATATACGCTGACC
Organism: Engystomops pustulosus; assembly: GCA_019512145.1. Lineage (NCBI taxonomy): Eukaryota > Metazoa > Chordata > Amphibia > Anura > Leptodactylidae > Engystomops > Engystomops pustulosus. Next base: position 284,684,953 of record CM033641.1, on the reverse strand, counting down.
CGTGAGTGCGGCCCATAACCTACTAAAAGAGTATATACCCATATACTGCCGATCCCCTACTACTAGAGAGTATATACCCATATACTGCCCCCTAACCTCTACTATGAGAGTATATACCCTATACTGCCCCATAACCTACTCTATGAAGTAGTATATACCCATATACTGCCCCATAACCTACTACTGGAGAGTATATACCCTATACTGCCCATAACTACTACTAGGAGAGCATACACCCATATACTGCCCCCATACCTACTACTAGGAGAGTATTAGCCATATACTTCCCCATAACCCTGCTACTAGAGAGTATACCCATATACCTGCCCCATAACCTACTACTAGGAGAGCATACACCCATATACTGCCCCATAACCTACTACTAGGAGAGTATATAGCCATATACTTCCCCATAACCTGCTACTAGGAGAGTATACACCCATATACTGCCCCATAACCTACTACTAGGAGAGTATATAGCCATATACTGCCCCATATACTGCGCTACTATCAGAGCTATACAACCCTATACTGGCCCCATAACCTGCTACTAGGAGAGCATACACCCATATACTGCCCCATAACCTACTACTAGGAGAGCCATACTATATATAGACCCAGCCCATATACTGGCCCCATAACCTACTATGTAGAGTATATAGCCATATACTGCCCCATAACCTACTACTAGGAGAGCATATACCCATACGAGCCCATAACCTACTATAGGAGAGTATATAACCATATTACTGCCCCATAACCTACTACTAGGAGAGTATACCCATAACTCCCCTACCTTAATGATTTCATACCATATACTGCCCCATAACCTACTACTAGAGAGTATACTACCCATATACTGCCCCTAACCTACTACTAGGAGAGTATATACCCATATACTGTGCCCCATAACCTACTACCCTAGGAGAGCTATACCCCTATACTGCCCTAACCTCTACTAGGAGTATATACCCATATACTGCCCCATAACCTACTACTAGGAGAGTTATATACTCCATATACTAAGCCCCATAACCTGCTACTAGGAAGTATATAGCCATATACTGCCCCATAACCTACTACTAGGATAGTATATACCCATATACTATGCCCCAAACCTCTACTAGAGAGTATATACCCATATCTCCCCATAACCTACTACTAGGAGAGTATATACCCATATACTGCCCCATAACCTACTACTAGGAGAGTATATACCCATATACTGCCCCATAACCTACTACTAGGAGAGTATATACCCATATACTGCCCATACCTACTACTAGGAGAGTATATACCCATATACTGCCCCATACCCTACTACTAGGAGAGTATATACCCATATACTGCCCCATAACCTACTACTATGAGAGTATATACCCATATACTGCCCCATAACCTACTACTAGGAGAGTATATACCCATATACTGCCCCATAACCTACTACTAGGAGAGCATACACCCATATACTGCCCCATACACTCTACTAGCAAGCTACACCCATATCTGCCCCATACCCTCTACTAGAGAGCTATACCCATATACTGCCCATAACCTCTACGAGGAGAGTATATACCCCTATACTTGCCCCCATAAACCTACTACTAGGAGAGCATATACCCCATAACTGCCCCCTATACCTACTACTAGAGAGTATATACCCTATACTGCCCCATAACCTACTACTAGGAGAGTTATATACCCATATACTGCCCCCATACCCTACTAGGAGAGTATATACACCCATTATACTGCCCCATAACCTACTACTAGGAGATTATACCCATATACTACTTGCCCCATAACCTACTACTAGGAGAGTATAACCCTATACTGCCATAACCTCTACTGGAGAGGATTACCCTATACTACTCTACTGCCCCATAACCTACTACTGAGAGTATATACCCATATACTGCCCCATAACCTACGTACCAGGAGAGTATATACCCATATACTTGCCCCATAACCTACTACTAGGAGAGTATATACCCATATCCTTGCCCCATAACCTACTACTATGAGAGTATAATACCCATATACTGCCCCATAACCTACTACTAGAGAGTAATACCCATATACTGCCCATAAACCGCTACTAGGAGTATATACCCATATACTGCCCATAACCTACTACTAGGAGAGTAATCCAATACTGCCCCATAACCTACTACTAGGAGAGTTTAACCCATATCTCCCATAACCTACTACTAGGATATACCCATATACTGCCCCATAACCTCTACTAGGAGAGTATATACCCATATACTGCTGCCCCATAACCTACTACTGAGGAAGTATATAGCCATATACTGCCCCATAACCTACTACTAGGAATATACCCTAACTGGCCCCATAACTGCTACTAGGAATAGTATACCCATATATTCCCCCATAACCTACTACTAGGAGAGTATATAGCCATACTTCCCCATAAGCTATCCGTAACCTCCCCCAACCTACAACTAGGAGAGTATAACCATATTTATACTAGGAGGTGATCATTTATACTGCCTAATATCCAGGGCTGTGAGTCTTGATAAAATGGACCGACTCCCAAACAGATAATTAATGATAAAAATGAAGACATTTCTTTTAAATGACTGTCCTATTCTGATCTAATTGAAAAACATTTCCTAGTCCAATGGCCATATTGTCATTCTGCCTAAACTTTAGGGCCGCCATTAGTAACACACACCGTAATGTACCATAAACACAGTACACAATAAATACCAGCCCAGAAAATGGCGCGAACAATAAGTGGTGCAGACCCCAGAGCAGATAATAACAGTATGGAGACCTCCAAGGCAGACTGAAAAATACAGAAGACTAATAGATGCGGAGATCAGGTTTACAATAACTATAAATTGCCTTATATGTTACTGCTCTTAGGAGAGTGATATACATGTATACTGGCCAATATTCCCTGCCATTAGTGAAGTATATACCTCATATACTGTGCTTTGTATCCTTGATATCGTGGGGGGTGATTATTTTTCAGGGAACGCTCATTGCTGCTCTGATTAAAAATAGCTGAGAGAAACAATGAGTGCAAAGAATCGTCTACCAGTAAATGATTGAAACCTGAAGAACTAATTATAGTCAATAGGGGAAACTTCAGGACAACGGATCTCTGCCCTTCTATATCATACAAAACCAAAATGTAGTGTCTCACACTCCACAGATTATACGACCTGTTTTCTGAAGTGAAGAAAACTTACTAATGGTTATAACTTTTCAGGACACCAGTGTGTAGTGGAAGACCCACCCCTGGGCAGGACTACTGCAGAGAGCTGGACTGGAATATGTCAATGTTTGGAGAATTGGCAAAGACCCGTAGACACTGGGGGAAAATGGAAACATCCTAAAATTTGCCTGACCTTCTACACATGCATGGGACGCTGCTACAGTAGTTACTACTAGGTGTATTCGTGCAGTTATAAACCATGCAGAGGATGATGTGAACAGCTATAGTTGCTAGTCATCTGGTTGAGTTTAGCATCCTAGTCCAGGAATGGTAATTGGGTGTTGGATAGAAAGTCACTGGTAATGGTAAGTACCATATATACTCGAGTATTAGCTGATTTTTCAGCACAAAAAAAAAGGTGCTAAAACCCCTAATTTGGCCTTATACTGGAGTCTAGAAAATACAAAACAAAAAGTGTACTCGCCTTCCGACGTCCCCAAAGCAGATCCTCTTCCATACATTGGGGCTCCAGCGCACACATAGGTGCGACGGACCGGGACACTGAGCCGATGCCGGAGCGGCGATGTATGGAAGAGGATCTGCTTTGGGGTCGTCGGAAGGCGAGTACACTTTTTGTTTTGTATTTTCTAGACTCCAGTATAAGCCAAATTAGGGTTTTTAAGCACACTTTTTTTTTGTGCTGAAAAACTCAGCTAATACTCGAGTATATATGGTACTTACCATTACCAGTGACTTTCTATCCAACACCCAATACCATTCCTGGACTAGGATGCTAAACTCAACCAAGACTGATGAATAGAAGAGGACCTGTCGGGGGGGCGTCGGAACGTGAGTACACTTTTTCTTGTTTTTTCCTACAGGCATTATATTGGGGCAGGGGCTGGCTATATACTACAGGGGGCTTGCTGGATATATACTAGGGGGGGCTGTGACCACTGCATTTCTTATCCTTGGCTTATACTCGAGTCAATAGGTTTTTCCAGTTTTTGGTGGTAAAATTAGGGGTCTTGGCTTATACTCGGGTCAGCTTATACTTGAGTATATACGGTGAGTGGGTACTCCACCCAAAAACAAGAAATGTTGTTTGAGGAGAAAGTGATGAAATACTAGTAAATTCCAGGCTCCTATTGTCTGTGGGTAATTATTTGTAGGTTTGGTTCTATCCTATAATTATACAGAAAAAATAATCAGTGAACACGGTGCTAGATTGCAATAAAGATCTGGTATTTTATAAAATTTAGTTTTCGTTTTAATTTTTTAAGATTTCCATTGCTTATGTGGCCCTTAGTACAAACATTCTATGTCCTGTGTCAGGCTGGATCTCCTCAGTACTACAGTAGATGTCACTTATTTGCATTTCCTCTTCAGATTTCTGTGTATGGTATTATCAGAAATCCCATACACTACAGGGCTACTGTATTACAATGCAGACTTACCAGTCAAGTAAGGCATAAAATAGATCCAGATGCAACTGTTGGTTAATATAAAAATTAAAAAAAAAACAAAGCAGGACAGTAGAGTTTTGTTTTGTTTTTTCTAGGCAACCTGTTTGAAGGTTTCGATGAAGAATACGAATGTCCTATTCTTGATGAAGACCGAGTAAGTGCCACGTTCTTGTTTTGTTTTATGCTCCACCATTTTGGCGGGGTGGAGTTGGAAGGGATGAGAATCTCCATTGGAAAGGAGGGGCACAGCTTGGTCAAGCTGTGTGGTAAGACACGGTGTGCTCACTCCAATGTGACTGAAGTGGTGGCCGCCATTTATGTTCTTCTGCATGAGGCCTCAGTCGTGTTCCCTGAAAACCTATTCAGGACACATTCGGATGTGTGCCATTTCCTTGTAGACACAGTTCTTCCGTTTTCCTTGTGTGCTCATAATGCCTCTACTTTATTCCTTGGGCCGATAAGATCATCGGGATGCCACATTTATATAGGTTTTAAATATATTTTTAAAACAATTAACTTTCTGCCATAATGACGTTTATTGTTTTCATACTTCGGTATACAGACCTTTATATGTCATTTTTGGCAGGACGTGATCACGTTTATATTGCTACTATTTTGAGGACTGTACTACTTTTTGATCACTTTTTAGAACATTTTTTTGTGTGTGAAAAGGGTGAGTCTGGAACGTTTGGGTGCTATTTTTTGTTACAAGGTTCTATGTTTATAGATCAGACCTTTTTGGGGTGCGGTGATACCTAACATGCTTATAATTTTATTTGTTTAGTTTATATCAGTTCTAGGCAATGGGGCGTGATTTGAAATTTTACTACTTTTTAAACACCCCCTTTCCTAGAGGGACTTTAACCCTTGGGGGCTGATCATTCCTACCATACACATACCATACAGTGTTGCAGAACTGGATAGGGATCTATAATGGTGTGCTTTCTGCAAACTGTTGTAGATCCTTCCCAATGACATGTCACATACAGATTCCAGGCTGCCATAAATATACTTGGGATAACAAAATTACACATTCTCATTGTTATTAACAAAAATACAGCATTTCACTGATATAATTCCAACCTGTCTCTATCAGTCCTGGTGTACACAATTTTGGTTGTCCCTGGATCCGACTGTAAATCTTCTGAATTTGGTCTGTCTATTCGCTCTCGCTTATGTTGCATTGCAGGGGAGTGGGTATCAGGTAGACAGCACTACGGACTCTGGCAGTTCCTGGTTCATTCGCGCTTCTAGCAGCATGGAGACGACGCAGAACTGCTCTGAAAACAAGATAAGCTCTGGATCCCAGGGGAGGGGAAACATAGCAGTGCTTACTATGTTTTATTGATTCGGTGAGGCACCAGAACTGAGTGGGGTCTAGACTGATCTTTATTGTGTGAACAACACTAGGGGATTAAACTTTCTTTTATGGGCAAACTCATTTAATCCAAAAATATCTCTCTATGGATGCTGGATAGAAACATCTGTGGCAATAGTAAGCAGATGTATAAGAACACAACCTTATTTGGGGACATGTTTGAATGTTATTGAACTGATGAAGATAGAAGAGGGGAGCAGACAAAATAAAACTGCCGTTGGCATTATATGCAATTTGTAGACGTCTTCACATTATGGTGTTTACAAAACTATTGGGGCAGAAGAGGAGATTTGTGTTTCTGTGCATTACGGCTGCCCTAAGGGATATATATTTGCTTTGAGCCCCCTAACGCAAATTTGAAAGGGGGGAGGTGTCATTTGGAGTGAACAGTGAAAGCCATAAAAACGGCCAACAAGTAAATGGTGCAATTTTTTTTTACACTTTTCCAGCTTTCCCGGTACAGGGCACAGAACATTAAAAACTGCCATCAGGTAGTACAACTTGTTACGTAGAAAACAAGCCCTCATCCATGGAAAAAAGCGAAAGGGTGGACATTTGTCCACTTTAAACCGGTCACAGTACCTTGCAGGGCAGCTCCCATCACTGGCAGAAAATAAGTGGGGTCCTAAATGTACCCCACTAATATGCGGCCAAATTGCCAGCACGTGTGCAGCTGAGCAGTGGGTTCCCAGCTTTAACGCTTTACTGCCCTTGTGCTGCCATGTAAGAAGAAAGGCAGACTACAGCTGTGCAGGGCAAGGGCATAGAGAGTGTGACTCTTACAATAAGCTCTCTGACCCCCTGATTTCATGCTGCCACTCTTCAGGCAGATAAGTACTTTTTTTTCCAGATATACAGCCAGAATTGGTACAGTATAAAAACTAGAAACCCACAAGCTGCCATGCAAGTTACCGTGAACAGTTCCTATTATGCTGAATTGTGGGATTTATCTAATACTTGTAATGTAATATTTTCATTTTTATATTTTGTTCCCTGCAGGTGGTTGATGAGCTGGAGGACAGGATAAGTGAAGGAGGGCTCATTATAGATTATCACGGCTGTGACTTTTTCCCAGAAAGATGGTTCCATATAGTGTTTGTTTTGAGAACAGAAAACGGCTTTCTATACAACAGACTAGAGAACAGGTAAATGCCAAACAAATGTGTCCACAAATCTGTTACATAAGGAGCATTCTCATCTAAAATATCTATGGCAGATCCTAGCCTATGGGAAGAGAAGGGGTTTCTCTTGTACTGATGGGTGTTGGTCACCAAAAGCGGGTGCACAAAAACACACTCCACTGTTACGGAAAACCAGCTGGATGCGACAAACAAGGACTAGTCTGGATCTGCCAGGTTCTGTTGATGTTATGTGACTGATCCGACAGTGGGGGAGATTTATTAATTTGTTGTACATTAGACCGTCCACATTAGTCGTCTTAGCTGGTATCTGCTGAATAACATGCAGTTCATATTCCCCTTGCATGGAATTTTTATATTTCCCAAAAGAGTGATTGTAAGTACCGTATATTTGGTAGTTGTAGAGAACCAGGAATGGTCTGGTTTTGCTGCATTGAATTCCACACCAGAATCTATATAACAATTTAAATTATGTTCTTTGGATCGTAACTCTAGCTGTAACACTTTTCTTTGTTCCCCACACTGTGTGTATAAGATTTGGATAGATTCCATACATTAAAATTCTACGATGTTACACTGCAGATTTTCTGTATGGGAAATCTGTGCATAATACACAATGTGTGTGGGCGCCCTTGGGGTAGACACAGCATTTTTTTTTTTTTTTTTTTTTACCCAGAATAATCAGGTCAAATTCTACAGTTAGGCTTTCCATAGCAAACTTTGCCAGAACCAAGTGGAAAATCAGTGGCAAAATCTTGTTGTGTGGATGAGACCTTAAAGGGAACCTGTCAGCAGAAATTGACCTAATAAGCTGCTACCAGTATGTTGTCAACCTTCCAGATTGTGTTTCTTTCATGACCCAGTGTCATGGCATCATCCAGAAAATCAACTTTGAAGTGAAATGTAAACTGGTTGTATAAAGTCAAGGAGGCGGAGATTTTAACACTGAAGTCAAGCTCTCTCTTCCTCAGAAACCCTCTTATAATTGACGGTCCTGCATCCAAAGACCTCACTAACCAGATCTCCTGAAGTCCATTGTATGATGTCAATCACAGAGAAGTAGGCTTTCAGAGCTCCCAACCTCGACCTTTGTGTTAAACTCCTCACCTCCTTGACTTTATACAACCAATTTACATCCCACTTCAAAGTTGATTTCCTGGGCGATGCCACCACCATGGGCCATGAAAGAAAGAAAAATATGAAGATATTGAGCTGTTTGACAAAATACTTGTAGTGGTTTATTAGGCCAATTACTGATGACAGGTTCCCTTTAATGTATAATTTCTATGAATTTGGTGTTTAAAAATGATTTTTTTTTTATTTTTTTCTAGAGGATATAAGCAGAAAAAGATTCAAGAAAACGTCCAATGTGAGATTTTCCAGACCATATATGAAGAGGCTATGGAGTCATATCGACAGGACATGGTTCACCAGCTGCCAAGTAACACCCCCACAGACCTGGAGCAAAACCTGGAACAGATTACCCAGTGGATTGAGCAGTGGATAAAAGACAATAACTGAATAGGGATGATGGACGGCTTTTTCTTTTGCGGCTGAAGACACATAGATAGAAATTGTAGTGGGTTAGCTGCTATCACGGTGTCTGTAATCCCACAGGCCCTGGCATACGCTGCAACTAAAACCTGCAATGCTGAGAGTTTGGCACAACAGGTTTCAGTCCTTGCCGATTATTGCTGAGGTTTTACCGCAGCTTCCATCTTTGCCGTACAAGGATTAAAAGCTGCAGAAGACCAAGTGTGGTGTTCCGCATTACAACAAAATAGGAGAGATTTTCACTGCTAAAAAATTTCTATTGAAATATGATTTTTCCATAAGATTAGAAGTGAATTTCAGCATATGGGAAGCAATTGGACCTAATGTATTTACTGTAAATTTCTCTAAATATTACAGAAATCCAGAGCTTAGGTTTTGGTGGAGTAGACTCAACTCTTCCGACATGTATAGTATTTCTCTGGTTCTGTTCTCTTTTCTACACTCTGAGGCATAAAGAAATATTTAATCTTTGACAATTCAATTTTATTACTAAAATTTCCTAAGGATAAATTATATATGATTCTGTCGTAAGATGCAAGCATTTAAAGGGAACCTGAAGTAAGGTTTTAGGTCTAGAAAAAATGTCAGCAACCATTTAACTTAGACAGTTCCTGGATCACATTGATGATCTACGCCCAAAATCATCCCCATTAGGTTTTTAACATGAAAGACGTGGTATAACTGTTAGGTGCCGTCTGCAGGCTTGCCCCACAAATAGCTCTTGAGATGTAAAACAACTTTGCCTATTATCTTTGTTGCCTATATCCAGTAGTTTCTTTGCTATCCCCCTCAGATTACCTCATTGCTGCATTAGCTGATTCCTCTGCCTGTACTGATAAGCCCTGGAGTCTGTAGTTTATCTGTCATGTAAGAGTGTATGTGGCAGAGCTGGATGTGTCCAAGTGAATGCAGATGTCTCCTCCACAGAATAGTGAGGTACAAGATCTCCCCTGTCCCTCCATCCCAGTCTGTGATTCTACAGAACTTTTTCTGTCTGTCTCTGCTCTTCTCGCTGCTCACTTTGCCCACCTTGTCATTGGCAGTATCAGCTCTGCCAGATAAGCTTTTAACCCTTACTGCTCACACAGCACAGGCTATATACTGCATGTAATTTTACATGTTCCCTGCTCCTCCATGTGATGGAGGCTGCCATGCTGTCACCATATAAATCCTGTATGTGCAGTGTAAAGTGGAATTACTTGTGGGAAACTAAATAGATTTAAAGGGGTTGTTCCCTTTTGGCAAATAATTGATATTGTTTAAGGAAAAGTAATCTAATTTGCCAATATACTTTCTGTATCAGTTCCTCACAGGTTTCTAGATCTGCTTGCTGTCCTTCTATAGGAAGCTTCTATGTTTCCCCCAGTGAATAGAAATCTGTCCATAGTCATGTGATGATAATGCAGGTGCATGTCCATCACATCACATGGACAGATTTCTATTCAGAGTAAACAGAAGCTTCCTATAGGACAACAAGCAAAGATCTAGAAAATCTCGAGGAATTAATACAGACAGTATACAGGCGGTCCCCTACTTAAGAACACCCGACATAGACGACTCCTAGTTACAAACGGACCTCTGGATGTTGGTTAATTACTGTACTTTAGCCTTAGCTATAACAGTTATCACAGGTGTCTGCAATGAAGCATTAGTGTTAATCCTGGTTCTTATGACAATCCAAAATTTTTAACATCCAATTGTCACAGACAAAAAATTTTTTGTCTGGAGTTACAATTATAAAATCTACCTTTCCGATTTGCATACAAATTCAACTTAAGAACAAACCTGCAGAACCTATCTTGTATGTAAGCCGGGGACTGCCTGTATTGGAAAATTTTATAACTTTTCATTACACAATATAAAATATTTGCTGAAAGTGGACAACCCCTTTAATGCTAAATTACTGTAAGAGAGAACACAGGGCATCATGGTATCTGTGGGCAAGCTAACTGGCCTCAGCCCGAGGGCATAGACTGACAGACATTGGTCTCCGCCCACTTCACTTTCAGAACAGAAAATGCCATATCTTTGAAAAGAAAAGGTGAGCAGCACAACATGAGCATTGTTCTTTGTTTTCAAAAGGGGCATCCCATACAATAATTTGGTAAAATCACTATAACTTTATAGTTGCGCTTTAATTTTTTACATTTTTCCGTGTACAGAGCTGTGTGAGAGCTTTTTTTTTTTACTTCTCATTGATTTCATTTATTATTCTATGCCATGTTTTGGGAAGCTGAAAAAAAAATTCCAAATGTGGTGAAATTGAACATTTGGAAAACGCATTTGCGTCACTTTATTGTGGGCTATTTTTTTTTTTTTTTTTTTTTTTAAATCAGATATTTTTATTGAACATTTTTTATATTAACAACACACCCAACAAGTACAACTTGGAGGGAAGTATGTACATATTATTACAATAGACTTTGATTGTATACAATATTACAATCTTGAATTGCACTTGTGAAAGTATTTCAAAAGAATTACAATTGTATATTTCGTCTTATACAAGGTTCACAATTTGAAGTAACGCTTAGTATCAGTAGCATACTACCTCCTTCCCAACTCCCCCCACCCACCCTTGCAAGCCAGCTCTTTTAAGACCTGGTATATATCTCTATACCAGTGATGGCGAACCTTTTAGAGACTGAGTTCCCAAACTACAATCAAGACCCACTTATTGATCGCAAAGTGCCAACACGGACATTTAATTTGTGATTTATACTCCGTGCTCTGTCACAGTTTTCATTGATACCAGTAAAGCAGAAAATAGAAGAAATTTGGATGATCATTGAGCTTTCCTCCAGGGTCCCAGAAACAGGAAGAATTGTCAGGGCCGGTGCAGGAGCTACAATGATAATCCAGATCTGTCCACATCTTCCCACCCCTCCAGTACTCCTGTCACTTTAAAATAGCTCTGTGCACAGCAAGTCCTGGGCTGTCTGGGACTGCAGGAGGATACCTGGAGTCATCTCTAGTGATGGCCCGAGTGCCACCTCTGGCACCCATGCCATAGGTTAGCCACCACTGCTCTATACCTTATCCATATATTGTATAAATCTACATACACTATCCATATACAGTATATGGATAGGGTGCAGAGTTCTATCTATATACTCTATCCATATGCTGCATATATCTATATACCCAATCCATATACTGTATGTATCTATACAACCTATCTATATTCCCTATCCATAAAATGTAAATGTCCATATACCCTATCTATACCTCTCTGTCCCCTGGCCATAGAAGCTAAATGGCTGCAAATATGGTCAAAGGACTTTCTCTATATGCTGTCCGGCCGCCAAAATCTGTTACGCAGTGAGACACAGTGGCCTACATTTATTAAAAGTTTTCTGTATAACCTAGAACAGAAATACATGTGCTAATTGCTTGCATATTTATTCATGATGTGCTTGCCCCAGTTTTTTTTGTTGCGCCCGCACCACAAAATTCTGCATCTAAAGGGATGTTCCAGTGCAGTTGGACCTTGCAACACATTTACAGCAACTTGCCAGAAATGTGGGACATGGCCATTAAAATGAGTTCACAAAAAAAACTGGTTGCACCAGTACTGAATAATGTGGTGCACTCTGCACTAATGGCCCATATTTATCAAATGTATTGCAGTTTTCCTCACTATTAATAAATAGGCCCAGTGTGCTCACCGCACTGTGATCAAGTGCCGTAGGCCTCTACGGGGGCTGTGAATACGGACGTGTTCACAAAGCTTAAATCATGACTACGGCCAAATACAAAAAAACTCTGTTATATACAATTTTTTTTGTACATGTTTACATGACTGTTGTATTGTGCAAAGTATCTGCCATATCAAGGTGCGGTGCTTGCAATTCTTTCATATGGTTTGGTGGCCCCGGGAGCCTTGTAGCCTTTAAAGTAAATTGAGCAAGTTATTTTTTAGGTCTTTAAAAAAAAAAAAAATGATGGGATGTAGAAGTGCCTGTGCCACATTTGTGTTGTACATTATTGCTTTGTGGCGCAGCTGCACTATACCCGAGGGGACACAAATTTTCTGCACTAAAAGGGGTGTCTCGATGCTCAGTCGGGCCAACAAAAAGCCAGGAGGAAAGGCCTTCTGCGGCTACGAGGAGATAAGGAGGCGAGGTTATGTAAAGATGCGGCCGTCACCTCCTTGACTGTTGTGCCTGAAAGCCCACCTCCCTGACTGGAAGCGGACCAAGAATATAAGTAAATTTTGGCAGGCCGCAGTCTCAATTTAAAGACATGTCCAGCATACGGGCAACCGGCCCTATAAGTTACTTATTGTGGTTTTTTATCAATTTCGCCTGCTGACAGGTTCCTTTTAACATGCAAAGTCCGACAGGATTGTGTTGCACGGCCCATGTTAAAGGTGCATAAAAAAGTGGTGCACTCTGTTGGAGAGGGTGCCGTATTAATGAAGAACGTATGGCAGAAATCATGTAATCTGCACTATACACAGGCAAACTGCACATACCGGTAGTACAGTTTGCACTGTTCTTAGTAAATGTGGACCATAGTTTTGCATTTATACAAATCACTGGTCAGACCACACATGGAATATTGTGTACAGTTTTTAGCACCAGTTTATTCAGTAGAACTGGAATGGGTAAAGAGGAGAGCAACCAAGATTCTGAGGGGTCTAAAATAAAATGACTGATTAATAAACTTGGGGTTTTTCAGCCTAGAAAAAAGACAACTGTACAAGTACCTGAATGGACAGTACAAGGATATCTCCAAAGATCTTTTTATACCTAGGCCTGTTACCAGGAAAAGGGGTCATCCTCTTCTAGAGGAGAGGTGATTCTACCATCTCCATAGACAGGGGCATCCTCTACACCAGGGGAGCACAACCTAATTCAGTCCAAGGGCTGCATTGTCATACCGCTACCCTATTAACCAAAACCCTAGATGCGTCAAAAACCACAGTACAAAGCAAATTCCCCCCAGAAACCACTAGTGCATAACACTGTATTTGTACAACAAGTAACATAGACCCCTTAGCAGACTACAATATAGTGCAATAACAAGACAATATTAATAATTATCTGCTGCACAGGACAGATTCTTGCCTAAGGTGAAAAGAATATAACTACTATAATATTGCTCCTAAGTGCAAGAATATAACTACTATAATACTGCCCCCTATATACAAAAATATAACTACTCGAGTATAAGCCTAGTTTTTCAGCACAAAACCCAAACTCGGCTTATACTCGAGTAAAAAAAAATACAGGTTTCACCGGGTTTTATTGGTAAAATTAGGGGCCTCGGCTTATACTTGGGTCGGCTTATACTCGAGCATATATACGGTACATGGCTACAAAAAAATACAAGACAAAAAACAGCAGCGGTAATGCGTTTCAGACTTTTACATCTCAGTCCTTAGTCATACCTGGACTGACTTAAGGACTGAGATGTAAAAGTCTGAAACGCGTTACCGCTGCTGTTTTTTGTTTTGTATTTTTTGTTCTTTTTTGTGTCCATGCATTTTCCATTTCCTATGTGTGTTTTTTAACATGAAGATTCAATTTTTGATTATGTTTTAACTGAACTTCTGAGTTTTTCCAAGCTGGAAAATCCAATACTATAATACAGCTCCCTATGTATAAGAATACAACTGCTATAATACTGCCACCAATGTACAAGAATATAACTACTATAATACTGCTGCCTATATACAAGAATATAACTACTATAATACTGCTGCCTATATACAAGAATATAACTACTATAATACTGCTGCCTATGTACAAGAATATAACAACTATAAAACTGACCCTATGTACAAGAATATAACTACTATAATACTGCCCCCCGGTCTAGTTTCCCACCCCTGCCCCCAGGTCTAGTCCCCCCCTCCTGCCCCTAATTCTATTCCCCGCTCCCCTACTGTCCCCAGTTCTAGTGCCCCCCCACCCCAAGTTCTAGTTCCCTCTCCATTGTTTCTCCAGTTCTGGTCTCCCCTCCTCCAGACCCCAGTTCTAGCCCCCTCCTCCTGCCCCCCAGTTCTTGCTCCCCCTCCTGTTTCCAGTTTTAAATGTTTCTCCCTCCCCACTCCTTCCTCCAGTTCTAGCCCCCCTCCTTCCTCCAGTACTAGCCCCCCCTCCAGTTCTGTTCCTCCCTCCTCCCCCAGTTCTAGTTTCCCTCACCCTCCAGCCCCAGTTCTAGTTTCCATCACCCTCCTGCCCCCAGTTCTAGTCCCCCCCTCCTGGGCCCAGTTTTATTCCCCCCTCCCCCCAGTTATAGTTCTCCCCTCCTGCCTCCAGTTCTATTATCCCCTCCTTCCCTCAGTTCTATTACCCCTTCCTGCCCCAGTTCTTGTCCCCTCCCACTGCCTGCAGTTAGTTTCCCCATCCCTCCTGCCCCCAGTTATTTCCCCCTCCCCTCCTTCCCCCAGTTATTTCCCCCTCCCCTCCTGCCCCCAGTTCTATTCCCCCCATCCCTCCTGCCCCCAGTTCTAGCCCCCCTCCTGCCACCAGTTCTAGTCTCTCCTCCACTCCCCCTCCAGTTCTAGTCCCTCCTCCTGCCCCCAGTTTTAGTCCCCCTTTATCCCTCAGTTCTAGTCTCTCCTCCACTCTCCCTCCAGTTCTAGTTCCTCCTCCTGCCCCCAGTTCTATTACCCCTTTGTGCCCCAGTTCTAGCCCCCACCACTGTCTCCAGTTCTAGTGTCCCCTCCACTCCTGCCTCCCCTCCTGCCCCTAATTTTAGTCTCCCCTCCTGCCTCCAGTTCTAGTTCTCCCCTGCGGCCTCCAGTTCTGGTCCCCCTCCCCTCCTGCCCCCAGTTCTAACCCCCTCTGCTCCTGTCCCCAGTTCTAGTGTCCCCTCCGCTCCTGCCCCCAGTTCTATTGCCCCCTTCCCCTTAAGTTCTAATCCTGCCTCCTCTCCTACCCCCAGTTCTAGTTCTCCCTCCCCTCCTGCCCCCAGTTCTAGCCCCTCTCCTGCCGCCAGTTTTAGTCCCCCTCTATCCCCCATTTCTAGTCTTTCCTCCACTCCTGCCTCCAGCTCTAGTTCCCACTCCCCTCCTCCTAATTTTCGTCGCCCCTCTTGCCTCCAGTTCTCCCCTCCTGCCCCCAGTTCTAGTCCCCCTCCCCTCCTGCCTCCAGTTCTAGTCCCCCTCCCTTCCTGCCTCCAGTTCTAGTCCCCCCTCCCCTCCTGCCTCCAGTTCTAGTCCCCTTCCCCTGCTGCCTCCAGTTCTAGTCCCCCTCCCCTGCTGCCTCCAGTTCTAGTCCCCCTCCCCTCCTGCCTCCAGTTCTA